>CM041780.1:190547421-190887773 GCA_023374045.1 Limonium bicolor
GCTGTAGGATCGAGTGGCTAACTCAAACCAATCAAAGGTGTGAGTCTAAGGATTGGTTTGACTCAATCAGCCTTCGTAAGTGAGAAACACTCTGTGATGTAGAGGCACTCTATCGAATTAATAGAACTAAGGGTGCGGAAGACTTTTGCGGTAATTGTAGTGAAACGATGAAAAGGAAGAAGGACTCTGTGGAACTCAGCGAGATACACAAATAAGCTATTTCATTTCCTGGTCAAATAAAACAACTTACAAATGCAAACTAAGTAGAAGGGAACTACTTAGCAGTTTTTCACTCACTCACCCAATACAATCTCTGATCTGAACAATGGTAAGCGTAGTGAAACTAGGATCTTCCTAGGTAGAGTCTTTCTAGAGGTGCTAACTATCTTGGTACGTATTCTCTCTCTTTCTAGCTTATAATGCAATTCTCTTTCTCTCTCTAAGCTCTGAAATAATACTCAATGAAAGCACAAATGAAACTGACTATTACATATCTTATTTATACTCTAAGTGTAACAGCCAGTCGAAGGAGTTAGTTCTGAAAATACCGGAACTAACTTAGTGGGCAACTTGCAACGGCTCTTACTTGGTCTTCTTACTTGGTCCGCGATCTTCGGGTGTTGAGGAAGAGCTTCGTGACCGTTGAGGCGCTTAAGGTGTTCCGAGTTGACTCCTGATTTTTCGCAACAGCATGGGAGAGTCTATGGAGTCTTCTTTGTTGCGCGGACTCTATCGCAGAGGCTCACTCTTTGTGTCTGTCAAGTGATGATTGACTATGTCGCGGTGAAAGGCTATCTCTGCAACACTCCGATGTCCCAACAATTTCCCCCTTGTTGCTGATGATAGCAAACCTTCGTGAATCCCGATGGAGTAAATCCTTAAATAAAAACACAAGGACTAGGGGAACCGACCCTGTCAAAGTTCCCCCTTAATAGCAGCAGTAGCAAATAAGTTCAAGGACTCTGTTTAGGTTCCCCCTTGATTGGAGAGGGACTCCAGGCAAGCAAACGATAAATAAGTAGTGTAATAGGCAGGATAGTCTATAAGGCAGTCAAAAATACTAGACCACATGGTCTTGCAGCGCAATCCAAAAAGCAGTTTAAACAAGCAACAGAATAACCCGTACACCAGACGGGATTCACCGCTTCCCCCTTTTGCTTTCATCAGAGGGGAAGCCCATAGTGTCACAGAGTCTATAATACTCCGTATTTTTCGTTTCAGATTTCATGACATTTCGGTTTATATCATTGCTTATGTTATGTGTTACTTTGGATAGCTGATGGGACACCGGAGTGTTTAAGTTAAAAGACGTGGGCAAGGAGGTCATTCCCCTCCCTTTTATTTGGTAAGACTTATTAAGAGGGATAAGTCATATTTTATTTCAATACAATTCACGATCATTTGCAAACCGCTCGTTCGTTCTCTCGACAGTTTCTTGAGCGCTTCTTCTCCCTCTACTTCGTGCTCATCCATTGGTGTTGGTTCTGGAATCTGTGTGTTGCTACTGCATTTGGTTCGATTCTTGATCTGTCGTCGTTTTCTTGTCTCTGCGGTAATTCAGGTTTGGTTTCTCCTTTGGTTTCGGTGGGTTTCGCTTCTGTTTTGAGAAGGATAGTTTTCTGATTGTTGAACTGCCTGGTTGTGAATTCAGCGTTGATCTGGGCTTCCCCTCTACTGCTGTTCGTCTGGTTGCGTGTGGGCAGTGTCTGGTCTGAATCTTCTCTGTGAATTGATGTAAGTGGGGGATTGAATCGGGGTTGTTTGCTCACCCTCGGGGAACTGTTTTATTCTAGCGTTTCTGGTTTACAATTGTGTTGTGATTGTGTGCTTCCTCTTCGGTTTTGTGTTGTTGATCGATTGGCTAAACCCCCGAGGGTACTGATTTACAATTCTATGAGTTTTGTGTGAGTTTCTGATGATTTTGGCTGTTTTCTGCGCGTATGTTCTTCTTGGATTCGACAGTTTTGCACTGTCCGGACTTGTAAGTTCGGACCTGACGCGAGGGCGTGGCTCCGTAAAAATTTCAAAGTGTGTCCGAACTTGCAAGGTCGGACGCAAGTTCGGACACGAGGATTGTTTTGACTTCTGAGTCTCAACTTACGTCCGAACTTCGACGTCCGGACGTAAGTTCGGACTTTGGCATTTCTATGACTTCTGATTCTCGGCCTCTGTCCGAACTTGCAAGGTCGGACGCAAGTTCGGACATGCCACTGTTTTGAGCATAACTTCTCTGTTTTAGCTCCGTTTTGAGTTCCGTTTGCGGGGTTGGATTCCCCTATCTGTGTACAAGCTTCTTATGCTTTTTATATGCATTTCCATGCACTTAAGATCTGTTTTGTGAGCTTTTGGTTTTGGGACCTAGTTACTTTGCTTCTGAGCCTTGGATGTCGGGTCGGGCTGTCCCGTAGCATGCTGCGCAGGAATTCCTTCTGTTTATACTCAGGGTCTCCCTTAGGATGTTATTTGACCGACGGGTCTGTTAGCTGTCTCTACGGCTTCTGTTGTGGGATCTTCGGATCCATAGGACATTATGTGAGTCCTTCTGTTGTGTTAGCTGGTTACTAGTGTCCCACTCTTCTGCATCTGTATCTGAAAGTCCGACTATGATTTGAAGTGACATTCTGCTCTGCCTCTGTTTTTGGTTTCATTCTGGCTATTTATATTGACTCCTCCGCTCTCCTCTCTGTTTAAGTATTCTTCTGCTTCTGTTTTGAGTGGGCTTCCTTGAGGAAGTCTTCTGCTTGCTGGGCTGTTTAGCTCACCCCTTTACTTTGTTGCAGATTGAGCTCGTGGGATCTTCTCTTCTCGTCCCCTTCTGGAGCTTCGTTATTTTATGTGTCTTTAGACTTTGTTTGCTTGCGCTTTGGACGCTTTAGTACTTTGTGTAGCCTTCGGGCCTCTCTCTTTGTATTTGACTTATAAGCTTTTGGATCTTGTAAACTCTTTTGGTATTTATACAAGTTGTTATTGGTTTTGGGATTCGTTTTGCTTAGAGCCTTGCGACGTTAGGTAGTAGACTCGCGGCGTGTAACGGCCCTAACTCCTAGGCCGGTTTTGGGGTCGTTACATTTAGTGGTATCAGAGCCAGGTTGCTCGTTCTTTGGTGTTTGTGGGGTTTGTCTGCATGTGTGGGTGTCTGAAAGGTCTGCTGTTTGATGCTTGATGGTTTCTGATAAATTTTGATGTTGTATCTTCTGTATGCCTCCCCGACGTCCAGGACGTGGTGCAGCTGCAGGCGATGCTCCCCAGGGGGACATTGCAGAGATTGTGCAGCAGGTGGTGACCCAGGTGCTGCAGACTGTAGGGGCCACTGCTGGTCAGGCGGCAGGAGCCGGTAACGCGGGGGGCAGCAACGTGAAGGCGCTTCAGGAGTTCCTGAAGCTGAAGCCGCCTTCTTTTGATGCTAGTGGCGACCCACGGGAGGCGAGCCACTGGATTATTGCGATTGAGGACCTTCTGCGGGTGATGGGATGCGAGGAGGATCAGAAAGTCGGATTCGCTACCTTCATGTTTCAGTCGGAGGCGAAGGAGTGGTGGAAGTCGGTTGAAGGGAAGTACCCCCACCCATGGACATGGGAGCAGTTCAGGGGCTGCTTCAACCAGCAGTTCTATCCCGACGTCTTTCGTGATCAGAAGATTGTAGAGTATGGGAGACTTCGCCAGACGAAGGAGATGTCAGTAGACGACTATGTGAGGAAGTTTATTTCCCTTTCGAAGTTTGTGCCTGAGCCGAATGATAACTGGAAGGCTAGGAAGTTTGACGCTGGGTTGAGGGGCGACATTCGAGCGGCTGTGGCACCCTTTCGCCACAAGACCTTCAGGGATGTGGCCGATGTGGCGTTGGTGGTGGAGTCTGAGCTGCAGGCTAGGCAGCGGTATGAGAAGAGGGACCAGAGGCCCGATAAGGGCAAGGACCAGAAGAGGAAGGGTCGTGTGGAGGAGCCCGAGAAGCGTGAGCAGCCTTCTCAGAAGAAGAAGTATAGAGGAGACCGGGGTTCTTCTTCATCAGCATCTCCTGCTGTGGAGAAGTGTGCGGAGTGTGACCGTTTCCACCCAGGACGGGAGTGCTACAGGAAGTCCGGGGCGTGCTTCAAGTGTGGCTCGTTGGATCACCGCATTGCCCAGTGTCCACAGGCTAGAGGTGGAGGTAGCAGTGGCGGTTCTGAGGGCCGAGGTGCTGGTTCAGGGTCCGGGCAGAAGGCTGATCAGAAGAAGCCCCAGACCCAGGCTCGTGTGTATGCTCTAGCTGGTGGCGTGACCGTGACTCAGGCCGAGTAGTGTCAGGTATTCTTCAGATCTCTTCTCAGCCAGTTTTCTGCTTGTTTGATTCAGGAGCTACCCACTCCTTTGTGTCTACTGATTTAGTGGGTAGTCTTGGGTTGTCTGCTGTGCCCTGTGATGTGGATTTGTGTATTTCTAGCCCGCTGAGTGGCGTACCTGCTTGTGTACTTGATTCTGTGTGTAAGTCGGTTCCGGTAGTGATTATGGATAGAAACTTGTCTCCTGATTTGATCCCTATGCGTATGTCTTGCTTCGATGTGATTTTGGGCATGGACTGGCTAGCAGAGCACCATGCCCATATAGATTGTGCAGCTAGAAGAGTTGTGTTTGATAGACCGGGTGAGGCCCGTTTTGCTTTTGTGGGGAACTCCATTCCTTGTGCTCCTATGTTGGTGTCTGCTATGCAGGCAGTCCGTTCCTTGAGGAAGGGCTGCCAGGGTTTTCTCTGCTTTGTACCTGAGGTTAAGGAGGGATCCCGGTTGGAGGATATACCCATTGTGTGTGAGTTTCCTGAGGTGTTCCAGGACGATGTGCCAGGACTACCACCCGATCGTGAGGTGGAGTTTTCTATCGAGTTAGCGCTAGGGACGCAGCCTATTTCTAAGGCTCCCTATCGTATGAGTCCGGTAGAGCTTAAGGAGCTTGAAGGTGCACAGGATCTTCTGGATAAGGGCTTCATTCGCCCTAGTGTGTCTCCATGGGGAGCACCTGTGTTGTTTGTGAAGAAGAAGGATGGCTCCTTCAGATTGTGCATTGACTATAGGGAATTGAATAAGGTTACCATCAAGAATCGGTATCCTCTTCCCCGCATTGATGATCTCTTCGACCAGTTAGCAGGGGCGACAGTCTTCTCGAAGATCGACTTGCGTTCTGGATATCATCAGCTGAAGATTAAGGCCGAGGATGTGTCTAAGTCTGCATTTAGGACCCGGTATGGGCATTATGAGTTCTTGGTCATGCCTTTTGGTTTGACCAATGCCCGTCGTTCTTCATGGATATGATGAACAGAGTCTTCAAACCTTTCTTGGATTCTTTTGTAGTTGTGTTTATTGACGACATCTTGGTGTACTCCAAGAGTGCTGAGGAGCATGAGGAGCATCTGAGGATGGTTCTACAGACGTTGAAGGAGAAGGAGTTGTATGCTAAATTGAAGAAGTGCGAGTTCTGGTTGGATAGAGTGGTGTTCCTTGGCCACGTGGTTTCGAAGGATGGTATTTCTGTGGACCCGGAGAAGATTAAGGCGTTATGGAGTGGGCGAAGCCCACTAGTGTGTCTGAGGTGCGCAGTTTTCTGGGATTGGCTGGGTATTATAGGAAGTTCGTGGAGGGCTTTTCTAAGATCGTATCTCCCTTGACTCGTCTTCTTAGGAAGGATGTCAAGTTTGATTGGAGTGAGGCGTGCCAGGAGAGCTTCCAGGAGTTGAAGAAGAGGTTGACTTCGGCTCCGATTTTGACGTTGCCTTCTGGGACAGAGGGCTTTGAGGTGTTCTGTGACGCTTCCCACAGAGGGTTGGGTGTGTTCTGATGCAGCAGGGAAAGGTGGTAGCATATGGGTCACGACAGTTGAAGCCGTATGAGAAGAATTATCCTACCCATGACTTGGAGCTAGCTGCTGTGGTCTTCGCCTTGAAGATCTGGCGGCACTATTTGTATGGGGTGACGTGTAAGGTCTACACGGATCACAAGAGTCTCAAATATCTGTTCACGCAGAAGGAATTGAATTTGAGACAGCGGCGCTGGTTGAAGCTGTTACATGACTACGACCTGGAGATCCTCTACCATCCGGGTAGAGCTAATGTGGTGGCTGATGCCTTGAGCCGTAGGGGTGCTCCTGGTCTTGCTTGTTCGTTGTCAGGAGTTCAGAGGTCTGCTATTGAGCTTCAGCGTATGGGGATTTGGGTTGTTCGGTCTGACCGTGCTGGGATGATTGCCTCGATTCAGGTCCAGTCTACTTTGATTGAGCGGATCAGAGAGGGTCAGAAGACTGATGCTGAGTTGTATATGATCAGGGAGAAGTTGTCAGATGAGCAGGAGTCAGAGTTTTCTGTTTCCAGCGATGATTGCCTACGCTTCAGGGGCAGAGTTTGTGTGCCTAGTGGAGGCGACCTTAGGCGGGAGATTATGCAGGAGGCTCATGGAGCTCCTTATTCTGTGCACCCAGGAGGGGTGAAGATGTACCGGGACCTCCGAGAGTCCTTTTGGTGGGCGAATATGAAGAGGGAGATTTCTGATTTTGTGGCTCGTTGCCAAACCTGTCAGCAGGTGAAGGCTGAGCATCAGCGACCTGCGGGCTTCTACAGCCTCTTCCCGTTCCTGAGTGGAAATGGGAGAGCGTTGGCATGGATTTCATTGTGGGGTTGCCTAGGACATCTTCGGGTACGATGCGTTGTGGGTATTGTGGACCGGTTGACGAAGTCAGCCATTTCTGCCGGAGGAAGACCTTCAGCCTTGAGCGCCTGGCTCGGCGGTATGTAGATGAGATTGTGAGGCTGCATGGTGTGCCGGCGACGATCGTTTCGGACAGAGATCCGAGATTTGTATCTCGCTTCTGGCGGAGCCTGCATAAGGCGTTAGGGACGAATTTGGCTTTCAGTTCGGCTTATCATCCTCAGACCGATGGGCAGACAGAGAGGACGAATCAGATTTTGGAGGACATGTTGAGGGCTTGTGTGCTCGACTTCGGGGGCAGCTGGGATCAGCATGTGACATTGATTGAGTTCGCCTACAACAATAGTTTCCAATCGAGCATTGGGATGGCTCCATTTGAGGCGTTGTACGGTAGGCGCTGTAGATCTCCTATTTGTTGGGATGACCTGCGAGGGAGGGCGATAGTAGGTCCTGAGTTGGTACAGGGAGCTGTGGACAAAGTCAAGACTATTAGGGAGCGTTTGTTGGTTGCCCAGAGCCGGCAGAAGAGTTATGCAGATCAGAGCCCGTCTTTGAGTTTCAGGTGGGAGACCACGTGTATCTGAAGATTTCTCCAGTTAGGGGTGTTGTCGTTTTGGTAAGCGAGGCAAGCTGAGTCCTCGGTTCGTAGGACCTTTTGAGGTGCTTGGGAAGGTTGGGCCGGTGGCTTACAGATTGGCATTGCCACCAGCTCTAGCAGGAGTGCATGACGTGTTCCATGTGTCAATGCTCAGGAAGTATCTACATGATCCTTCGCATGTGATTGACTATGGTCAGCTTCGACTCAGAGATGATTTCACTTATGAGGCAGTTCCGGTTCGTATTTAGCACGGGATGTCGTCGGCTTCGTAGCAAGACACTGCCTATGGTTAAGGTGCAGTGGTCTGATCAGTCCGAGCGTGAGGCGACGTGGGAACTCGAGGAGGAGTTGCGTGCTAAGTTCCCTTCCCTTTTCGAGCAGTGAGGTATGTTGAATTTCGAGGACGAAATTCCTTTTAAGGGGGGAGTGATGTAATACTCCGTATTTTCGTTTCAGATTTCATGACATTTCGGTTTATATCATTGCTTATGTTATGTGTTACTTTGGATAGCTGATGGGACACCGGAGTCTTTAAGTTAAAAGACGGGGGCAAGGAGGTCATTCCCCTCCCTTTTATTTGGTAAGACTTATTAAGAGGGATAAGTCATATTTTATTTCATTACAATTCACGATCATTTGCAAACCGCTCGTTCGTTCTCTCGACAGTTTCTTGAGCGCTTCTTCTCCCTCTACTTCCTGCTCATCCATTGGTGTTGGTTCTGGAATCTGTGTGTTGCTGCTGCATTTGGTTCGATTCTTGATCTGTCGTCGTTGTCTTGTCTCTGCGGTAATTCAGGTTTGGTTTCTCCTTTGGTTTCGGTGGGTTTCGCTTCTGTTTTGAGAAGGATAGTTTTCTGATTGTTGAACTGCCTGGTTGTGAATTCAGCGTTGATCTGGGCTTCCCCTCTACTGCTGTTCGTCTGGTTGCGTGTGGGCAGTGTCTGGTCTGAATCTTCTCTGCGAATTGATGTAAGTGGGGGATGGAATCGGGGTTGTTTGCTCACCCTCGGGGAACTGTTTTATTCTAGCGTTTCTGGTTTACAATTGTGTTGTGATTGTGTGCTTCCTCTTCGGTTTTGTGTTGTTGATCGATTGGCTAAACCCCCGAGGGTACTGATTTACAATTCTATGAGTTTTGTGTGAGTTTCTGATGATTTTGGCTGTTTTCTGCGCGTCTGTTCTTCTTTGGATTCGACAGTTTTGCACTGTCCGGACATCTGTCCGAACTTGTAAGTTCGGACAGATCATCGGGCGCGTTTTGTTTTTTGAAGATTTTGGAGTGTCCGAACATCGGTCCGAACTTGTAAGTTCGGACCTGACGCGAGGACGTGGCTCCGTAAAAATTTTGAAGTGTGTCTGAACTTGCAAGGTTGGACGCAAGTTCGGACACGAGGATTGTTTTAACTTCTGAGTCTCGACTTACGTCCGAACTTCGACGTCCGGACGTAAGTTCGGACTTTGGCATTTCTGTGACTTCTGATTCTTGGCCTCTGTCCGAACTTGCAAGGTCGGACGCAAGTTTGGACATGCCACTGTTTTGAGCATAACTTCTCTGTTTTAGCTCCGTTTTGAGTTCCGTTTGCGGGGTTGGATTCCCCTATCTGTGTACAAGCTTCTTATGCTGTTTATATGCATTTCCATGCACTTAAGATCTGTTTTGTGAGCTTTTGGTTTTGGGACCTAGTTTCTTTGCTTCTGAGCCTTGGATGGTCGGGTCGGGCTGTCCCGTAGCATGCTGCGCAGGAATTCCTTCTGTTTATACTCCTTCGGGTCTCCCTTAGGATGTTATTTGACCGACGGGTCTGTTAGCTGTCTCTACGGCTTCTGTTGTGGGATCTTCGGATCCATAGGACATTATGTGAGTCCTTCTGTTGTGTTAGCTGGTTACTAGTGTCCCACTCTTCTGCATCTGTATCTGAAAGTCCGACTATGATTTGAAGTGACATTCTGCTCTGCCTCTGTTTTATGGTTTCATTCTGGCTATTTATATTGACTCCGCTCTCCTCTCTGTTATAAGTATTCTTTGCTTCTGTTTTGAGTGGGCTTCCTTGAGGAAGTCTTCTGCTTGCTGGGCTGTTTAGCTCACCCCTTTACTTTGTTGCAGATTGAGCTCGTGGGATCTTCTCTTCTCGTCCCCTTCTGGAGCTTCGTTATTTTATGTGTCTTTAGACTTTGTTTGATTGCGCTTTGGACGCTTTAGTACTTTGTGTAGCCTTCGGGCCTCCCTCTTTGTATTTGACTTATAAGCTTTTGGATCCTGTAAACTCTTTTGGTATTTATACAAGGTTGTTATTTGGTTTCGGGATTCGTTTTGCTTAGAGCCTTGCGACGTTAGGTAGTAGACTCGCGGCGTGTAGCGGCCCTAACTCCTAGGCCGGTTTTGGGGTCGTTACAGAGTCAGTCAAAGTATTCACACAAACATCCATTAAAAAGTGTTTAGAACTTAAAAAAGAACAGCCTAAGTTCTAACACTACACAACCACGTCATTCTAAGGGTTTGGGGTAAGGGTGGATTGAAGGTCAAGGAGTTGGTCCTGCAAGGCCGCCACTGTCGTCTCTATCCCGGCGAGTCGGTCCACCATCCGCTTCTGGCCCTAAATCAGCTCGGCTGCATGCGCAATGAGGCGCTCAACTTTCTCCAGGAGAGGTTGGAGTGAAGCTTGAGGAACTGCCTCTTGAGAAGTGGATGTCCCCGCCGTCGTTGGAGTAGATGGAGGGGGCAGCAACTTTGTTTATTTGATTGAAGTCAGCCGATTCAGATACCGCAGGTTGATGGTGTCTGCCTCCTCGATGGACTCTGGCGTCGAAGTCGCCAAGGGTACCTGAAAGAATTGGAATATGCGAGGCAACCAAAACACGTACCCCAAGGAGTGTTTCGGGGTGTCGACCGACTGGGCTAAGTGATGGAGAATTATGTGTGCTACATTGATAGAGTGACGATTAATGATGCAGTACATAATGGTTAAGTCCAAGCAGTTGACCATAAGGTTTCCTTCCTTTCGTGGGACAATATTTTTGATGACCAAAATGTGGAGGAGTTGGTGTAGGATGGAGAGATCACGGGGTATGGGGGAGCCAATCTTTTTCTTGGAGGAGAAAAAGCGATAGATTTTGTTATGTGGTACCCCGGGGATCTCAGGAAGGATTCCTTTTTCATAAAATGACAGGCCAGTGGCAGGAACGCCAAGAATTTCAGACAGTTTTGCAAGATAAAAAAAGATTGGGGTGGAATTGACAACAGACTGTGCAGCACCGCTTCGGATGACAAGGTTTTGGAAGAAGTCGACAGACTCTGTGGGATACCACTCAGTTATCTCACAGAAGAGGTGTTTCCACCCCTGAATTTTGATCATAGTGACTAACTCCCCTAAGTTGGAAGATAGAGCCCAAGAAAAGTCGAGGAACTTACCCCTGACGATATTACGGTCCGAGGCAGGGTCCCCGAGCATGTACCTTTGAGTGAATGTAACACCCCATCCAACAACAAATACATAACAACAAACTGCAGCGGAATACACACCTCATCAAATAACTTTATTCGTTGGTGTTACACTCCGTTAACCACCCACGTGGCTAACAAGGCTAATACACATACATTGTACCGGTCTGATGGCCTAAATTCCCGAGCGACTACACATTACTATCCCTTTCCATTAGCAACAACAACAACAACATACACCTTTCAACTATACCGAGTATTTATAAACTGATGCCGACAACAATTTCGGTCTTACTATACCTACTGTATATATACACTTAAATGATTACCCATGTACAATGTCTACCCCGTCCTACTCTCGAACGGCTTCCAGCTCTCTGTACCTGAAATAGGAAAAGAAGAGAAAGGGTGGCCCCCAAGGGGCTCAGCACCTTTGCTGGTATGGTAATCCCGCAACCCACATGCTACCGGGCCACGCACAACTAATTGTCGTCTTAGCATGCGATTGATTGCATTTAGATCATGCATGCAACTGTAAACACACAACACATAACATTTTGCCTCAATGGGCTCAACATACGGACAATACATCCTTACTTGGTAAGTCACTCATGGTATTCATTTTCCCTAGAGTGTTCCTCCTCTAATGGAGCTACTTCCTTAATAGACGACACTTACCCTTAAATCGGGTTATCCTTAAACGCCTCTTATCACAAACTAGGATTCATTTCCATGATCCACACATTCCATATCTTACAACATATAACATTCCTCACATAACAAAACATGACAACACTTTCACGTATCGACGTACACATGATAACATCGCAATAGGAATTGCATTACAACAACATCACATAACATAACGGGAACGGTCCTCTTAGGAACTGACCCAAACATAGTTAATTCACTGGTGAGCCTAGAGAATGGTGTCACCCTCATGGTAAGCTCGTTATACAACAACACTCATTACCGTCCTAATAGTCGGACGAGTAACTTAAGTTAAGATGGTACGGGTTTGGAGGCCCGAACACACCACACAAACACATGTTCCCCCTAAACCGATCATAAGTCAGAATAGCTAAGCTTTGGAATAAGCTAATGGGAGATCATAACCCGTGAGGGAAACAACCATAACAAAGAGAAGGGTAAGGCTCATAAGGATACCCTCTCCTAAACAACGCGCGACCGGCCAAACCGGATTCCTCACCACTGTTAGTACATACTTACCATAGATATTAGTTAGAACCCCACTATGGAGTCAATCATAACTACACACTTTACAGTATTACAACTGGGTTAAACACACAAGGGAGATCCCTACATTCACATACACATATCACAATTAACACACGCATAGCCGTGGTTAGTACGTCCCATGGTTCGGGTCGTTTACTCCGAATACCGAACTCTCATGTGATCCTAGACTCAGTTAACTAAGGTTAACACTTCCGAGGTTAAATGGTATCGGAGTTGAACACGCCACATAAATGAATTACTGTAAACTCATTACATGTTTTATCTTACAACGTGGCAACACACAGAAAAACACATTGGCATACAAGCCGGTGTAATCCGGTAGGACACAGGTTGCAAGAAACCATACCTGTCACCGGAGTCCACTTTATCATGTCCACTTATGTTCCTCGAGCATTCTCGAACAACTGATAACATTACATGTATTTTTTAACATCGGGGTAACATGATTGTTTAAAGTCTAATGCTTATAACTTTTCCCCGTTAACTTAGTTACAAAACTTCACATTTTAACTTGTTTTACTTTTACATTTTAATACAACTTTTCCCCCTAAATTGTCATTATAACTCACTTAACATATCTTTAACAACTTTATAACATCATTACCTATCAATCCCCATCATTACATATCATTTTATAACCATAAACAACATTTTTGCTCCGACCGACCTTACCGACCGAGGTCGGTCCATTCCAGAACACTTTACCGTCAAAATTTTCTACTCCGACCGACCTTGTAAGTTCGGTCGCATGTTCGGTCGATTCCAGAAACTTAATCCGTACAGAAAATACAAGCCCGACCAACCTTGCAAGTCCGGTCCCCAAGGTCGGTCCATTCCAGAAACTAATTCTCGCAGGGTAACTGGGCTCGACCGACCTTGGCAAGTTCGGTCGCAAGGTCGGTCTGCCCCAGACCTTTATTTCCCCTTGCCCATTTAACTCCAAACTTCACCTCAAATATCCTAATATGTTCTAACATCATTTAGCACCTTTAATCCTTCATATAACATCCATAAAAACTCATTTTATAACTCCTTAAACACTTACTCCCTTCCTACCATTTTCATACCTTTAACAACACTTTTAGAGTGGTCCGGGACTTGGTCCTTACCTTAAGTCCCGGACCAATACTTACAGAGACTCTCGGCTGTTTTTAATAGGGTGGTCCGGGACCTTGTACTCACCCCAAGTCCCGGACCAAGACAGTTTTCCAACTCTCGGCCTATTTTTCATGTATGGTCCGGGACATCTCCCAATACCTAAGTCCCGGACCTCTGTAACAGAATCCCAAATTTGACAATTTCAAGTCTTGTTTCTTCTATTCTCTTCATCCACAGATTACCCAAACTTCATACATGAACTTAGGCATATTCTAATACCCAAAATATCACTTTGATTCACCTTTAAACATTGTCCAATTTGTCACTCATTTATCTTATAAATCTCTTAACACTTCCTAGTTCACCAAAACTCATTTAAAACACTTTGAACTCCTTATACATTCTCCAAATTTTGCCATAACTTCTCTTGTATATTCTCACATCCAACACTTAGGTTTTTACCTTATTTCATTCAAGAACCTAAACCATCAAGAACACCATCACACACAAGACTTCACCAAATTTACACTACATCACAATATAGTGCACAATTTAAATTGCTTGGCACTTAGGCCCTTAAATAACATGGCTCTTAGGCCCTTAAATTGCATAAACCATAAACACTGAATTTCCCACATAAATAATGCCTTTGACCTGCAAATACACCCAACAATACATATGCCCTTAATAAACTCCTTGAGATTATTTTCACTAGGTCATTCACCTTTGGCTCCTTAGATCATTTTAACAAGCAATATAAACTCACTTCTCCTAAGGCATTATACCACATTAGGTTAGTATATTTACCTCTTTTCCACACAAACTTCTTTCTTGTTTCCTTATAAAACCGGTAAGGTATTTGACTCCTTGTCAACTACTAAACCATATACAAGCAATGAAATGAGTATAGAAGCTTCAAGCTTAAACTCATTGTAAACCCTAGGTTACCTTGTTTCAAAAACATTAATGTAGTTGTTTTACCTTGATCTTGAAGAGAGTTTGAATATCTATGAAGAGAGGACTCCACCTAGTCCATGAAAGGTTGGAATGAAGCTAGAACAAAGTCACACCAAGAGCACCATTAATGTGCAATTTCGGTCAAGGCAAAAACATGAAGGAAACTTGATTTTTCTTTGAGATTCCTTACCTAGAAGCAAAGGAGAGTAATAATATGTAGAAAGGTGAGCTCAAGCTCCTTCAATGGTGAATCTCCATGGCACCAAAATTGAGCTCTTGAAGATTTGAAAAGATAGAAGTGTAGAGCTTGGTCTAACTAAGACAAATATAGTCTTAGAATTTGATTTGGAGCATGGAGTTGGATTTGGCAAAGAAATGAAGATGGAGAAGAGATGGAGCTGTAGCAAATCGTAAATGGAGGGGAGGAAGAAGATGGCTACCGTGGGAAATGAAAGGAAATAAGAATGAGGAGGTAAGTTTGCTTTTGATAAGATATTTATGTATAAAGCAAAAATAGTACTTTACTTTAAGCATTACTTTACTTATTTGATTTCTTTTACAAGTTGGTGACTCACACCTTGAAAAACCGGCCCCCATTTAGTTAGAAGGGTACTTTAGTCTTTATTTGTCAATTTAATTACTTATGATAACATATGTTACAAACTAGCTTATAAAAATCACTATTCACAAAAACAAGGCACATAGGAGTGAAATTTTTGATTTCCCATTGATATAGACTTCCAAATGTCATACTTTATAGTACACATGTTAATTAAAGAGTAATGATGGACATTTAGCCATTCAAAACTCATTTACAAGACAATTTTTCAAAAACGTGCTTTAAGACTCCTTAAAGCACACTTTGTGTTTTAACTTGTTTTCAAGCTTGGTTTTCTTTAGTAATTGATTTAATATGTTCATTAAATATAAATAAGGTATAGGTATGACCATTAGGTCTTATAAAAATTTATCCCAAGCTTAGAGCACATTTTGCTCTTATTGACTTTAAGGTATTTTCTTGTGTTTTGTTTGGTTTCATTGTCTACCAAGGTTTCCTAAGGACTTAATTAGCCTTATTAAATCATACTTGAATATTATTAAGTCTTGGCAGGCTCTTTGGGTCCTAACCAAGTTCGCTCATAGCTTAGAGCATGTTTTTGCTCAAACTGTGTCTTAGTGCTTTATTGCATTTTACTATGGTTTAAACTGTTCACTGATGTTTCTAAGGCACTTTTTAGCCTTTACATACCATAGTTTGATATATAAACTACATATCAAGGTTTGGGGTATTTCAGTGAAGGGGTCGACCTTCACACTCTGTCGGTGGGGTTTTGGAGGTTTCTGATCCCTGGCGGAGGTAGCACCCGTAGAGGCATCGTGACTGGCGGTGGGCAGTTCTTGGACGGGCGACGATTCACCGGAGCCGGAGGAGACATGTTGGGCCTTGACAGAGGAACGGAGAATTCTTTTTGCTGTGGGTCGGGTTGAGGTTTGGCCTTTTCTCTTGCGGGTTTTGGGTGGAGGTTGTTGTGGTGGTGTTGCGGATTTAGCGGGGGATGCTGGTGGGGTTGGTGTAGGAGATTTGGTCGGTGATTTGCTGGCATGGGCTTGTGGCTGATCAGTTGGTTGATTTTCGGCGGGATTTGTCAGCTTGTGGGGTTGGGGATGGTGGTAGGGTTTGGATTGGGGTAACTTCTTCAATGTCGGTGTCAAGAATCTCTGTTCTTGCAGCAGATGGCGTGTTTGATGGGTGGATGGGTCGCGGGTGTCAGGTGGTGGTGTGAGGAGTGTGTGGGCGAAGAGCGGTGGTTTTAGTGGGAGATGTAGTGGTGGTGGTGGTGAGTGTAGGGGGATTAGGGTTTGCCATCGCTTGTAGATACGCCTGAAGGCGAATGGGATCGGCGAAAATTTCGGCTGGGATGTTAATTCCAGAGAAGTTGATGCCGGCCATTTGGAAGTTGAAGGATACTCGGGTGTAAAGGGAGTTTGAAGTGAGAGAGATGGAGTGGACGGGTGATAGATATAAAGGCTGGAATTTGCAGAGAAGGCGTGTGTCAGGTGCGATTAATGTGGCGACGTCAGGATAAGGCGAGATAAAGGGCGACGATTTAGGCGGGTTCTGGTGCGGATGGATGACGTGGATAGTAGCGCTAGAGTACTAGGCGTGCTAAGTAATAAAACACATTTTACTGATGCAAGTGCAAACAAAGACAGACTCTATGAGACATGAGGGCGTACCTGCTGAAGATTGCGGTAGGGGCAAGGAGATGCGACCGTCTAGGTAGACGGAGTCAATCCGATTGCCGATCGCAGTGCTTCGAATCTTGCTGTAGACAAGGGTTTAGTAAAAATATCTGCAAGTTGATCTTCTGTCGGCACAAAGTCAAGTTGGATAAGCTTTTTCTCGACACAGTCTTTCAAGAAGTGAAAGCGAATTTCGATGTGTTTGGTTCTTGAGTGTTGGACTGGGTTTTCTGATATTTTGATTGTGCTTTTGTTGTCACAAAAGATGGGGATCTGTTCTTGGGTGACATGATAGTCTTGAAGTTGTTGCTTCATCCAAAGGAGTTGGGAGCAACAGGCTGCAGCAGAGACATACTCTGCCTCTGCTGTAGAGAGTGCTACAGAGTTCTGTTTTTTGGAGGACCATGAAACAAGGCAAAGACCCAAGAACTGTGCATTACCTGAAGTACTCTTTCGATCTTGAAGAGAACCAGCCCAATCAGAGTCACTATATCCAGATAAAGTAAAAGTAGGAGATCGTGGATACCATAGATAGAGTGTACTTGTACCTTTGAGATAGCGGAAGATACGCTTGACTGCTTTGAGGTGAGACTGTTTTGGTGCTGCTTGGAAGCGAGCACAAAGACAGACTGCGTGAAGAATGTCTGGGCGACTGGCGGTCAGGTACAAGAGGGACCCTATCATGCCTCTATATTCTGTGGCATTGACGCCGACTCCGTCATCATCAGAATGCAGTTTGGCAGATGTACAGCTTGGTGTGGACATACTCTTTGCATTTTTTAGGTTGTACTTATCAAGGAGTTCCTTGATGTACTTTTGTTGATGAATCTTGATCCCGTCCGTTTCCTGCTGAATTTGTAATCCTAAGAAGAACTTGAGCTCACCTAACTCATTCATGGAAAACTCTTGCTTCATAAGGTTAGCAAAATGGTCAGAGGGTGTTACTTGTAGAACCATAAATGATATCATCAACATAGATCTGTACTAGAAGTAAGTCATGTGATGAGTGTAGAATGAAGAGCGTTTTATCTACATTACCTCGAGAGAAACCATTTTGCAATAGATATGTAGACAGTCTTTCATACCAGGCGCGTGGAGCCTGTTTCAGTCCGTAAAGGGCCTTACACAGTTTGTAAACGTAGTCGGGATGGACGGAGTCTGTGAACCCTGGAGGTTGTTCGACGTAGACTTCTCGATCAATGTAGCCGTGAAGGAAGGCTGTCTTAACATCCATTTGATATAATTGGAAACCTTTGTAAGCAGCAAACGCAATGAACATGCGAATTGCTTCAAGACGAGCTACTGGAGCGAAGGTTTCATCATAATCGATCCCTTCTTCTTGATTGTAGCCCTGAACGACTAATCGAGCTTTATTCCTGAAAACTTGGCCTGCAGTATCAAGTTTATTACGAAAGACCCAACGAGTACCAATGGCTTGTTGATGTGTGGGGCGAGGGACTAACTCCCAGACAGCATGTCGCTGGAGGGAATTGAGTTCCTCCTGCATAGCAGTAACCCAATCACTATCAAGGAGTGCTTCTTTGACATTTCGTGGTTCAGTACTAGACAGAAACGCACCAAAGGCACAGAGATTTTGCATAGCTTGTAGGCGTGTTTGAACACCGGTGTTTGGGTCTGTAATGATGTTTTCAGGAGGATGAGCAGATTTTTCTGAAACTGGCGACGTGAAGCAGGAGGGGGTGTGTCTTTGTCAGAGGAGTCAAAATTCAAGTTTTGTGGTAAGGGTGTCTCCGGGTTATTGTCTGAGTCAGTAGATTCTGATGAATTGTTTTTGTTTGCTGGGGAATCATGAGGAGTGATAGAGTGGGACTCAGGGAGTCTTCCTATTGGTACAGTGATGAAGTGTGGATTGGTGAGAAATCATCGGGGGCAAAGTCAAGTTGATCAGAAGATGAGCCAACGTTGTGGGACTCATCGAACTTGACATGTGGGCTTTCTTCTAAACATTGAGTTCTCAGATTGATAACACGATAAGCTTTGCTTTTAGAAGAATAGCCAAGAAAAATACCTTCATCACTTTTAGGAGAGAACTTACCCAAGTTGTCCTTACCATTATTGTGAATAAAGCACTTACATCCGAAACGCCTGAGATGTATAAGACTTGGTTTACGTTGATGGAGTAGTTCATAGGGTGTCTTGTGAAGGAATGGATGAATCAACGCACGATTTAACACATAACAGGCTGTATTAACGGCTTCTGCCCAATAAGATGGAGTGAGTTGACTGTCGATGAGCATGGTGCGAGCCATTTCTACCAAGGTTCTATTTTTGTGTTCAACTACTCCGTTTTGTTCTGGTGTTCGTGCTGATGATATTTGGTGATCCACTCCGTTGTCCCTGCAAAACTCATCAAACGACTTGTTGCAAAATTCAGTACCCTGGTCCGTTCTCAGGGTTTTTAAAGAAAATGAAAATTTGTTGACAAGCATTTTATGGAGTTTGGCAAACTCCGTAAAAGTTTCATCTTTGGTATATAAGAAAATGACCCAGGTCCACCTAGAATAGTCATCAACTATGAGCAGGATGTACCTCTTACCGCTTCTGCTTTGTGTACGCATGGGGCCAACAAGATCCATGTGTAGTTTCTAGTGGAGAGCTAGTAGAGAGAGTAGGCTTACTTTTGAAGGAGGACCGGGTGTGTTTACCTTTTACACATGCTTCACAGACAGAGTCTGTGTCAAAGGTGGTGTCTGGTAAACCGATCACCAAGTCCTTGCTTTTGAGTTTGTTCAACAGCCTATGATTTGCGTGGCCAAGTCTGGAGTGCCACAAGTGAGTTTTTGGAATGCACATTGAGACAGACTTGGTCTCTGGGTTAATGGAGTTTAAGCACATTTTGTAGAGATTGCCTTCTCTACGTCCCACAGCTTTTAGAACCTGTACGCTCATCATAAACCTTACAATCCGAAGAAGAGAAAAGTACCAAATTGAATCTATCACAAATTTGAGAGATGCTTAAAACTATGCTGGAGTCCAGTGACCAGATGGACTCCATCAATTTTAAATTTTGAGGGGTTACCTACGGATCCAACTCCCACGATTTCACCCTGGTTGTTGTTTCCAAAAAACCTTACCTCCTTGGTAGGATGAAAGCGAATTGAATTGATTTGGATCTCCAGTCATGTGACGAGAGCATCCACTGTCCAAGTACCAGTGTCTCCATTCGCCTTCACCTACAAAAGAACAGATCATTTGTTAGATTTGGGAACCCAGATGTACTTGGGTTCCCTTTTCGAGCCAGACTGTTTCAATTTTTCTCGTGCTTCAAGTATCATTTTAACACGTTTGACATTAAAAGAGAGATCTCTGTTCAGTTTATCGCATGCACTGTCCTGTCCAAGACTCCCGCAGTAGCCACAAATTTTGGTTGGTGGAAGATTGACGTATTTCTGTTGTCCTTTCCACCAGAATCGAATTTTTCTTTCTCTTGATATCGTTTGGCTCTGTTGTCGGATTTGGACATATTCTTTGGAATGTCGAACTTACCTTTGTGCCACTTGGGCGTGGATTGAGTGGATCGAACTCCGGATTGTAGATTCAATCTGGTGAGAGAGTTGTTCTACCTTGGAACGAAGGTATCTCGATCTTGGCTAATTTCTTTGATTTTGGAGTTGGCCCACTCAGGTAATTCGGAGGAGGTGACTTGTTTGATAAACTTGACTGGCTTAAGGGAAAGAGCGTGCTCCTTTTCTTTCAGTCTTTGAGTGAGATTTTTGATAGTGGTGTTTAGGGATATGTTTTTGGATTCAGAGGCATTAAGATCATTTTGAAGAGAACAGCACTTGTTAGTAAAAATGGTGAGGTCTTGTTTGAGGGAGTCGATCAGGGTGAGAGACTCTTTCAGGTCACCCTGTTCAAACTGAGTGCATTCTAAGGTATCATGAAGTTCCTTTTGAAGGGAATCAACATGACGCCTTGATTCTTGTAGATCTAACCTGAGAGAGCAAGAGATGGTTTTGTGTTCCTCAGCTTCATCTCTTAGTGCATACATAAGACTTTTTGAGATTTCGAGTTCCTCAGATAGCTCGGTTATCTTGCTGGTAAGACTTGCTTTGAGGGAGTTGTTCTCGGAGACAATTTTAGCAATTAGAGTCACAAATCCCATGGGAGAAATACGGTAAAGGTCTGTTTCAAGGTGAGAACGGGTTACCTCATTATCAGGGATCATGGACTCCGTCGTGTCATATGCCATTAGACATACCAGTCCGCTGGACTCTGTGTCTGGATCGTCGGAGTCTGAATCGCCCCATCCAACAGCGGCCATGAGCGATCTCCCTTGAGATTTTCCATACTGGCTTTTGAGTAAAGGACATCCTTCTTGAAGTGACCAGGTTTATTGCAATTGAAGCAAGTGACAGAATTGAAAACTTGTTTAGAAGTGTTCGAGAACGACCGACTCTGTTGATTAGGTTGGTTACGCATGAACTTTCGAAAGTTCTTGACTATGAAGACAAAGTCCTCCATAGTCTCAGCCTCACTTTCCTCAACAATAATGTCCACCAGCTCAGCCTTGGCTTGTCTGATTTGAGTATCAGCAACATAGGCTCCTTCTTGAGTTAACTGAGTTGAATTAACCTGCAAGGCTTGGTCATTCAAAGTAGTAGTCTTACTAGAAGAAGGAGAAGAAGTATTACCACATTTTTTTCGAACATTCTTCTTATATTTATCTACGGATTGTAGATAGGAACCTAGGTCTTGACAGCTCCATTTGGATAAGTCCTTGCATGCTTTGGTAGAGATTACCGTTTCCGCCCATTCTTCTCTCAGACTGTCCAGCAACTTGTGCAAGACACTCTCTCTATCTGGTAGGATGCTAACTTCCTGCATAGTAGTGGTTAGTAAATAGAAACGATCAAGCACTTCTTCCAGAGACTCACCGGGTTTCTGCAGAAAATTTTCATAGTCCATTCGAAGTTCTTGAGCTTTGCATTTCTTTAGTTCAGTGACTCCTTCGTGAGTTGCTTGAAGGAGTGTCCAGATCTCATTAGCGGACTTACAGTGATTTACTCTCCTTTGTTCTGGGATGGACAAGCAGGTGATATTGCGCGTGATGCTTGACGATTCAGCTCGTACCTCTTGCGATCTGCAGCAGTCCATGTGGATCGGTCTGGATTGACTACAAGATCTCCTCCAGTGACTATTTCCCAAAGCTCGAGTTGACAGACTCAATGTGTTGCTCGATCTCGTTTTTCCAGTGGTCGTAGTTGGTGGAGGTGAGTCTGGGATGCTCGAAGTGCATTTTGTTGTTTTGATTGGCGAAGAGGTCTGCCATTGCTTCGATGATTGACCGTTAGCCTAAGCAAGGCTCTGATACCACGTGTAGGATCGGGTGGCTAACTCAAACCAATCAAAGGTGTGAGTCTAAGGATTGGTTTGACTCAATCAGCCTTCGTAAGTGAGAAACACTCTGTGATGTAGAGGCACTCTATCGAATTAATAGAACTAAGGGTGCGGAAGACTTTTGCGGTAATTGTAGTGAAACGATGAAAAGGAAGAAGGACTCTGTGGAACTCAGCGAGATACACAAATAAGCTATTTCATTTCCTGGTCAAATAAAACAACTTACAAATGCCCACTAAGTAGAAGGGATCTACTTAGCAGTTTTTCACTCACTCACCCAACACACTTTAATCAGAACAATGGTAAGCGTAGTGAAACTAGGATCTTCCTAGGTAGAGTCTTTCTAGAGGTGCTAACTATCTTGGTACGTATTCTCTCTCTTTCTAGCTTATAATGCAATTCTCTTTCTCTCTCTAAGCTCTGAAATAATACTCAATGAAAGCACAAATGAAACTGACTATTACATATCTTATTTATACTCTAAGTGTAACAGCCAGTCGAAGGAGTTAGTTCCGAAAATACCGGAACTAACTTAGTGGGCAACTTCCAACGGCTCTTACTTGGTCTTCTTACTTGGGCCGCGATCTTCGGGTGTTGAGGAAGAGCTTCGTGACCGTTGAGGCGCTTAAGGTGTTCCGAGTTGACTCCTGATTTTTCGCATCAGCATGGGAGAGTCTATGGAGTCTTCTTTGTTGCGCGGACTCTATCGCAGAGGCTCACTCTTTGTGTCTGTCAAGTGATGATTGACTCTGTCGCAGTGAAAGGCTATCTCTGCAACACTCCGATGTCCCAACAAGTGCCTTAGAAACATTAGTGAATAATTTAAACCATAGAAAACACAATAAAGTACCATAAAGACAATTAGAGCAAAAATGTGCTCTAAGCTTGGGATAACCTTGGTTAAGACTCTAAAAGCCTACCAAGACTTTATTTACATGTTAATGAACATGTTAAACCAATTACCAAAGAAAACCAATCTTGAAAACAAGCTAAAACACAAAATGTGGTTAAAGGAGTCTTAAAGCACATTTTTGAAAAATTATCTTAGAAATGGGTTTTGAGTGGCTAAATGCCCATCATTACTCTTTAATCAACATGTGTACTACTTAGTATCACATTAGGAAGTCTAAATAAATGGGAAATCAAAAATTTCACAATTATGTGCACTAATTAGTGAATAGTGCTCAAATAGTGCTAGTTTAGCATTAAGTCAACATAAGTCAATTAAATGGTCAACAAAGACCATAAATATCCCATGGGATAAGGGGGCCAGTTTTTAAGTGTGACTCACCACACTTATCTAGTTAAACAAGGAAGGAAGATTGAGAAAGTAAATTCACTATTTACCTTTACACTTAAATATCTTACAAACTAAATCTCTCACCTCAATTTTTCATTTCCCTCTAGTTTCCCACCGTCTTCATCCTCTTCCTCCCTTCTCCAAATTGGTTTTGCTACAGCAACTATAGCATTCTCCATCTTCATATGGTTATAACTCCTCAGCTCTAAGCTCCAAAATTAATTCCAAGACCACCATTCTCTTAGTTTGATCAAGCTCTACAACCTTTTCTTTTCAAATCTTCAAAAGCTCCATTTTAGTGCCAAGAGGAATCACCATTGAAGGAGCAAGAACTCATATTTTTCTACCTTGTCATTCTCCTTTGCTTCAAGGTAAGGAAAACAAAAGAAAAACTATGTTTTCTCTCATTTTTGTTCATGACCGAGAATCACCCATTGATGGTGTCTTCTCTTGTTCTTTCATAGCTTCATTTCAAACTTCAAAGGACTAGGTGGAGTCCTATCTTGCTAATTAATCCAATTCTCATTCAATTCCAAGGTAAACTTCCATTTTGTGTTTTAAAACACTTATGTGAATTTAGGGTTTATATATGAGTTTTAGTATGAATCTTAAAGCTCATTACCCTTATACGTGTGTATGGATAGTAGGTTGAGAAGTGATCAAGTTCCTTGCTAAGCTTCAATCCAAGAAAACAAGAAATGAAAAATTGAAGAAAAGAGGTAAATAACCTAACTTAATGTGGTTTATGTGTCTTAGGAGAATTGATCTTTAAATGCTTAATAAACTATCTAAGGAGCCAATGGTAAATGAGCTAGAAAACTATCCTCAAGGAGGTTATTAAAGACATATGTGGTAGTGTGTATTTGCAGGTCAAAGGCAAATATTCTGTGTGAAATTCAGTGTTTAAGGTTTATGCAATTTAAGGGCCTAAGAGCCAAGCAATTTAAATTATGCACTATATTGTGATGTAGTGTAGTTTAAGATTTAGTTGTGTGTAAAGAATATTCTTGTGTGGATAAATGTTCTTGATTGTTTAAAGGTGAAAAACCTTGTGTTTTGGGTGTAAGTAAGTGCTGGCAAAGCTATGTCAAATTTGAGTAGAAAACAAGAAGTTTAGGTGTTTAAATGGAGTTTAGTGACCTAGGTTGTACTAGGAATTGTTAAGGCTTAGTTTTGTGAAAGAAAGGGAATTAAGGTGTTCTTAGGCATTAAAAATGTATAGGCACTGTCTTGGAGGATTTAGTGTTCAATGAGTGAAATTTTGGTGAGCAAGGGAAAATTATGCTTGTGAAGATTTAAGTGTGAATTGGAGGAAAAATAGGAAGAGCTTGTGTAGTGGAGGTGCTGAGTAGAAATAATGCTTATGGAGTAGTGGTAGTGTAGATAAGGTAACATTTTGGTTAGTTGGTGTTGTAGGCATAAAACTACCACTGAGAAACCTAAGGAAAATATGACAAGTGTTAAGGAGTTTTGTGAGAAATTGGGTAATAAGTTGGACAAGGAATTGGACAAGTGTAAGGTGTTATTTTGGTATTAAAATATGCCTAAGATCATGTGTGCAGTTTGGGTAACAATGGATGAGGAGAATAAGTATAACAAGGATTGAAAAATGCATAAGTGTAAATTCTGTAGCAGTGGTCGGAGACCTAGGTCCAGGGTAAAGTCCCGGACCATGCAAAAAAAGGGGCCAAGAGCTCATTCACTACCTCGGTCCGGGACTTAGGTCTGGTATTAAGACCCGGACCACCCCTTAATTTACCCCCGAGAGTAGTAGCAACTATTGGTCCGGGACTTAAGTTCCATATAAAGTCCTATACCACCCTGTTAAATCAGTCCGAGAGTTACCCCATGAATTGGTCCGGGACCTTAGGTGAGGACCAAGTCCCGGACCACTCTAAAATTGTTGTTTAAGGTTAGAAAATGACTTGTAAAGATGGTGATTGATAAGTAATGATGTTATAAGGTTGTTTAAGACATGTTAGGTGAGTTATAATGACAATTTAGAGGGTGAAAAGTTGTAATTAAGTGTGAAAGTAAAAAAGCTAGAAATGTGAAGTAATATGTTAATCAAGGTCGAGTGCAGTAAATCCGACATTACTAAATGTGTATAGGAGTTGCCGACGGAGAAAACAAACGCAGCAGGGACCAAGGTATTTTTTTCTTGCAGTCTATTTGCTACCAGTTTACATCGGCTTGTGTGTTGTTTGTTTTTCTGTGTGTTATGACTTTGTAAGACTTAAATCATGTAATGAGTTTATAGTCATTGTTATTATTGTGACATGAGTGTACCGGAACCCTTAACCTCGATTACGTGCTAACCCGTTAGTTAACTAAACTAGGATACGTAAGAGAGCGGTACCCGGTTTTAACGTTTCAACTTAATGAACGTTCTAACTATGGCTATGTATAAGCTAGTTGTGGTTTGTGCTGTTAAAGTGTATCTCATCTCCCTTGTGTGTCTAACTGGAACTAAACACCTACATGCGATTCAATGTATTAAGTTCCAGCAATGGGCCTTCTAACAAGTGTTAACCGGGGAGTGAGGAGTCCGGTCGTTCCGGCCACACGTGTAAGTATGGGGGTCGATATCTGTATCAGGTTCGATTCTCTCTGTATGTAATGTTTGTTTTCCTTCTCGGACTACAATCACCCTCAAGTTTAACCAAGGCTATCTATCTGACCAATGTTCGGACTAGGGGGAATTTTATGTATGATGTGCTTGGATCACTATATCCGACGCACCTTGGGATTAAGTTATGCGTTCATCTAACAGGACGGTAATAAGTTATGTAACAAGCTTAACATGAGTATGACATCATTCTCTAGGCTCTCCAAGTGAGCTAACTATGTACGGTTCGATTCCTAAAGAGAACCGTTCCTGTTATGTTAGGCGTTGATATTTGTGATGCCATGCTTTTTGCTATGTTATATAAGTTGTGTGTTAAAATCAATGCCATGTTATCATGACAATTGGTTACGTGTATCCCGGTAGCTGACGGGCTGCACGTTAGCCATTCCAGCCATGGGTTGCTTAGCCCCTTTGGGGCACCATATTTTATTTTGCAGGATGAGGGTCGAAGAAGCGGAGTGGCTCTAGATTCTAGGTGTTATGAAATACCTTTGTTAGTTTTTGGATGTTGGACCCGGGATGCGCCTGTGCTCCCGTGGTGATATATTTTGGAATGCCAGTTATACAGTGATGGTTGTAAATATTAATACTCGGTACAATTGGTTGTATTTATGGTTTTAGTACTATGCTCGGGAGTCTGTGCATCAGACCGATACGATTGTATGTATTCTACCTTGTTAGCCACGTGGGTGGCTAACGGCGTGTAACACCAACTGGTTCAGTTATCCTTTATGTTATATATTTTCCGCTGCGGTTTTGGTTTATGATTATGTTTACAGTAGGGGTGTTACAAAAATTGGCATCAGTACTTCGCTCTGATGACCGGAATACCGAGTTTAGGAACATACCGAGTTAGGAAATTTAACCTTAGTTACCTGAGTGAGAAGTCAAGGAAAGGTTAACCACTAACTAAGTGTGGATTCACCTTGTTTTCGGAAAGGCGTTACAACCGTTGGAACCGATAAGTTTGTAAGCACACTGCTAATACATGTTCGTGTCAAATCAGATGGCAGGTAGACCACGTGGTAGAGGCCGCGGCGCGGTATTGGTGACCCAGAGGAGAACACTACGGCACAAGTTATGGCTGACGCAGTAGCGGCCGCCGTAGCCCAGATGGTCCCACAGTTGGTGGCAGCGATGCAACAAGGGCAGCAGAAGCAGCAAGACGGTGTGGACCAACAAGGCCCACAACCGCAACCACAACCACGCAAGATAAACTGGGTCAAAGCATTGGCAGATCTGAGGCCACCATCATTTCACGGGGAGACCGACCCGGGTAAGCTGGAGGCGTATATCTCCGAGCTGGGGACCCTACGAGACCTTGGATGTGCCTGCTGGTACCAAGGTTCGTCTTGCCGCTTAGTACCTGAAGGGTTTGGCAAGGAGTTGGTGGAAGCTTGTGCGGGAAGGCAGAGTTGCTGATCCTACGTTTGAATGGAGGGAATACACGGCTCTGCTGCGAGCCAAGTACTACCCGGGGCATGTACAAGAGGCTAAGCGCCTTGAGCTGGACAACCTGAGGCAAGGGGAAAAGATGTCGGTAGACGAGTACTAAACCGCCTTCACCGACCTTATCCACCTGCTACCAGACCTGGGATACTCGAACCGGATCTTGGTAAACCGTTTTTACAACGGACTCAGCTACCGTCTACGCTACGGGATGGGCCAGCTGGATATACTACCTTGCAGGTAATTAAAATACAGTGTGATGTGACTAAGTATGCACGATGTGTGAATGTGAATGTGAGATTAGTTTGCGGGGCATAACTAACACCCTAAATAATAGGAGTGCTATCATGCCGCTGCAAAGGTTGAGATCACCGTCCGTCTGAGGGACGAGGAGAATGCGCACAAGCGCAAGGCTTCGAACGAGGGCCAAAGCACGCAAGGGTATGGGGGAGGAAAGAAGAAGAAACCATACCCCCAGTCCCAGAAAGGCCAGCATCAGGGTGGCAAAGGCCAAGCGTAGACCACCACTGCTGAGGAGCCACTACAGCTCACCTACGCCTATGCGGCTAAGCCCCTATGTTCTCACCCGCCTAAGGGTAACTACTTAATTCTTAATATCAAGTTAAAGTGTGTGTTGTTAAATTGTGAGTGTGCACTAAATGCGTAATGTGATAACAGCTAGCGCGTGTTCTAAATCCGAGCGCCACTACTACTGCAAGTGGTGTAACGGAGACCACCCCGACAAGGACTACAAAGGAAATGATGTGCAGTGTCGCTATTGCAAGAAGATGGGGCATCGTGACTATGAGTGCTTCCAGAACCCCAGCGGCAGAAACTTCAGGACTAAGGGGTAATGGAAGGGTAAGGCTGCCGCGACCCCTGAAGGCCTGAAGGCTATTAACCAGCCGCCCTCAGATCAGGGGAACACGAACTCTTAGAAGAGGAAAGGGTCAGGAGCTGGCAAGGCCGTCCTTAATGTGGTAGACCGGTCAAAGTCTGTTGGACCCTCTTCTAGAACAGGTACTACTTAAACCATTGAGTGAAGTAATTGACTGCTTACCGCATTTCGTGCATGAGTGTTAGCAAGTCCAAATGTGCAATTATATAAGTAAAGAGTTAAAGTATAATGTATAATTTACCTAAGTAAGATAATTCTACACCTTAGGAACCTTCAATATTTGTTATCCAATCCCTCCCACACCAAACCCCGAAGAAACCACCATCAGCATCACCGAATTCCCGATGGAGCAGTGTCAGATTATCCAGGCAGGTATGATATTATTAAATGGATACATGACACCCAAAGCACAAATCCACCTCAGAATACCTGAGGGGATTGAAGATGAAGTTGAAGATGATGTGCATGGGTAAGACTGGAATCCTTACACCAAGACATATCAAGACGTTCGAGTGGAAAACGGAGCAACCGTTCCAAGGACACCTGAGGAGTTCGTTGTGGTCGTTAACCACGTCGTGGGAATTGTTTAGCGAGTTGAATCGGATCCAATTCCGAGTGTTAAAGCAACTTCTACCAGAAAGGTGGATGGTTGGGTTTACACCAAGATAAGGACGAAACACCCGAGTCTCTGAGTAAGGGAGTACCCATGGTGTCATGGTCCATTGGTGATACCACGTGTTGAGTACGGCGAGCATAAGCGTGCAGACCTCGCAAGAAGTTAGTGTTGAAGTCGGGAGATGTACTAATCATGGGTGGGCAGTCGAGGATGCTATACCACGGTGTCAAGAAGATCAAACTGAATACCGCACCTTCGACAGTAATCAATGCCACACACATGAAACCCGGACGTTTAAATTTGACATTTCGGCAATTCTAAAGCCTTGTTTAACTATGTAATGGGTGAAACCAGTTTTATGTTAAGGATGCTATATATTAGCTATGTTGACAATGTAAACCTACTTGTGGTGTAAGGAGTATGTTAATGAATT
Source organism: Limonium bicolor (assembly GCA_023374045.1). Taxonomy (NCBI): domain Eukaryota; kingdom Viridiplantae; phylum Streptophyta; class Magnoliopsida; order Caryophyllales; family Plumbaginaceae; genus Limonium; species Limonium bicolor. The sequence continues at coordinate 190,576,372 of CM041780.1, forward strand.
AAACGACATTGTTTTGGAGTATGTCTGCCGTGTTGTTATTGTGTACTTATAAAGTTTGTGAACTGAATTAGGTTGTGCACTCGGAACGGGAGGTATACTGGGTGTGTGTAAGAGGTAGAAGCCGGCAAAAGCGGCACTATCTTCACTGGTACCTTTCCAGTTAATGGCGTGGACCCATCGATCTTGTTCGACTCTGGAGCCTCACACACATTTGTCTCGCTTTCTTTTGCGAGGAGGCTGGGTTAGACCGTGAAGAGATGCCTGAATTTCTAGTCACTCTCCTGTCGAAAGAGAGGATCAAGTGTACCTGCTATCACCGAGATGCTATTGTATGAATCGAGGATGAAGAGTTTCCAATCGACATGATAGAGTTCGAGGGACTCGGATTTGATGTGATTGTGGGGATGAACTGGTTGGAGTGGTACAAGGGTCGGATCCTATGTGCCGAGCATCGACTGTTTCTTTCGAGTCCGAATGGGGTTACCATTTCATACCGCCAGAGGCCCAGGGAGCCTTCAACTCAGATTATCTCCGCTATGTCCATGTATAGTGAGTTGCGATGAAAGAGTGATGTATACCTCTGGTATGTCCAAGACATAGAGAGAGATCCAGAGTTTAGCCCAGATGTGCCGGTAGTGTCAGAGTTTCATGATGTCTTTCCTAAGGAACTGTAACACCCCTACTACGCACACATTACTTGGAATTGCAGCGGAAAATAAAAACAGTAACTAAACGAACTCACCCTACCGTATGGCTCCAGCTGAGATGACTGAGCTCAAAGAGCAGCTGCGAGACCTACTCGACAAGGGATTCATACGCCTGAGCGTTTCACCATGGGGAGCGCCGGTCCTCTTCGTGAAGAAGAAGGACGGTAGCCTCCGCCTCTACATCAATTACAGAGAGCTGAATGCTGTTACGGTGAAGAACCGTTATCCTTTACCACACATTGATGATTTATTTGATCAGTTGAGGGGAGTGTCAGTATTCTCCAAGATCGACTTACGATCCGGTTACCACCAGATTGCTATTCGAGAGGGTGACATAGAGAAGGCCGCATTCTGAACCAGATACGGTCACTACGAGTTCACAGTTATGCCATTCGGTTTATCCAATGCACCAGCCAAGTTTATCGACTTAATGAACCGCTTGTTCCGAGATCAGTTGGACATCAGTGGTAGTCTTCATCGACGACATTCTTATATATTCAAATCAAAGGGTGAGCATGAAAGTGACCTGAGGAGTGTGTTCCAAACGTTAAGAGAAAATCAGTTGTATGCCAAATTCTCTAAGTGTGAATTTTGGTTGAACCAAGTTTCATTCCTTGGTCATGTTATTTCTGAGGCTGGGATCGCTGTTGATCCGGCCAAGGTAGATGCAGTGCGCACCGGGCCTAGACCGAAGACGGTTACTGATGTCAGGAGCTTTCCTTAATGAAGAGGATGCACCATTCGAGTGGACAGACTACTGTGAGAGTTCCTTTTAAAGTCTCAAGTTTGCTCTCACCTCTGCACCAGTCTTGACAATACCAGACGTTACAGATGGTTTTGAGGTCTACTGCAACACATCCGGAAGATGGGTTGTGTATTGATGCAACACGGGAAGGTCATAGCATACGCCTCCCGACAGCTCATGAAACATGAAGAGAACTACCCTACCCACGACTTAGAATTGGGTGCCATTGTCTTCGCTTTAAAGTTATGGTGACATCATTTGTATGGGGTAAGCGAGACAATTTATTCTGACCACAAGAGTTTGAAGTACTTGTTCACTCAAACGGAGTTGAACATGAGGCAAAGAAGATGGGTCGAGTTCTTGAATGACTACGACATCAATCTACAGTTCAAGGAGGGTAAGGCAAATGTGGTAGCTGACACATTGAGTCGCCGAGCACACTCTCTCCATTCGCTAGTCTCTTACTCTAGCTTGGTTGAAGAGATGCAAAGTGCTCAGATGTTGGATCAGTATATGCAAGAGATCAGGCATAAGCTTATTGATGGCACATTCGAGGGTCAGAAGTATGATTTCCGACTCCATGATGATGACCTGATTAGGCTGAATGGCCGACTGTGTATTCCGAGGAGTAGCGCCGAGCTGAAGGAGCGCATACTGAGTGAATCCCATTGTTCTACTACTTGATTCACCCCTGTGCTTAAAAAATGTATAAGGTCATGAAATGGTATTTTTGGTGGACTAGAATGAAAAAGGATGTAAATGACTATGTGGTAAGGTGTCTCACTTGTCAGAAGTTCAAGTTTGAGCATCGATGGCCTGGTGGTATGGTGCAGCCAATATCAGTGCCAGAATGGAAGTTCCATGACATTTCCATGGACTTCGTAGTATGGCTTCCGCCTACAAGGGGAGGTCTGAACATGATATGGGTCGTTGTTGACCAACTTACCAAGGTGGCCTGATTCATACTGATGAAGGACACTTGAAAAGTGGCAAAGCTGGCAGAGCTCTTCGACCGAGAGATTGTACGGCATCATGGGGTACCGAAGACTATCATGTCTGATAGGGATACTGTGAGCTCGATTTTTAAACCCTACCCTATGTTGATTAAGTTGATTAGGATGCAGTCGGGTTTTAGGTCCACTTATAACCTAAGATTAATAACTATGTCATACAAAAATAATTATTAAAACCTAAGCTAGCTCACTAGAACCACTTATGAGTCGCCACCTAATTTTTACCTAGATCAAATTAGGAAAGGAGAGTTCGGGTTTGGGGACTTGATATTCGACTTAATTAGGGTTCAATTACTTTCATTACCCCTAGAAGTCATTTTTCCTATACTTAGTTTAATTACGGCTTCAAAAGAGTCATTTTTTACCTAAATGCGCGCTTCTGGTTTTTTTGTATTTTTTAAATTTTTTGACAGAAAATTAAAGTGGAAACTGAAAATACCTAAACTAGAGTTTCAGATGCAGAATTAGGTCAGATTTTGTTTACGTCCGTAGCCACGGACCCCAGGTCCGAGACCACGGACCCCAGTTAACCTAATTATACAGAAAAGACAAATTTAAGAAAAAACGAAATTTGGAAAAGTCCAGGCCATGGACAAGCTGTCCGTGGGCCCGAACATTATTTAGAAAAACCTGAATTTTGAAATTTTTTAAAATTCCCGCCGCCGTCTGTGGGTGTCCGTGGTCCCGGACCACCAACGGACAAGGGTTTTTAGGCTGTTCCCGACGGTGTTTTCGACTCAAATTTTATGGGTATGTAGCCTGAAAGATTATAAACACGTTAGCAATTGAAAGAATTCAATTTGAAGTCAAAGTTAATGCGAAACTTAGCAAACAAGTAACAATGCAGTAGCTAAAGGAATTTGTATTAAAGAGGCCAAAAAGACTTGGTTTGAACCGAAAGTTTGAGGCAAGACTGATAAGGTCGTAGGGATTTAGGAAAGTGGAATTTCTACCTATTTTACCTTCGGTTTTACAATGATCCTCTACATCGGGATACGTCGAGTGCTCCGTTGATGGCAAACCCGAAAGGTTTTCGAAGCAAGCTTCTGGTTGTTGGTTGTTCTTGTTGTTCTTCACGTTTTTGTGGTGCTTATGTGGGGTTTTGATGTTTGTTGATGCTTCGGGAATTAGAAAACAAGTTTAGATGGTGATTTCTGGGAATTTTCGGTATGATTCGGGTGGTTACGTGTTGAAAAACGTGAGGAAGAAATGGGAGGTTGTGCTCTCTGACTTCCTAGGGTTCTTGAGCTTATGAGTTCTGATTTTATCAAAAGATCCATCCATTTATATAGACTTTCTTAAAGAAAAACAAAATCTAGTAAAAGTAAGATTTTTTGGCATTTTAATTCAGTGACTTCCCAAAGGAATTTTGCTGTTAAATTTTAGCCACGTGTCAAGTATGGCAATTATGATTTTTTTGAAGTGGAATCGAATTTTTTAAATGTTGGAATATTTTTGAATTCAATTTCTCATCATATTCAATTGAAAAATGCTAGAAAATTATTGGAAATTCGAAAATTCAAAATTCCAATGCCATTATGCTTAAAATTTCATCGTTTATCATGGGTTAAAATTTCAAAACATTTCAAGCTCATTTGAGCATCTTTTGGAGAAGAGAGAAAGCCTATAGGTGGTCTTGGGAGCCTTAACAATTACGAAAACGCCCCTGACGACGACGAAACTACTCCTAATGCCCCAGAATGCACCGATCGAGCCGGAATCCCTCATGACTTGATTGAAATGCCTCTCACAACACCAAATCCATACAGACCCTAACTATGGAGGTCAAAATTTTGGGTATAACAGATTGCCCCACGTCAACTAGACTTTGTAATGAATATGGAAAGTTTGGTTGATGCTTGAGTGATGCCCTAAAATTTTGGAGTCCACGAAATCCTCCATGTTGTCCGAAACCGTGTCGACTACGTCCAGCTATTCAGAGACGCTGACTACCTAATCAATAAAACGTTGTCGAGCTATTCTAGAGCACTGACTTCTTAGGTGTCGAAGATGAAATAATGTCAAGCGTTTCTAAGGCGTTGACTACCTATAATAAATGAAATGATGTCAAGCTATTCTAAGGAGTTGACTACCTATAATAAATGAAATGATGTCAAGATATTCTAAGGCGCTGACTACCTATAAGTAAAGTGAAATTAAGCAATGTCAAGCGATTATAAGGCATTAACTTTCTATAATAAATGAAATGATGTCAAGCTATTCTAAGGCACTGACTACCTATAAGTAAAGTGAAATAAAGCAATGTCAAGCGATTCTAAGGCGTTGACAACCTAAAATGTGAGAACTGGGTGGTATGCAAATGCAAGAATGCTGAAATGCTAACGATGATAATGATGCTGATGATGTTGTTGATGATGTTGATGATGCTGATGATGCTCGAATGCTTTTGGGGACCGAAACCCGTGCCAATGCTCCTGGCTGGACCCAATGTGGACTTATTGCCATCGCCCCCAAGCCGGTGAGTAGGGATAACTCCTGGTAAAAACCCTGGGGACTTATTGCCTTCGCCCACCATTCGTTAATCCCAAAGCAAGCTGATATAACACAGGAGGATTTATTGCCATCACCTTGCTAACTTTTCTGTCGCCAGGTCTTGTGACACACCTGGATTATGCAACTACATCTTATGACGAGCCTATATGAATGAGATGAATGCAATGTGTTTGATGAGAGTGGGTAAGATAAAAGGCCTTATTACGAGCCTAAAGGAATGCAACTAGGTCTTATGACGAGCCTAATGGTTAGTTCTAGGTCTCATGACGAGCCTAAAGGAATGCAACTAGGTCTTATGACGAGCCTAAAGGCTGGTTCTAGGTCTTATGACGAGCCTAAAGGAATGCAACTAGGTCTTATGACGAGCCCAAAGGGTGGTTTTAGGTCTTATGACGAGCCTAAAGGAATGCAACTAGGTCTTATGACGAGCCTAAAGGGTGGTACTAGGTCTTACAATGAGCCTAACGGGTGGATCTAGGTTTTATGACGAGCCTAAAGATTGGATCTAGGCCTTATGACGAGCATAAATGGTGGTTCTAGGTCTTATGACGAGCCTAAAGGATGGTTCTAGGTCTTATGACGAGGCTAAAGATTGGATCTAGGTCTTATGACGAGCCTAAAGGATGGTTCTAGGTCTTATAACGAGCCTAAAGGATGGTTCTAGGTCTTATGATGAGCCTAAAGGTTGGATCTAGGTCCTATGACGATCCTAAAGGTTGGATCTAAATGAAAGTGAGTTAAGTGTCCGATGGGTCTAAATGAATGATAGGAGGATTAGGGCTCAAGACGGGCCTGTGGATGTTTGAGTGTGGAGATAGCGCTTAGGACGGGCCTGAGGAAATTTGAAGTGGTTGTAGGGCTTAGGCAGGCCTGAGGATGTTTGAATGTGAAGGTAGGGCTTAGGACGGGCCTGAGTGATATGAGAGGGGTTTGAACCTTTGGGTTTCGGGTTTTTTGGCTTCCATCGCTGTCGTTGTTGCAATTGTTGGGACCAAAAATTGCCCCTAGTATTTTTCCTTAAGGCAATCTGAGTTTTTAGGATTTTATGGCTATCGATCGGAACGATCGATTGCCCCAGTATCTTCTTTGATTAATTTCGTTAAAACAAGTCTCACTCTAACAATGTCAGGGCTAATCTTGATGTGGTGCTTTCGATCCTACACTCAAAGTGTTTAATGCTTGCACTCATGCTCTCCTTTTGGTCAAAACATCTCAACCATTGAATTTGACATTTGTTAGATTTACGCGTTCAACCTGTTACTTTCACGTGATTGGGTACACAACTACTAAGTCAGAAGTCTTTTAAGCTTATAACGTGGCTATGGGATGTGATGAAAGACAATGGGATGATGGAGGAATGTTTAGGATATGTGAAGCTATAAGGGTGGCCCGAGCTGCAACTTGCACCTTCTTTCGGACTTGCCTTCTTTGTTTTGGAGTCGTTGCACCTTCTCTCTTTCTTCCAATTTTGGATTTCTTCGAGGCTTTTCAGATTTGCCTCTCTTTGAATCTTTTTTTCTCCGGGGATCTTGTGTTTCCCGGTTTTAAACTTTGAGAGTTGTTTTTGATGTTTGCTCATTTGGATCCTGTGTCACTTTGGGACCATTTGTGGATCGTTTCGTCATGCTGGTAGCAGTTTTGCTTCTTTGGACTTGTGAAGTTGCTGTTAGGAAGTCGGGCTCCTTGCTTCCTTTGGTGACCGAATCGGTTATTCATCATTGGCTGGCTTATTTTGTGGAGTTTGTAGCGTTGTAAAAGAGGACGTATGCGAAAAGCTCAGCGGGGGTGCCTAGGGTGTAATGTCAGGGTTCACAAGCTTTTGGCTGTGTGGTGCTGTACCTAGGTGCTTCATCATCCCTAATAGTTGTGTATCTGTTCTTTGTTAATTTTCATAGGTTTAATCGTAAATTTACAAATTATCTCCTTCGGTCGGAGTTATGCCATTTACCTCACCTTTGAATGTAATCTTACTTGAGTCGTGTAAAAATGACACGCTTGTTCTCTCTTGGTTTTACCACTCAAGGTACTCTCGCGAAGTGTACGCTCAGAGACTTGTTTGCACGTTTAAACAAAGAAATAAACATTATCGTTCCTGAACTCAGATTGCCCCCAGTATTGTTGTGGGGTTTTTCGACAGGCCTTTTGAATACCCAGGTTATTTGTGGAGGGTGATTGCATGTGTGATGGTAAATGATGGTGGGGTGTTCTTGTGAGGAGGTGATTGTTGAATGATTCATTTTTTCCTGTTTCAAGGCTTCTTCTAGTTTAAACTTTGGTGAAGTGGTGGAAAGGTAAAGTGGTAAGAAACATGGGTGGAATGATGAGATAACTGGTCTTTGACCTTATTTTGACAACGGAGATGCATAACTAACTTGTGATAGTGGACAATGATTTTCTACATGCAAGAGATTTCTCAAATAACATTAGATGAAACACAACAAATGTCAAAGCACAAAATCATCAAAAGAAAACTCATGTCTAATGATAGAAACGAAAAAGGACATGAAGTACCTAGAGAAAATACAAAATCCTAAAACTACTGCCCCGGAGCAGGTGGACATGGGAAGACTGAATACATGTGAGTCATGAAAGCATCCATGCAACCCTCCATGCGCATCTGCCTACGCTCCATGCGACCATGAGTGATATGGAGAGACTGGATATCCCTCTGCAAGCTCGCAAGCATAGCTGGCTGCGGTGGCGGAGCAGGTAGAGCGTAGTAGGAGGAAGTGGTATGGGGTACTCAGTTTCTGTGTAGCGTGGCCCCTCGCCCTGGTAGCTATATCTTCTAGATGGGTCCTCGTGGTGCGGGGTATCCTCGGGCTCTGGTGCCTGCTGCCTCTGCCTGGGCCAGACTGGTCTCTGAGAGAAGACTCTGGCCTGCTACGAGAAGGCCCATACCTGATCAGCCGAGTAGCCAAGGGACCTCAGCATCTCCATGGTGAAGGTAGGATACAGAGGCTCCCAATCGCCATCCTCCATCGGGACCTGTGCGCACTCGCATAGCCACTGGATGAAGCTCGGGTAGACTAAATCATGGCGACTAACCCGAGCTGCCGTCATCAGATGTTCTCTCATCAAAACTGATAGTGGAATTAAACCTTCCTCTGAATCGGGTGGATGCTGAATGTACCTCATGAGAAAGCAATAGCGGGCAGAGACATCATTGCGTGCTTTTGGTAGCATGTTATGGGACAGAACCTCCAGAAGTACCCTGTCCAAAGTAGTAGGTAGAGTAGAGCGATGGATCACCTGCTTCCTCAGCTGATCCCTCGTAGATGAGCGAACACGCTCTGACAAGGTAGATGCTGTAGATAAAACTGGCGTGCCTCACTCTATAACACTGCTATCATCTCGAACCCCTATGCTCAGGGTCGCTAGGATGCAGGCAATAAAAGTGCACAAAATCCTCTAAGCCTACAGCGATGAGCTGACCACGCACATAGGATACAATAGCCCCGGTCTCATCCTAGTCCAAGTTAGCATAGAACTCTATGACTATCTCCCTGGTGTAACTCCTTGTGCAGGTAAGCAACCCTCCACAATGAAGGTGCTGAAACAGGTTGTCAAGATCGAAAGTGGCAATCACCATGTCGCCAAAAAGACGCTCTTGCTGAATGGAGATGTCCTGGTTCTCATGGAACCAACACTCCTGGTGAGCTCCTCTGAAAAGGGTATGATCATAAACTGGGGGTGCCTCTCTGTGACGTCTGTGTCGTGGGTGAGAACCTGTTGCCTCGGCCTCAGCTACCCTACGAAAACTCCTTCGACCCTCCATAATGCGTCTATGATTTCTAGAAAGCGAAAAACTTATAAACTTATGGGAATTTCGGGAGAGCTTCCACTAGATTTTCATGAGTCCCATGCTTTCAAATTCACTCCACATCGTAGAATCAGTCCTAGGATCTATCATTCACACAAACCTTTGACATTTCATGAATTAAAAACGCAAGAATACCTCATTTTGCAATTAAAACGCACTAAAACGAGATGGGTAACTTTTGGCAACTACAAACAATTTTAACTTTCCAAACCAACTTTTCACGTTTTCTAATGTCGATTTAAGGCTAATTGACCACTCAGAATGTAGAAAATCAAACTTCGGAAATTCGACCCGAAAAACACTATTGTCGTCTTCTTCGTTGCTCCAAATTTCATTTTTCTTCGTTTGTTCACAAAATGAACAAATGTGTAGTCAAAATGTAGATAACAATTACCCAATTACAATGGTGGTGAAAGATTTTGGGTTGGAAATCGGGAAAGTGCCGAAATCGGATAGAAATAGTCCGCCCAGGACTTGACTTCAGACGCAAGTTTGGGCCTTCGTAAGTGCTCAAAATGAGGAGATATTGGTATGGGAATGCTCAGAATTGAATGAGGAATGTTTTGTGAGCAAAATGGCGGTGAAATTGAGTGATTTGGTCAAGAAACGAGTGAGATATGAAGGAGAGAAGTTAAGGGTTTAAGATTGAGGGTTGCTGGAACGAAAATGGTGAATTTGGGGGAAAATCCCGATTTGAATTGGGTGGGTAAGGCTACTAATCAAAATGGCACCATTTGGCTGTTAAATGGAGGCGTCCGAGTCAACGTCCAGGACCACGGACGGCGCATCCGGGACCACGGACGCCTTCTTTTTTTCATACTCAAATCCAGACTAGATTGAAATAAAAGAGGTATGAAATTACAAAATACTTTAGAATGAGATGAAACCCCATAAATTCCTCAAAGAAAACGGGAAATGGCCCTATGAAATTTTTTTGACTTACCCTGGCTTCACTGCTTCTCCTTCTTCTTCTCGCTCCTACACTTTAAGTGGATTTATTTATTTTGGCCTAGAACTAAATTGATAATTTGAATTGTGCCGAAAGAGAGATATCACTTAATTCTAAACTTTTGGGCCGAAGCCCAAATGAGTCACATATTAAACCAAACAGGGCCTCTGGGCCGCAAACAAAAGCTGTAAATTCTGGTTGGGCTAGGTTGATGTAGGGGAAGTTCCTATCAAATGAAATACCCTGTAATTAAAAATAGTGATTAATTAGGCTAAAAAGTAATTTAGAATCTTAATTATGAGTAAATAATCATGAGGGAACAAATCCCGAAGAAAACGGATCCTTAAAATGGATTAAAAACACGAACGAACCTTAAAGCACGTTTTTCAAGGAAACCGTGAAAACGCGACTTTAAGCGGGTCAAATAGACTCGTAACAATTTTGGTCACCCACATAGTCATTAATAAACATTAGTGAGGGTCTAGAACCAATAAAATCAATAAAACGAGAAAATAGTAAAAACTGTCAAAAACAGGAAGGTGTGGGGTGAAAGCATAAATAAACCAAAGTAGTGTGTCCACTTTTAAAAATAAAAACTGAAAGTGTGTGTGTGTGCAGTGGGGTAGCCGTTTTACTGCCCTCTCTCTCACACTCTCTTAATTCTATTCTATGTACAAAAGACAAACAAATTAAAAAGCAAAAAGTAAGCCCTTTACTTTACTACTCTCTCTCCTACTCCCCCGTTTCCCCTCACACTCACGTACTGCACCTCTCTTCTTCCTCTCTATTTCTTTTCTTCCTCCTTGGGCGACATCAATGGAGAATTGAAGAACCCACCTAAACCCCCACTTATCTCTTCTTGTTAAGTGTTCAAACCTTCTCCAAAAATTACAAAAATTATACCATCGTGTTCCTCTCATCAAGGAGAACACTACCCTCTTTCCTAAATTTGAAAATAAGCAACTTCATCTCCATAGGTGTTTTTCATTGGAGAAGAAAGACCACCATTAGAAGCCCCTTCTTCATCTCATTGGTTTAAGGTAAAATGAAATCCAAAAGTACTACACTTTTCTCACTCTTATTTGCAAATAAAGATTTCTGAGTTTGAAGCTCCTATTCCTTTTGTTCCCAGCCGATTTTGGCATCTTTGGAGGAGTAGAAATATTGCTCTTGTGCTGTTCTAAGCTTCACCTACTCCTTTGCAAGGTAATGAATTCTTAAACCCTAGAAATTTACCTTAAAGCTTTAAGATAATGTAAGGCCTAGTTGAATTAAAATAGTGGTATGTAATGGGCTGTAGTGTAGATGTTTGAATCTTCATAGCTGTTTGGAAGAGAGGAAAGGAAAGGAAGAAGGAAGAAGAAGAAGAAAGAAAAAAACTAGAAGAAGAACAAGGTAAATTATGTTCACTTGTGTAGTCTTGTAAATGCTTTATGTAACATATTTTAGTAGTTTAAAATGTGTATTGTAAACTGGTAATGAGTAGTAGTGTAATGTGGAAGAAGAACCAAACTATTTGGAAGCTTAAAAGACATTTAAAAACTGTCAAAACCTAGATGTAAATTAGATGTTGAGTGCAGGAATTTTAGGAGTGTTTAATGTTTAGTAATTGTGTTGGAGAGCTGTGTATATTGATGTTGTTGAGAACAGGTGAATTGGGTAACAATGGGTGAATAAATCATGTGGTGGGAATGTAGAGATTTAGGGGAGACCATGTCAAAATTTACCTAGAACTAGAACACTTAAGAACTAGAAACTAGGTAGAAATATACCTTTGTAACAGATTTTAGTTGGAGCTAGTTAGTGGGTAGGTTAGGAGAGGTGTGTAATGCATTGTAAGCTCTAGAAATGACATTAGAAGAGGGAGCTATAGATGGAGGAAGTGAGTCAAAATCTGTAGCAAAATGAAACTAAGGGAAGATAGTGTAAGTGCTGAAATGGGAACTTAAGAAAATATGTGAGTGAATTAGTAAAAAAGGAGTAATTGGTTAGTAATGGATTTAGACATGTTTAGGAGACTAATTAGGTGCTTAAATATGTGGGATTAAGTGTAGGAACAATGGGGAATTTATTGGGCAAAGTCTGGTTTGTAACAGATGAAGAATTTACAATTTCTGTAACTTACTGCAGCAGGTCCGGGACTTAGTCCCTGGACAAGGACCCGGACCATGCTAATTTAAGCGTCGAGAGTTGAAGTAATGAGGTGGTCCGGGACTTAAGTCCCATGCAAGGACCCAGACCACCCCCATAAAACAACCTGAGAGTTTTCCAAGTTATAGGTCCGGGACTTAACTAGGGGGTAAGGACCCAAACCATATTAAATTTCCATTCGAGAGTTTGAGCTGCTTCTGGTTTGGGACTCAAGTCTAGTATGAGGACCCGGACCATACATTAAATCAACCCGAGAGTCTGGACCACATGTGTAACACCCCCAAATAAACATCCAATAGTACGAACAAAGCTCCTAGCCATATTACAAGATAACTATGCAGCGGATTCTCAACTTCATCCAGGTGCTACAGATGCCAACCACCAACGTGGTTGACAGACCACATTACCAACACCAAGTTACGGTCTGCATGACTGGAAACAGCCCTCAACCAAAACTCATATACAACATAAAATACAATTCCCAAATACCGAGTGTCTACAACATAATTACCAATTCATAAACGGAAAAGTACATCTGGGTTTAGTAACAACCCATACAATAATCATACTGCTCACATTCAACGCTATGCCCAAATGGACTACCCCCATGGTAGCCATCCCGCCTATGCTCCGTTACCATCTGGCTCCGTACCTGTAAAAAAATTGGGTTGTAAAGGACTCAACAAACTACGCTGAGTATGAATATGTGTAGCCCGTATGTTGTCGGGCTACGCGACAACTTGGTTGAATATTATCAAGTCCAATTTACGTGCTATAATAAAGCAGTAAAGCACACCACAATCCATCATGATATCATACACACTTAAAAGTAGCAAAGCATTAGCAACAAGAAACCAAGCATAACATGCTGGCATCATAGAAACATCAAACACGCAACCAAGTACAACAAGCTGCTAGCATAGAAATAGAAATCATGTAAACGTGTGCGTAGGTATGTTATACCCATGATCCTCACTAGGGGATCATTTGAGCGTTGTGTGTTTCCATTTCTTTTCCCTTATTCCCATAATGTGTATTTTCTATCTCTTTCCTTGCACCAGGTCTGGGGATATAGTTTAGATCCCGTGACCATATCATGTAGGTGCCAATCTTTCCATGTTTCTTTAAGGGTTATTTGTAAATTCTCTTATCACCAAAAGTTGGAGAACGACTTCTCCATAGCTAATCCTCAATTCCCGACGTCGTGCGTCAAGAAAGAGGGGTCATCTCAAAACCCTAGGAAATGCTCCACCAATAGCCAATCCTCTAGTCCCGGCGTCGTGCGTCGAGAAAGAGGGGTCATCTCGAGACCCCAGGATGTGCTCAACAAATAGCTAATCCTCCAATCCCGGTGTCATGCGTTGGGAAAGAGGGGTCATCTCTAGACCCCAGGATATGCTCCACCAATAGCCAATCCTCCTGTCTCGGCGTCGTGTGTCGAGAAAGAGGGGTTATCTCTAGACCCATGGTGTGCTCCACAAATAGCTAATCCTCCAATCCCGGTGTCATGCGTCGAGAAAGAAGGGTCATCTCTAGACCACAGGATATGCTCCACCAATAGGTATTTACTTATCATTATCGTTGATAGTTCAACACCATAGTGGGTGTCATTAGAAGTCCTCTATAGTTAAAAGGAGTTTTCCCTTTATGTAGTTCCTTTGTCTTGTTTATGTAGTTTGTTGCGTTTCATCTCAAAGTTTCATCAACGAGAAGGGACTACACTACTGTGTGAGCGCAAGCAATATGCAACAATAATAGCATAGGCATATAAGCAAGTTAAAATAAGCAATCCAATTTCATGCTTTAGTCTTGTGGTCATTGTCAAGCACGACACACAGCACCCAAGCCGTGTAACACGGCAGCATACTGACCACACATATCCATACCTTATTCACAAGCAAGTATCGTCTCATACACGGGGTCGCGGTTGGCGTTCGTTACGACCCTAACTTTGATTAAAAATAATGTGTCAGTTCATGATTTCATGCGACGACACTTTCCTAGTTTATCTCATTTATATCGGGTGTTATTCCCTAGATGAGTCGTTGAATGTACAGTTTATTCTAACCCTTAGAACTTCCCCAAGTACTCACCTTAGATTTTTATTTAACTCCTAGGACGTTTACATCGTTGTTTTACAAGTTAACCAAGTATTTCCTTCTAGCCAATGCCTTGGAGTATTATGAGCACTAACATGTAACATGTTTATCTAAGGTAGATTTAACTTGCCTAGAGGGTATTCCCGTCTTAGCTAAATAGGTTAGCAATGTTTTAAACCTATTATCATAGTAATATAATCTTTAGAATACTCCTAAAACCCATTTATACCGAAGCCCCCAAGGTTATAGAACCGCAACAAAATTTCAGTATTTAATCTTACTTAACCTCTCTTTTAGTGTATCATCCACTGTTTACTCTGCTCAAACGTTTCATCACACATAATCAGATGGGTTAGGTCTGTTTTAGGTTCATTATTAAGCTAGCATCACACTCATAATGCTTCTGTAAACCAGTTATACAGAACCGCAACATTATTGAAAACTGAGGCAACAACCACCATGTTTCTTTGTGATTCTTGTTTCTAGTTAATTTAGCTGAGGCTTATTCTTCCCCCAGTATTTACCCCACTGAATATGGGTGTTAACAATGTTTTAAACTCAAGACTAAACTAGTAAGACACTCACCTAACTTCTGTACAGAAACACAACTATCGAAAACTAAAACCAAAATCAGTGATATGCTCCTCCATTCCTCCCCTTGTAGTTTAGTTATCAGTTTCTAATCCCACCCTAATTTTTTTTTTTACAGATTCACTTAAGTGTATTAGCTATATGTTGGGTTTGATAGCCAGACAATACAACACTCGTATGCCCCTTGCATTTCAGTTAGATAGAGAACAGGTTTACAGAAAACTGAAACTGAAACTGCATTGTTTCTTCCTCATTCCTTCCTAGTTCATTTATCTGTTTTCTAATTCCACCCAATTCTTTTACAGGTATGCTTAGGTGCATTAGTTAGACGTTGGGTTCATTAGCAAGCTAATACAACACTCACACGCCACTGGTAATTCAGTTGCACAGGAGTAACTTTTAACTGAAAACTGAAACTAGAATTTATATCTTTCTTTTTGACCCTTGTTTGTAGTTAGTTATTCTAACTTCTAAATTTTCCCTTAGAACCTATGCACTTGCTATGGTACATTAGAGGTGGTTTAGATTCCTTATCAATTCACTACAACCCCTTCGAGTCCCTCAGTACCCGTTTATACCGAAAACAACTCTCAGAAAACAAAATATAAACCGAAGTATTAAATTCTGCTGTCTTTTCTATTATTCCCTTCTGTTAGCTCATGTGAAACTGGCCTTTAATTTCCCCCCTAAGCATTTCTAACTTACTTAAGTGTGTTAGGGACGCTTTAGGCTCATTAATAACTCAATACAGCTCCTAACAACCTCTCTGTGCAAGGCTATACAGAACTGAAACACAAACTGAAAAACTAATACATGAACTGATTTACTCTCTTATATCTCTTTTCTGTTGTTCATTAATCTGATTTTCAATTTTCCCTCAACTTGATTACCCACCTAGCGAAGTGTATTACCAAGCTTAAAAATTCGACCAAAATGCCACGGTCAATTCACTTAAAACCACCTATACAGGAACAAGGAACTGATAACTTCTCTTTTGTTTTTTTTTGTTCACGACTTGACTTTCAACTTTCTCTCAATACCAACTCAAGTAGTTTAGGGTGTGATAGATTTTTAAGTTCCCTCAGACCAAAGATGACATAGATCACAACAAAACAGAAATCTGAAAACTGAGAACTCGACAATCTGAAACTGAGAAAGAAACTGCCACATCTTCTTCTATTTATGTTCTTTGTTTACAAACTCACTATCAATTTACCCCCAATTTGCTTTATTTACTTAGTTATGTGTTTTAGTATAGTTCGACCCACAAAGCAACCCAAGGCAACAAGGGCTACGTTCCTGAAAATCTTTTACGCAGAACCTGAAAAAAACTGAAACACTATAACTGCTGTTTTTCCTTTTCTATTACTAACTAATCTGGTTCTTCAGTTTTCTTTTCCCCAAATCATTTAGCTTCTTATTTAGGTGTCTTAATGTGATTCTATCCTCAAAAAGAACCCACAACAACATTATTAATGTTACAAAAATACAAATATTAAACTGGAAAGAAACTGAAAACTGAAACACCAAACTGGTGGGTTATCTTCTATCTTGCCTTTCTGTTTCTTAATCTGATCTCTAGTTTCCCCTACATTGTCTAGCTATTTGATTAAGTGTCTTAATACAGTTTTAAGCTCTTGAAAGAATCCATTACAACTATCTTATTCTCTCTGTAACAGTGTTATATAGAAACACAAAATTTTTGAAACTGAACTAAAGTCAGAAACTGATACATTCTCTTAATTCGTTCTCTATCTGTTTTCTAAACTTACTTAGAACTCCTTCCAGTTGTTGTACCCACTTAGTTAACGTCTTATCAGGATTTTAGACTTAAGAACATACCCAAAGCAACAAGGAATACACCTCTAAAAGCTCTTACACAGAAAACAAAATCGAAAAGAATCTGTCGAAGACTGAAACTAAGCTTCTGCAAATCTGTTTTCTTTCTCATTTTGCTTCCTCAATATTCTCACACATCTACCAGGTTAGTAATGGTTTTATCTCTACCTTAAATCCATTATTAAACAAACATTACATCTATATCGCTTATGTACATTTAGTAGACCGAACCTAAATGTTACAGAATATGTTATAGTTATCAGGTTGATAGTGAATTTTCGAACAGTAGTCTGCACTAGTTTTTAAATCTCTCAGAGTTTTTATGAATTAGTTAGGTGTTTTATCTTGGTCTAAATTTTCCAACTACTACCCACAACAGTAATGGATATACCCCTGAGGAGTTAGTATGCAGAAGAACAAAGCTATAGAAACCGGAATGGCTTAACAATTCAAACTTGGCAGATTCTGTTTTTCTGATCATGAAATCTGTGAGATTGTAGCTAAGAATCTGAATAAATACAAGGGCTCCATGGCTAGTCTTTACGTTGGTGGATCCTTGTCGCTAGGTGGGGCTTCCAAGCCTTGATCACTTCGTAACAATCTGGGGAACGTGATCAGGAGTTAGGCCATGTCATAACCAGAAGAGAAGAAGAATCTGTTTTAGGTTTACCTTACTGTTTTTTTTAAAAAAATTGGTTTGCTTCAGGTTTCTAGAACTGAAACACACCAGGTCAGCTTACAGCTGAGAATTAGGAGGGCTTGAGTTGCTGATCAAGAAGTAAAGGTTTCAGACATAGAAATAATTCAAGACAGCCAAGGAAAAAATCGAGAATGCTATAGCAAGATCATAGGACAGAAAAGGATGCAGGAATGAGGAGAAATATGTTGTAACGGTTTTACCTTGCTGTTTTCTTTATAAATATGTTTCAGAGATTTCTCCAGGACTTACACGGCTAAGGTGGGTTATTGCGTGGGACAGACACAGGTCCAGAGCTGGTTATACTGAGGCACTAACTTAAGGAGAGAAAGCTTGGTGGGTTGATTCATTATGCGACAGTTGACTAATGATTCTTATCAGCATGCGGGGAACCAATTCTAATGCGTGGAAATTATAACCACAACAGGGTCTGACGGTTTGTTGTTGTTTGATGGCTTTTACCGAATTCAAGATGGTTCAGGTTGCGGTTGCAAGTTACTAAAAAGGAGTTGTGGGAGATTGGTGAGTTTAAACGCTGATATGGTCCATACTTCTATGTCTGGTTGTCTCAAGCTCAATAATCGATAGCAACATGCTTGATTCAGTTGCTGT
Organism: Limonium bicolor; assembly: GCA_023374045.1. Lineage (NCBI taxonomy): Eukaryota > Viridiplantae > Streptophyta > Magnoliopsida > Caryophyllales > Plumbaginaceae > Limonium > Limonium bicolor. The sequence goes on from CM041780.1 coordinate 190,594,112, forward strand.
TGTTATATTTTTTTTTTGTAGTCACTTAGTAGTCTCATTATTAGTTTAACTAGGCTAGTAGTTGCTACTGAATTCGAGCGTAGCTCAATTGGTTAGGGCGTTAAGGAAGGTACGAGAGGTACCGGGTTGGAACCCAAGTGGAAGCGCATTTGCTTTCCTTTTTTTGTATCAGCTATACATGCCTATTTGTATATAGGTGAGACTATATAATATGTCGTGTTATTAGTTTTATACGCGACTACTTTATTTGTTACGTTGTTGGTTATATATATGTGTACGTATATATATATACACGCCCCTTTTATTTTGTCGTATTTTAGTTATATGCACCTATGCGACGTTATTAGTTATTATTTACAATGTTGTAATATTGTAACGTTACGTATATATATTTTCATATACGCACACATATAAGTACCTGACCATATTAATATGTAACGTTATCATGTTTTCGGACGTGTATATACTAAATTTAATTCTTCATACATTATCATATGTCCGAATTATGTAACACGTTATTTTTGGATAATCTCCTCGCGTTTATGATTTTATGTGTTTAATTGTTTGGGGTGTTTCAACTTACCCCCCTTAAAAGAGACTTCGTCGCGAAGTCTTACTTCCTTAACTAGTGTTTTCCATTCTTGTTAATCTTAGGGATCAAGTCTTGAATTTGTTCTCTCTAACCTGGGGACCGCGTCCCGAAAATTCCACAGTTCTATTACACCAATTGCGCTTATAAGCACCACGCCACATCTGTGGCTTGACCAAGTTCTCGATAATATTGCAATGTACCAGTAATGTTCATATACTGTACTCGTATGCAATCATATGACAAAGTCATTCACTCATAACCACCATGCATTCAAACCAATCCACACTCATTCACACACATAGCATTCAAAACAACACCACAAACGAGCAATAACACAGTAACAACGTAATGCGCCTACCCCCCTTAAAAATGGATTACGCCCACGTAATCCTTATTATACCATCCTAGAACCTTGGTTCAAGATGTTTAACTCTCATGTAGCATTATAGTTCCTATGCAATGTAGCTCACATTAAAATCTCATCAAAGGCCTTGTCCATGTTAAGGGTTTAGTTTCTGTATCAAAAGACTCTTATTGGTATCCGTACCAATCTAGAAACGGATTCGGGTTTAGCCTCTCTAGGTTTAAGGTATTGGCCGATAGGTCACTTGTTACCCAACTGGAAAATGTGTGATATGGTCCACCAGCTTCTACTATGCGACTCTGATTACTTTGGATTTAGTTTTCCCTCACTATATCTTCCACGGGGGTGCATGGCTTAATTTTATAGGAGTAAAAGTCTCTTGACTGACTTGGGGTATTTGAATTTGTACATAGTCTAGGTGGGTTGTAGCTTATATATCCATTTACTCTAGAGGTCAGAAGTTCATGCTTTTAGTGCGCTTTTAAGTGTCTAAATTGTTCTTTCTGGCTGACCCTTTTGGCTTTAATTCATGTATGCTCCGCAGTAACTATTTAGTTCTTAGTATTTGATTGTTACGGACGTGTCTTTGTTACAACGACTTGTATAGTTTATCTTACCGCTTATAATTATGAAATACCCCAAACCTAAGTATGCTAAGTAAACATCAATTTATGATGTACTAAGGCTAAAATAAGCCTTAGAGAGATTGGTAGACAATATAAACCAACGAAAACACAAGAAAATGTCTTAAAGGCAATCTGGGCAAAAATGTGCTCTAAGCTTGGAGTGACTTTGATTAGCACCCAAATAAAATTATAAGAATTCGTTAACATGCTATTGGACATGTTTAATCAGTTACCAAAGAAAACCAAGCTCAAAAACAAGCTTAAACACAAAATGTGCTTTAAGACTCCTTAAAGCACCTTTTTGAGAAATTGTCTTAGAAATGTGTTTTGAGTGGCTAAATGCCTATGATTACATCTTAATAAACATGTGTGCTGATTAGTATCACATTAGGAAGTCTAAATCAATGGGTAACCAAAATTTTCACAAATTTGTGCACTAGTTTATGAATAGTAACCAAATAGTGCCTAGTTTAGTCTTTAATCAATTAAGTCTAATTAGTTGGTCAAACAAGACCATGACTTGCCTTAATTAATAGGGGGCCGGTTTTCTAAGGGAGGATGAGTCACCATGTGAGCAATTTAGTTTATAAAATAAGAGGGAAAAAGGACAAGTACTATTTGCTTTTAGGAAACAAATATATCTTATTAGCTTTCCTCTCTCCTCCTTTCTTTATTCATCTTGCTCCCACCGGTTTTGTGCTGATCCTCTCTTCTTCTTCAACGTGAAGAACAACCCCATGCCAAGCTCCACCTTGTCTTGATCATTACTCACTGATCTTAGCCCCAAAATCAAAAATAAGCATAGATTCTTCTTAGTTAGCTCAAGCTCTCTCCTTCTATCTTTTCAAATCCTTCAAAGCTCCATTTTGGTGCCATGAGAAAACTCCATTGATGGAGGAAAATCAAGTTTAAAGAGCTTTTTTGGTTCTCCATTCATCCAAGGTAATGAAAGTGAAAGAAAAATCAACTTTCCATCCTTTTTCTTAGATGGCTGAAAATTACCACTCATGGGGGCCTTGTTTTAGCCCGATTTTATTCTCCAAAGACTTGAGGAGGTCTTACCTTGCTTCATTATGGAAGTCATTCCAAATTCAAAGGTAAACATGCACTTTCATGCCTTAAAACACATATTTTAACCTAAGAATGGATTCCATGAGTTTAGACATATTGCTTAGTACTCATTGTATTATTTGGATGTGGATTAGAACATTGGCAAGAGGATGGAAGTCCTAGCCGAATTGCAATCAAGAAAACCTAAGGAGGGAAGTAAGAGAAGCTTGAGAAAAATAAGGTAAATTGCTTACCTAATGGTGGTTTAAGGTTTAAGGGGTGAGTTTTAGATGAGTACCAATGTAGCCTAGGGATTACATTAGGTAATGGGTTATATAACCTAGGAAAAAGAATTTAAACAAGCTTGTGAACTTATGACTAAGGAGCCAATGGGAATGAGTTAGTAAGATAAGCTTAAGGTGAATTAAGAGAACACTTATATTTCTATGGGAGCATTGTTGTGTGTATTTGCAGGTTGAAAGCTTTTATATGTGGAAATTCAGTGTTTAAGTTTAAGTCATTTAAGGGCCTAAGAGCCATGTTATTTAAGAGCCTTAGTGCTATACAATTTAAGATTATTGCATTATATTGAGTTTGTTATGAATGAGTTGAATTGGGTGGGAAAGTAAGATGAGAAAGAATTTGATGCGTGTGAGATGATTGAATGAGAAAAACAATGCATATGGGCATGATAATATACTAGAGGAGCTATGGCGAAATTTGAGTAGAAAACAAGTGTTTAGGTGGTAGTTGTGAGTTAATATGACCTAGGGTTTACTAGGAGACATTAAAAAGGAATTTTAGTGGAAAAGAGTTAATTAAGGAGTTCTTGAGGTTTAATATGGCCTAGAGATGTCTAGGAGGAATTAGAGGATTGGTGGGTGTATTAAACACACCAAAATCATGGTATGAGGAATCTTAAGACTTGAGGAAATAATGTATAATGTTTTGAGGTGATTTAGGTATGAACTTGAGAATATAACAATGAGAGATCTTGGTAGCTTGTGAAAGTGGTGAGGATGCTAGAAGTTGATTAATAAGGTTCTAGTGGATGGTAATGAGTGGACTTGGGTGATGGAAGAGAGAATTTCAAGGGAATGTTGTAAGTTGTCAAGGAAAAAGACTATGAGTGTATAAGAGGGTATGACCGTGAGAATAGTGAGTAAGTTAAGTAAAGGAGGTGGAAATGCCTAAGGAGGGGGTAGCATGGTCATGGTAATCGAAGAACAAGGTTAAGGTGTTAAGAGGATGAGAAAGAAATGTATAGGTATGCTTAAGAGTTTAAGAGTGATGAGTAACCAAAAGAAAGGAGAGGAATTGGTGCATGGAGATGCAAGATAACCTTGGAAGGTTTAGCAAAGGAAAGATGGATGAATAATGATGTTTGAGGAGTGGTTACATTAATGGAAAGGAAATATTGTGTTAGTTGAAGTCTTAGGTGAAGTACTTGTTGGAAATATAAGGAATAAGTAACAAGTGCTAGGAATTACTTATAAAGATTGATAAAATGGTTAAGGAGGTTTTAGAGGATGTTCTAAGGTAAGTTTAAGTGCCTATATGGTGTTAAGACATAATGGGACACTTGAGGAAGAGTTTGGGGTTGAAAGAACAATTTAAGAGAAAAATCTGTAGTGGACCGACCCAGGGTCCAACCCAGTTTTGGGTCGGTCGGGCCATGTTGAGCCAGCTGGAATGTCTCTGGACTGGACCGACCCAGAGGGTTTTGGGTCGGTCGGCTTAGCTTTTGGTGGGTCGGGCAAAATTTAACGTAGGAAATGGGTGCTGTAATGGACCGACCCAGAGGGTTTGGGTTGGTCGGTCTAGCTCTGGGTCGGACGGATAGTTTTCAAAAGACGGAACAATTTCTGAGATGGACCGACCCATAAGGTTGGGTCGGTCTAAGGGAATTGTTCGAACCAGAAAATCACTGGGACAGACCGACCCAGGGGTTGGGTCGGTCGGTCGACCCTTAACACTTTTTTTAAAAAAGAAACCCTAAGAGAGTTTAGTGGTATTAATGGTACCCCATTAAGAGGGCATTGATGATTAGAGGTATAAAGATCTAAGGGATTAAGCTAAGAATAAACTTAAAATTTTAAGGTTAAGTTGAAAGAATAGGTTGTAAAACTTAAGAGGTGTTAGGTGGGGAATCATTATGGGTTGAGTAAGTTAATTAAGTTGAATTAAGTTAAGTGATTAACAACCTAAAACTGAATGAATGTTTTAGGTGAAATACCCCAAACCTTGATATGTTGTTAAACATTTAAACTATGGTATGTAAAGGCTAAAAAGTGCCTTAGAAACATCAGTGAACAATTTAAACCATAGTAAAATGCAATAAAGCACTAAGATACAGTTTGAGCAAAAACATGCTCTAAGCTTGGAGTGAACTTGGTTAGGACCCAAAGAGCCAACCAAGACTTCATAATATTGAACTATGATTTAATAAGGCTAATTAAGTCCTTAGGAAACCTTGGTAGACAATTAAACCAAACAAAACTCAAATAAATGCTTAAAGTCAATATGGGCAAAAATGTGCTCTAAGCTTGGGATAAATTTGTATTAGACCTAAAGGTCATACCTATACCTTATAAATATGTTAATGAACATATCAAATCCATTACTAAAGAAAACCAAGCTTGAAAACCAGTTAAAACACAAAATGTGCTTTAAGGAGTCTTAAAGCACATTTTTGAAAAATTGTCTTGTAAATGAGTTTTGAATGGCTAAATGTCCATCATTACTCTTTAATTAACATGTGTACTACTTAGTATCACATTTGGAGGTCTAAATCAATGGAAAATCAAAAATTTCACAACTATGTGCCTTGTTTTTTGAATAGTAACAAAAAATGCTAGTTTATGACATAAGTCAATATAAGTAAGTTAATTGGTCAACAAAGACCATGATTTGGCCTAAAACATTAAGGGGCCGGTTTTTTACATGTGTGACTCACCACACATGGCCAATCAAATAACTAAGGAAAGTAATAAAGCAAAAGAACTATTTACTTTAAGCATAAATATCTTACAAACTTACCTTTCCTTCATTATCTCCTTTCCTTCGTAGTTCCCACCGTCTCCAACCTCTCTTGCTCCTCTCCATTCACGGTTTTGCTACAGCCATATACCATTCTCCATATTTGAATGCTTGCAACTCACGACTCCATGCTCCAAATTCAATTTCAAGACCACCTTTGTCTTAGTTAAGTCAAGCTCTTCATTTCCCTCTTTTCAAATCTTCAAGAACTCAATTTTGGTGCCATGGAGATTCACCATTGAAGGAGCTTGAGCTCATATTTTCATGCCTTGTCATTCTCTTATGCTTCAAGGTAAGGAAAATCAAAGAAAAACCATGTTTCCTCTCATTTTGGTACATGTCCGAAAATTCACCTCACAATGGTGTTTTGTTTTGGTCTCTTCGTAGCTTAACTCAAACTTCAAAGGACTAGGAGGAGTCCTATCTTGCTACTTAACCAAGTTCTCTTTCAAATTCAAAGGTAAATATCATTTTAGTGTATTAAAACACTTATGTTAAACTAGGGTTTGTATATGAGTTTAAGTGTGAATTCTTAAGCTCATTACCCTTATATGTATATTGATTAGAAAGTTGACAAGTGATCAAACTCCTTGCTGATTTTCGGTTCAAGGAAACAAGAAAGAAGTTTGAGAGGAAAAGAGGTAAACAAACTATCTCAATGTAGTTTAAATGCCTTAGGAAAAATGAGCTTGATTTGCTTGATAAAAATACCTAAGGAGCCAATGGTGAATGACCTAGTAAAATGCTCTCAAGGAAACTATTAAAGGGCATATGTGTTGTTGTATGTAATTGCAGGTTAAAGGCAATATATATGTGGGAGATTCAGTGTTTAAGTTTAATGTATTTAAGGGCCTAAGAGCCATGTTATTTAAGGACCTAAGTGTTAAGCAATTTAAGTTTATGCACTATATTGTGATGTAGTGTAGTTTAAGGATTTAGATGTGTGTAAAGAACATTCTTTGTGAAGATGAGTGTCTTGGATGGTTAAAGGAGGAAAAACAATATGTTTGTGTGTAAGGAATGTGCATTAAGTGATTAAGTGTTTTTGGTTGTAAAAGGGTGAAAACCTAAGTGTTTGTGTGTGAGAATACTCTTGATGGATTTTAGGTGTTCTTGAATGTCTAATGGTGAAAGCTATGTGCTTTGGTATAGCAATGTGCTAGAAGAACCCATGTCAAAATTTAGATAATGTATAAGAACTTCTAAGTGTTTAAAAAGAGTTTTGGTGAGTTTGGAAGTGTTGAGAATGATTAAGTGTTTTACTAGGGAAAGAAAGGTGCATTAAGGTGTTTTAGAAGGCAAAAGGATTTAGGCATTATCTTGGAAGTTCTAGAAATCCAATGGGTGTTTTGGGATGTACTAAAGTCTTGGAGGAGTTTGTTAAGGTTTAGGTAATGTTGATGTACAAGGAGGAAATGATGTTTAGGTAAGGAAGATGTTTGAACTTGTGAAGAAAATTCTTGGAAGGATATAAAGTATTTTGGTGGGCTAAATAGTGTGTGGGGACATGCTATAAACCTAAGGGGGAAATACTATAAGTGTTGAGCATTTAGGCAAGAAATGAGTAAGTGTTTAAAGGTATAGAAAATCGAGTTTTGGGCACGTCCGAACTACCGTCCGAACAAGGACGTTCGGACATGCCCTGTTGCGCGTAAGTCTTCTAAGCCTCGACCAGTGTCCGAACTACCGTCCGAACATGGACGTTCGGACACACCTATCTCTATATTCTGTTTTGGCCTCGAACAGCGTCCGAAATTGGGAAACTCGGACGCATGTTCGGACAGTTGCCTATTTACACCCATTTGAGCCTCGAACAGTGTCCAACTTGGGAAGTCCGGACACAAGTTCGGACAAGGCGCTGTATGGACCAAAAACATTGTTTAAGGTTATAGGATGATGGGGCTTATTAAGTAATGATGTTATAAGATTGTTAAGGACATGTTAAGTGAGTTATAATGACAATTTAGTGGGGGGAAAAGTTGTATTAAAATGTAAAAGTAAAACAATTTAAAATGTGAAGTTATATAACTAAGTTAACGGGGATAAGTTATGAGCATTAGACTTTAAACAATCATGTTACCCCGATGTTAATCAAAGTACATGTAAATTATCAGTTGTTCGAGAATTGCTCGAGGAACATAAGTGGACATGATAGAGTGGACTCCAGTGACAGGTATGGTTTTCTTGCAACCTGTGTCCTACCGGATTACACCGGCTTGTATGCCAATGTGTTTTTCTGTATGTTTGCCACGTTGTAAGATTAAACATGTAATGAGTTTACAGTAATTCATTTATGTGGCGTGTTCAACTCCGATACCATTTAACCTCGAAAGTGTTAAACCTTAGCTAACTGAGTCTAGGATCACATGAGAGTTCGGTATTCGTATTAAACGACCCGAACCATGGGACATTCTAACCACGGCTATGCGTGTGTTAATTGTGTGATATGTGTGTGTGAATGTAGGGATCTCCCTTGTATGTTTAACCAGTTGTAATACCATATGGTGTGTAGATGTGATAGACTCCATAGTGGGGTTCTAACTAATATCTAAAAGTAAGTATGTACTAACAGTGGTGAGGAATCCGGTTAGGCCGGTCGCGCGTTGTTTGGGAGTGGGTATCCTTTTTAGCCTTACCCTTCTCTCTGTTATGGTTGTATCCCTCACGGGTTATGATCTCCCATTAGCTTATTCCAAAGCTTAGCTATTCTGACTTATGATCGGTTTAGGGGGAACATGTGTTTGTGTGCTGTGTTCGGGTCACTAAATCCGAACCATCTTAACTTAAGTTACTCGTCCGACTATTAGGACGGTAATGAGTGTTGTATAATGGGTTTATCATGAGGGTGACATCATTCTCCAGGCTCACAAGTGAATTAACTATGTTTGGGTCGGTTCCTAAGAGAACCGTTCCGGTTATGTTATGTGCTATTGTTGTACTGCAATTCCCATTGCGATGTTATGTTATGTGCACGTTGAAACGTGAAAAGTGTCGTTATGTGGTGTATGTGGATCATGGATATGAATCCCAGTTTGTGATAAAAGGCGTTTAGGGTAACCCGATTAATGGGTAAGTGTCGTCTATTAAGGAAGTAGCTCCATTAAAGGAGGAACACTCTAGGGGTAATGAATACCATGAGTGACCTATCAAGTATGGATGGGTTATCTTTGTTGAGCCCATTGAGGCGGAATGTTATGTGTTGTGTGTTTATAGTTACATGCATGATTAAAATATAATCAACCGCATGATAGACGACAATTAGTTGTGCGTGGCCCGGTAGCATGCGAGCTGCGGGATTCCATACCAGCAAAGGTGCTGAGCCCCTTGGGGGCCACCCTTTCTCTTCTTTCCTATTTTAGGTACAAAGAGCTGGAAGCCGTTCGAGAGTAGGACGGGGTAGTCGTTGTAGATGGGTAATCATTTAAGTTGTATATATACAGTAGGTGTAGTAAGACCGAAATTGTTATCGGCTTAGTTTGTGAATACTCGGTACAGTTGGAAGGTGTATGTTGTTTCTATTGTTAATGGAAGGGTCAGTAATGTGTAGTCGCTCGGGAATCTAGTCCATCAGACCGGTACAATGTATATGTAATAGCCTTGTTAGCCACGTGGGTGATTAACGGCGTGTAACACCAACGAGTTAAGTAATGTGATGAAGTATATTTTCCGCTGCAGATTGTTGTTATGTGTTTGTTGTTGGATGGGGTGTTACAAAAAGTGGTATCAAAGCGAAGTATCGCACTGATGACTGAATTACCGAGCTTAGGAAGTACCGAGTTAGGGTTTTCGTACTTTGGGTTAAGGGTTGAGTGATAGCGTGAGAGATACGCTAGTTGGGAATTACCAGTGAACACTGAAAACCTACAATATCCTTCCCGCCCTCCACAATCCCTGTTTATAATTTGGGAAACAACGCCAGAGAGATGAGAGTCCTCTCATTTTCGGGAAAGCCCGATCTGGCTGTTATTAAACATCGTTGTAAGTAAGGAGGACCAGTCATACGGTAGATCCCGAAGAGTGGGAATCCCGGAGACGGTTTCCATCTGAACAAAGTTAACCGCATTTACTAGCGAAGAATGAAGAATTTTGTGTATAAGAGAATAGAATTTCCGGCAACCTGGGTCGACATGCTGAGCAGTCGAGAATAACCAGCTTGCAACGCACCGACCGTGCAACAGGCAAGAAGTGCAGTAATGAAACCCGAGACGAGTGTCTACGGGACCACAGTTGTTAAATGATACACCAACGGTATACCAACCGATAAGGAACCACAACGTAGCGCCCAAACAGAGACAAATCTCAGTAACCACGACAAATGCGTGGAACGGGCTACAAAGAGGAAACAATACAAAAGAAAAGGGGTCTCCAGAATAGGAAACACCCTAGTTAATGATTATCACGTGAAGACAGTGAGAAGTCACCTATAGGAGTTATTATCAAGACAGTAAGATCAAGTGAGGGCCAACAATGGCACTAATGACAGTGCGGGTAAGAATGATACCACAACCGGTGTGTGTGTTTAACCGATAGCCAGTTAGCATGGCGCACTTGCTATAGCAAGTGCTGCTATAACAGGGCTGTTCGGGGAAGTTTTAACAACTACAAGTACTCGGTAAAGTACCACGAAGTTAAATGAGATCATTATAACCATGGAAAGGCTTAACAGCCTAACCTTTGTAATTGGAAGTACACCAGTCAGCAAGAAGCTAGATTTGGTTAAGGTAAGAAGACGTTGTGAACCACGAGAATTTTTCTTTCACACTCAGATTTATTTCAAACTCTTTTCTTTCAAAACCAAGTTTTCGTTCAAACTAATATTTATTTCTAACCTTCGTTTAAAAGAAACCGGTAAACCCAAGGGTAGCGACCCGAGGGAATGGATGGAGTTCATAAGGATACAACAGTGGATGGACTTTCCCTTGATTAAGTTCGGGAAGCACATAATGTATATTGCCACAGGACAATACAAGGGAGTTGACAACAGAATACTTCACCTAGGCGTGTGATGGACATTACGAGTGTACCAACTGTAATGTGGGACGACCACACTCCGTGAGGAGCTTGTGGGCCTGACAGACCTACATATGGGTTAGTTGGGTAAGTAGCAATGTATCAGTATGGTACCCCGCATATGTATACAAGTAGAGTCCGGAACACGGGAAGTAGTCGACTCCATTCTACGGTCAGCAGTATAAGTCAAACAACAGCTAAGGATTACCATTAATGGTTGAAGTAAAGGAACCCAGTTAAGATAACTAGACTAAAGGAATTAGTGAATTCATTTCAAGGAAATGTCTAAGAGTCAGGAGGTGTGAAGTGCACTAACTGTAATGTAAAGACATCGTATATGTCTTAAGGATCCTCAGGGATAAACATGATAGCTGGAACGGAGACCCAGCCTGTGCATGGCAAGGCAGATGCCTAATGTGGACACATTAATGTGCAATGAACGGGATGAAACTCCCAGAATGAGTACCTACACTACCAGGAAATGTTGATCTTCACAGAAGAAGATAATAAGCCAGTTAAGAACCCAAACGGCGTGGCTAACTGAATATACCAATAAGCGTGAACCAGATGTAAGGCATAACTAAGAAACACCCAGGAGCAATCCTTGAAGAGTGTTCGCATCAACAAGTGTTGCACGTAGTGACATGACAGAAGCACAAGGGTTGAAACTAACACCCAGTTTAGACATAAGTTGTCAGGAGACAGACTGGCAATCCTAAGGGGCATCCCGTGAAAGAAACGTGATGCAACGACCTTGTCATGGAGCCCAATACAACCTCTAACCATGTAATGTTGTACAGAGAAGTACATGTGTGTGGACAGCCTACAATGAGCAGAGCTCGAGGCAGTAAGGCTACTAAGCCACAAGCAAATGTGTTAGGTAAATTTGAATCAATTGTAGAAGTCTATGTTATATAAGTAAGTAAAGCGGATAACGAACCACTGCTAAGAGAGTGGGGATACCTCTTAACATTGTGAGACCGCAACAGCGGTAGTTATGTGAACCAAGTTCAAGAAACATGTTAAGGATTGACCATGTTGTCGTTGTGATAGAACAGATAGTTTGGTAGCATGTGAGTATAAGTAAAGCACCGAGCTGAATAACGCCGGTTTGTAACTCGAGTGATCAACGCTCAAGGAGCATTCAGTAGTCATCCAAATGAATGACGAACCATAATACGAATGACGTAAGTATATGTGTGGAAGCTAATATGACTGTGAATACCATATAAGTTGATGTTATACAATGAGAAAGACCAGTTATGAGTTAAACTCAGTGGAGATGCAAGGTAAGTGATGTTAAATAAACTAGGCAGTAAGCCAGTAGCCAGTATTACGAGATCAGAATCTCAATGAAACACAGTGTGAATTCCGTTGCGAATCGCATGAGAGATTTACTGTCAAGAGTTTACGCCTCTGCACTCTGTATGACTGAGTGTTTTGGTATTGCACTTGCGTAGTAATGATCGAGTGGGGTAGCTAGGAATTGGAAACATGTTAATTGTGCAGGAATAATGTTATAATGGCCGATGCATAGGAAATGCGAGGCCGCACCAGTGAAGAAATACATGTACAAAACCAAATATGGAGACATGAGTAACAGTAAGTGACTACAGTAACACTAACTACCAAATATCAATATGGAATATACCTCGAGTGTGGGAAATAACTGAGAGAGCACTACACATTGGGTAGTAGCTCAACCTCAACCGACAATAAGTCGGAAGGAAACAAGTCAATCGTTGTGAAATACATAGCAGTATACACAGTAAATTATTAGAGAGGTGAATGGAAAGTTTTGAAACTCACCGAATTTGCTCACGGTTAGAAATACCACGCATCGGTTGAGAAACCGTTATTACCAAGATAAAGGTGATAATTGAAGATGTACAATACAGTAAGAATAACAAGTGGGACAAATTAAGCTCAACAGTTATTAGAGTTTCGCAGCAGAAACTAGTGAGCCAGTGATTCAAGTGTTGAATGTGCATGGTGAGCATGAGTGAACGGCTAATTATTTAAGCTTAGAAGCCTCACAGGCCAGAACCGAAACCAGTTAAGAGTTAAATCAAACTCCAATGAGAATTCTTGGTTTAGGAACTAAACCGCCAATATGGTTAAGATCCTCTAATCAGAATGCATTGTATGATAAACGCGTGGAAGTTAAAGTACTTCACGACGGCAGAACGTTTTAAATCAATGATTCAGTGATTGATTACGTGGGCGTAATCCCTTTTAAGGGGGTAGAGCACAAAACCACTTAGTGTGTATTACCATACAAGTGTACGTAGTGTATGTGACCTATATTGTGCATAGCACAAAATAATTTGTTTTGATGATTGGTGTGTGTTACATAAACATACGCATTCATTCATGGTTTAATTGTGGTAATTGTGCACAGAAGATGCGAATACCATTGTGATAAGTGTGTTTATTTGTTAACAGTTGTGTGTGATAGTACAAGTGTGGGGAGTAGAGAAACTCTCGGGGAACAAAACCTCGACAGTGTATAAATGTGAAACTGTGTGTTGTATTTTGATAAAATATATGTGTATATATACAATATAGTGATTCATGAGAGGGTATGAAACCGATATAGAACCTAGTGAGAATAAGATTCCCTAGGTAGCTGGATTTAAGTGAATGGAGATAACTGATAGACGGAGTTCTATCCCTTGGAGATGTTATGATCATGATTAGAATGATTAAAAAGATAGAAAATTGGAAATGAGTGATTTACTTGATGCTTGAAATTGAAGTGGGAGGTGAAACTTGATTTCATGAGATCGAGGGAAGCCGAACATAAATTGGGGTAGAAGGATAGTTCAACACTAATGCTGATCACATCAGGGTTGGATGATTCTTGAAGCTCCCTTAAGTGGTCACAATTAACCACGCTAAGAAAAGAAGCAAAGAGCATAAGTTGGACTTGGAGTTGTATGTGTTTTCAAAAGGATTTGGAATTGGAATTTATAAAACGTTGATAGATACTTTACATAATTAAAGTTCTCTTACTTAACCTCACAAGGAAAAATTTCAAATTTAAGTGATTGATTTGATCTCCCAAAGGAACGGGGACGGAAGATGTCCATCGCGACCGGGCCCTGCGGGATCACAGTATATGTAAAAGATATTTTTGGTTGCCATACATGCTAAGACAAGTTGTATGGTATGTGTAATAAATATTATTTTGACCTTGAGTTCCAAAAGTGTATGTTATTAAGACCTATGAGTCTAAATGTGTTGTGTTACATAGACCTATGTGTCTAAAGGCTGTTATGTTATCAAGACCTATGGGTCTAAATGTTGTTATGTTACCCAGACCCAAGAGTATAAGGGTTGTTATGTATGTGCAAATGCTGTTAAGATACCCGGACCATTGAGTCCGAGGTTATCATGTGAGTATGTTATGTTATGTATGGGTGTGGATATGTTGCCAGGACCGTCAAGTCTGAGGTTGCGATGTAAAGTATGTTTGGTTATGAAAGTTTTATTTTTATAATTAATCCCCGTATTCTAATCCAATGATGTGTGGGAAGTGTGAACTTCGAGGACGAAGTTCTTTTAAGGGGGGTAGATTGAAATACCCCAAACACTGATATGTTGTTAAACATTTAAACTATGGTATGTAAAGGATAAAAAGTTCCTTAGAAACATCAGTGAACAATTTAAACCATAGTAAAATGCAATAAAGCACTAAGATACAGTTTGAGCAAAAACATGCTCTAAGCTTGGAGTGAACTTGGTTAAGACCCAAAGAGCCTACCAAGACTTCATAATATTCAACTATGATTTAATAAGGCTAATTAAGTCCTTAGGAAACCTTGGTAGACAATTAAACCAAACAAAACACAAATAAATGCCTTAAAGTCAATATGGGCAAAAATGTGCTCTAAGCTTGGGATAAATTTGTATAAGACCTAAAGGTCATACCTATACCTTATAAATATGTTAATGAACATATCAAATCAATTACTAAAGAAAACCAAGCTTGAAAACCAGTTAAAACACAAAATGTGCTTTAAGGAGTCTTAAAGCACATTTTTGAAAAATTGTCTTGTAAATGAGTTTTGAATGGCTAAATGTCCATCATTACTCTTTAATTAACATGTGTACTACTTAGTATCACATTTGGAGGTCTAAATCAATGGGAAATCAAAATTTTCACAACTATGTGCCTTGTTTTTGTGAATAGTAACAAAAAATGCTAGTTTATGACATAAGTCAATATAAGTAAGTTAATTGGTCAACAAAGACCATGATTTGGCCTAAAACATTAAGGGGCCGGTTTTTTCCATGTGTCACTCACCACACTTGGCCAATCAAATAACTAAGGAAAGTAATAAAGCAAAAGAACTATTTACTTTAAGCATAAATATCTTACAAACTTACCTTTCCTTCATTATCTCCTTTCCTTCTTTGTTCCCACCGTCTCCAACCTCTCTTGCTCCTATCCATTCACGTTTTTGCTACAGCCATATACAATTATCCATATTTGAATGCTTGCAACTCATGACTCCATGCTCCAAATTCAATTTCAAGACCACCTTTGTCTTAGTTAAGTCAAGCTCTTCATTTCCCTCTTTTCAAATCTTCAAGAACTCAATTTTGGTGCCATGGAGATTCACCATTGAAGGAGCTTGAGCTCATATTTTCATGCCTTGTCATTCTCTTATGCTTCAAGGTAAGGAAAATCAAAGAAAAACCATGTTTCCTCTCATTTTGGTACATGTCCGAAAATTCACCTCACAATGGTGTTTTGTTTTGCTCTCTTCTTAGCTTAATTCAAACTTCAAAGGACTAGGAGGAGTCCTATCTTGCTACTTAACCAAGTTCTCTTTCAAATTCAAAGGTAAATATCATTTTAGTGTATTAAAACACTTATGTTAAACTAGGGTTTGTATATGAGTTTAAGTGTGAATTACTAAGCTCATTACCCTTATATGTATATTGATTAGAAAGTTGACAAGTGATCAAACTCCTTGCTGATTTTCGGTTCAAGGAAACAAGAAAGAAGTTTGAGAGGAAAAGAGGTAAACAAACTATCTCAATGTAGTTTAAATGCCTTAGGAAAAATGAGCTTGATTTGCTTGATAAAAATACCTAAGGAGCCAAAGGTGAATGACCTAGTAAAATGCTCTCAAGGAAACTATTAAAGGGCATATGTGTTGTTGTATGTAATTGCAGGTTAAAGGCAATATATATATATGGGAGATTCAGTGTTTAATTTTAATGTATTTAAGGGCTTAAGAGCCATGTTATTTAAGGACCTAAGTGTCAAGCAATTTAAGTTTATGCACTATATTGTGATGTAGTGTAGTTTAAGGATTTAGATGTGTGTAAAGAACATTCTTTGTGAAGATGAGTGTCTTGGATGGTTAAAGGAGGAAAAACAATATGTTTTTGTGTAAGGAATGTGCATTAAGTGATTAAGTGTTTTTGGTTGTAAAAGGGTGAAAACCTAAGTGTTTGTGTGTGAGAATACTCTTGATGGATTTTAGGTGTTCTTGAATGTCTAATGGTGAAAGCTATGTGCTTTGGTATAGCAATGTGCTAGAAGAACCCATGTCAAAATTTAGATAATGTATAAGAAATTCTAAGTGTTTAAAAAGAGTTTTGGTGAGTTTGGAAGTGTTGAGAATGATTAAGTGTTTTACTAGGGAAAGAAAGGTGCATTAAGGTGTTTTAGAAGGCAAAAAGGATTTAGGCATTATCTTGGAAGTTCTAGAAATCCAATGGGTGTTTTGGGATGTACTAAAGTCTTGGAGGAGTTTGTTAAGGTTTAGGTAATGTTGATGTACAAGGAGGAAATGATGTTTAGGTAAGGAAGATGTTTGAACTTGTGAAGAAAATTCTTGGAAGGATATAAAGTATTTTGGTGGGCTAAATAGTGTGTGGGGACATGCTATAAACCTAAGGGGGAAATACTATAAGTGCTGAGCATTTAGGCAAGAAATGGGTAAGTGTTTAAAGGTATAGAAAATGGAGTTTTGGGCACGTCCGAACTACCGTCCGAACAAGGACGTTCAAACATGCCCTGTTGCGCGTAAGTCTTCTAAGCCTCGACCAGTGTCTGAACTACCGTCCGAACATGGACGTTCGGACACACCTATCTCTATATTCTGTTTTGGCCTCGAACAGCGTCCGAACTTGGGAAACTCGGACGCATGTTCGGACAGTTGTCTATTTACACCCATTTGAGCCTCGAACAGTGTCCAAACTTGGGAAGTCCGGACACAAGTTCGGACAAGGCGCTGTATGGACCAAAAACATTGTTTAAGGTTATAGGATGATGGGGATTATTAAGTAATGATATTATAAGATTGTTAAGGACATGTTAAGTGAGTTATAATGACAATTTAGTGGGGGGAAAAGTTGTATTAAATTGTAAAAGTAAAACAAGTTAAAATGTGAAGTTATTTAACTAAGTTAACGGGGATATGTTATGAGCATTAGACTTTAAACAATCATGTTACCCCGATGTTAATAAAAGTACATGTAAATATTCTCAGTTGTTCGAGAATTGCTCGAGGAACATAAGTGGACATGATAGAGTGGACTCCGGTGACAGGTATGGTTTTCTTGCAACCTGTGTCCTACCGGATTACACCGGCTTGTATGCCAATGTGTTTTTCTGTATGTTTGCCACGTTGTAAGATTAAACATGTAATGAGTTTACAGTAATTCATTTATGTGGCGTGTTCAACTCCGATACCATTTAACCTCGAAAGTGTTAAACCTTAGCTAACTGAGTCTAGGATCACATGATAGTTCGGTATTTGGATTAAACGACCCGAACCATGGGACGTTCTAACCACGGCTATGCGTGTGTTAATTGTGTGATATGTGTGTGTGAATGTAGGGATCTCCCTTGTATGTTTAACCCAGTTGTAATACCATATGGTGTGTAGATGTGATAGACTCCATAGTGGGGTTCTAACTAATATCTAAAAGTAAGTATGTACTAACAGTGGTGAGGAATCCGGTTAGGCCGGTCGCGCGTTGTTTGGGAGTGGGTATCCTTTTTAGCCTTACCCTTCTCTCTGTTATGGTTGTTTCCCTCACGGGTTATGATCTCCCATTAGCTTATTCCAAAGCTTAGCTATTCTGACTTATGATCGGTTTAGGGGGAACATGTGTTTGTGTGGTGTGTTCGGGTCACTAAATCCGAACCATCTTAACTTAAGTTACTCATCCAACTATTAGGACGATAATGAGTGTTGTATAACGGGTTTATCATGAGGGTGACATCATTCTCTAGGCTCACAAGTGAATTAACTATGTTTGGGTCGGTTCCTAAGAGAACCGTTCCCGTTATGTTATGTGTTATTGTTATACTGCAATTCCCATTGCGATGTTACGTTATGTGCACGTTGAAACGTGAAAAGTGGCGTTATGTGGTGTATGTGGATCATGGATATGAATCCCAGTTTGTGATAAGAGGCGTTTAAGGGTAACCCGATTAATGGGTAAGTGTCGTCTATTAAGGAAGTAGCTCCATTAGAGGAGAAACAGTCTAGGGGTAATGAATACCATGAGTGACCTATCAAGTATGGATGGGTTATCTGTTTGTTGAGCCCATTGAGGCGTAATGTTATGTGTTGTGTGTTTATAGTTACATGCATGATTAAAATATAATCAACCGCATGCTAAGACGACAATTAGTTGTGCGTGGCCCGGTAGCATGCGGGCTGCGGGATTACCGTACCAGCATTCGTTGACCCCCTTTGGGGGCTGTTTTTACTACACAGGTGGATGTCAGGAGGCGGCCGTCACGAGAGTAAGATGGGGTACAAGCGTCACGGGTTAAGTGTGGCCTACGAGTTGTGCATGTACACTCGTATGGCAATTTGAGCTAGTAAGATGTATAGGATGTGAGGGGATTGTAAGAGGGATATGTATTTGGTTAAGACTTGTAATTACTAATGTTCGGTATATTCTGTAGTCAGACCGTGGCAAGGTCCTGGAATGTATTTGAATCTGCTGTAGAGTTAGTATATATGGTGATAAGTTTGTGATAACCACGATTGGATCGAGATGGGGTGTTACAAAAAGTGGTATCAGAGCGTAGTTACGCTCTGAAGACAAGAAATACCAAACTTAGGAGAATACTGAGGTTGAGTTTGAGTTATGGGTTAAGGGTTGAGTGATAGAGTGAGAGGTGCGTTAGTTAGGACTTCCCGGTATGTACCGGATATCCATAGTAGCTAGACCCGCCCTCCACATCCCTAACCCTGAATACGCGGAACAAAGCCAGAGTGAAGAAAGCCTTCTCTTACTCGGGAAAAAACCCAATCTGGCAGATAGCTAAAAGTAAGCAATACGAAAAATATCTTGTCGTACGACAGTTTACAAGAACTTGGATGTTTTTAATGGAGCGCAACAGTGAAGCCGGCGCTACCAATGGAATTTTACCAGTAAGAGAACGGAATTACCGGCAACATGGGTCGACATGCTACGCAGTCGAAATAACCCGTAATACCAATGATAAGGAAAGCACTACGAGTGCAATGGATAAGAAAAGATAAGCGACGTGAGTACCGGACAGTGGACCGAGTGAGCATAGCAGTGGGATAATACAAAGCATGAGAATTAATATTACTGGAAAGTCCAGTTAGAAATGGGGACTCCAAACCCCATACGATGAGGAAGGTTACAAACTTGGTCGACGTAGCATAGACAACGATAAAAACGCGTACAAACATGTGCCGGAATAGGTCTACGATGTAGTGCCTAAAGGAGAATCACTACTTAGTAACCACAACAAAATGTGTGGAAACGGGAGCGAGAGTTAAGACATGAGTAAATAACAAGGGGTTTCCTCGGAAAGGGGAGCGCCCTGATGAGTGATGGTACTGTCAAACGAACAGGAAACTGCTAGATGGCTAGTTATCCAAAATAAAAGAACATCCAAGGAGTCCTGAGGACTACCAAGTACATGGGGATTAGGTGGAAGTACCACTACAGACACACACAGTACCGGAAGCCCATCTTGCATGGCGCACTTGCCATAGCAAGTGCTACCACGATTAAGCTACACAGAGAGCCATCATGGCGAGATAACAGAATGCAACAGTTGTAGTACACACTAATACCGGATTGTAAATCTATAAGAACGGGATAAGACTCCCGAGGTGATCATTGAGAATACCAGTAATAAACATTCTTCAATGAAGATGTTGGAAAACCCTGAAAACAAGGATAAAAGAAATGAACGTAAGCTATAACCTACAAAGGATTAAAGACGTACAACCCTGGAAAAAGAAAGCTCAGAGGACTACCCCCACAGAGCGGGCATAGTCGAGCCGAACAAACTGATGAATAACAGTTAATATTGTTTGTCTAACTCATTAACACCCAAGTATGATTGATCATCAACGGGTGGCGTAGTCAACGGAAGTTGAACGAACCGTGGAGATGGAAGTATAAGATGACAGGACCATATCCAACTTGGACACCGTAAGGCAAACGCCTAATATGAACCTAACCTTGATTGCTAAAAGACATAAGTCTAATAAAACAACAGTATTGTCAAAGACACTAAGTAACCTCAGATCACCCGAATAAACTTGCATAGCAGGAAGTAGGATGCAGCAACTTACCATGAGACCCGATACTACATTTAATATGTAAACTAATGGTGGATAGTGTTCAAAGAGCCAGAAATCTACGAGGATAACCTACAGATGAGTAAGAGTACAAGGAGTGAACCGAGCACCGGCTCTCACCCAATGATATAAAGCACTAAAGCCTATGAGCCAAGGATGTTAACCACATCAGAGCCCGAGGCGCGGTAAGTTGTAAGGAAGCTTATTTCAGCTATGAAGGAACGACAATTCATAAACATGAACGGTTACAACACTTATAACTTAGATTGTGGGAAATATTACCAAGAAAAGGCACCAATAAGAATAATGAGATAGTACATCGGCAGGGGCGGAGAACGAACCATACCTTTTAGGGTGGGGATACCTCTCCTAGTTGTGAGGCCACGAGCGGGAATAAACCCCTCAAAAAGGGCTTTCACTTATTAGAGATGTAATACGCTATTGTTAGAGAATGGGAACAGTAAACCTTGAGATTACCTTAGAACATACCAGATACACTTGAGAAATAAGGAAGGCTGCAGAGACAGACCTCATATCAAACACCCAGGATTTAGGAATCACTAATCGTCAGAGATGAACATTGTGAGTGCACATTATGGCACGTTAAGTGACCAACGCTCAGGAGAGCTTGGAATTCAACGGATTACTTCTTCAGTAACCGGTTAAATTACATGGTAAATAACATCATAAAGGATGAAAGAATGTGAGGAAAAAAAATTAGCCTACTTATGAACCTGAGATTGAAGTAGAACACCTTCATATTAAGAGATGACCATTTTACAACACGGTATGACAACCGCCAAACACCGAAATTAGAGAACTCTCAGTGTGTTTACACCAAGAAGGGATTGAATATAAGATAAGATGTTAGAATAAATGAGTAAGTAGTTGTGTAATCAATGGGCAACATGGTAAAGACCAACAACCACGTTAGTAGTGGTCGTGAGTACAATACCTATATAAGTGGATTAAGTCATGGTGCGCCGTAAAGTGACCATTATGTATTAGCCGTCAAATATTGACACTGAGGCAATTAGATTTATGAGTTAAGACCAATATAAGTAAGGAAATAAGATGGTAGACGAACTGTGCATTGACGCCAGTAGTCTGGACCTGGTTAGGTAAGATTTCACAGGAAGCACACTACCCATTCCTTAAGGAACTGGAAGTGTATTCCTAGTAGACCAAATGTGAGAAACAAGATAAGAGGCTCTATGGAAAGAGACCTTAGTTACTAAGAGACCGAATCAGTACGAGATACAGAAAGAACTAGAGCATACAACACCTAACAACGTAGTAAATGGATTTCCCTTGATTAAATTCAAGAAGAACAATAAGTGTTATTATGGAACGATGAAAGAGGAGATCGACAGTAGAATACTTCATAATTAGCAATAGCTAAACGTGTGACAGGCACTACGAGTTTACTTAAACGATATGTGGGACGACTGCACCCCACAGGGGCTTGCAGGCCTGACACGCTCATTTATGGGTTAGTTGGGTAAGTAGTAATGTACCAGTAAGGTACCCCATGCATGTAGACGAGTGGTGTAAGGAACACGGGAAGTAGTCGACTCCGTACCACGGACAACGACGCAAGATCAGACAAGAACAGCTACTACCACAAACAGTCGAAGAGAAGAATTCAATTGAATCAACAACACAAATGAATTAGAGAACAAATAATTAAGGACTATGAAGTGCGAAGAGCGCGGATTGTTAAGTACAGACATTGGACATGTCTTTAGATGTAAGAGATTAAACTGTAAAAGGCAATATGCACTAAACAGTAGTTTCAGATTAAGAATCATCCTCATAACAAAGGTCAGATGGAAAGAACGATTTAGACACTTGAGAAAACACTAAGAATACAAACATTAGATCTCCAGGAAGACTGGATAGACGAGCTACAACTCATCAAGGCCGTGTATATATAAAGATAACACGTGACCATTGAGGGACCTTTAGTGCTAAACCATAAGCACACATGAGGAAGATATACAATACTATAAAAAGGATAAGAGAGGAAGTTAAGCCTAAGACTATCAGAGTCATGCAGCGGAAGCTAGCAGATCAGTACCCTTGAGGTTAGACCAAACTATGTTAAGAATATGGTATAAGTACCGTTAAGAATCCTCGATACAGAGACTAAGTCATTTCTGATCGAATTATAAGTGAGATAGACGACATGGAAGCTAGAATGCTTGGTGAGAATTAGGCATCTTGAACTTATGTTCAGGGATGATATAATGTTGATTACGTGGGCGTAATCCATTTTAAGGGGGGTAGAGCAAAAACCGCTTAGCGTATGTTTGTGTACTGCGTACATAAACTACGGTGTGCATAGTACAAAAGAATTTGAGAATATGTTTTACATAAACATTTTGAGATAAATTATGGTTATTGCGCACAGAAGATGTGAATACCATACATATTAAGTACCTATCTTGTTAACTCCGGTGTGAGTACAAGTTAAGAGAATTAAGGAAGAGGATTAAGGAGACTTAAAGAATACGGAATATATGAGATATGGGTCGGTATGAAACTACATGTGAGATAAGAATAAGATAACACTATGAGATATTATTTGATATGAGTTTGGGGAAGAAGATAGTAATGCTATGAGATATAAGATGGTGAGAATTGATATGAGACTGATTGAAATACCCCAAACCTTATTATGTTGTTTAAACATTTAAATATGGTATATTAAGACTAAAAAGAGTCTTAGAAGCATTAGTAAGCAAATTAAACCATAGAAAACACAAAATGTGCTTTAAGGTCAATAAAGAGCCAAAATGTGCTATAAGCTTGGGATAAGCTTGGTTAAGACCTAATGAACTTACCAAGACCTTATTTATATACTAATGAACATATTAAATCAATTACCAAAGAAAACCAAGCTTGAAAACAAGTTAAAACACAAAATGTGCTTTAAGGAGTCTTAAAGCACATTTTTGAAAAATTGTCTTCTAAATGAGTTTTGAATTGCTAAATGTCCATCATTACTCTTTAATTAACATGTGTACTATATAGTATCACATTTGGAAGTCTATATCAATGAGAAATCAAAAATTTCACTTCTATGTGCCTTGTTTTATGAATAGTAACTTTAATAAGCTAGTTTGTAACATATGTTATTATAAGTAATTAAATTGACAAATAAAGACTAAAATACCCCTTATGTAATAAAGGGGGCCGGTTTTCTTAGGGGATGACTCATCCCCTTGTTAATTTGATAAGATAGAAAAATAGATAAAGTAAAACACTATTTACTTTACTTAAATATCTAAACTAACAAAACTTATCTTCACTTCTCCTTCCTTCTTCATTTCCCACGGTTCCAAGTCTTCTTCAACCTTTTTTCTTTCTTTCATTCACGATTTGCAATAGTACTACACAAACTCCATCTTTGACCTCCTGTAATTCCTAGCTCACTTAACCAAATCAAAAACAAACACCACCATTCTCTTCCTCTCATCAAGCCCTTCATTCCTATCTTCTCAAAACTTCAAGATCACCATTTCGGTGCCATGGAGTTCCACCATTGAAGGAGCTTGAGCTTATATTTCTACATATTATTGATCTCCCTTGCTTCTAGGTAAGGAATCTAAAAAAATGATGTTTCCTCCATGTTTTTATCTTGACCGAAAATCACTCTTAATGGAGTCCTTATGTTGCTTTGTTCTAGCTTCATTCCAACCTTTCATTAACTAGGTGGAGTCCTCTGTTGATAGATATTCAAACTCTCTTCAAGTTCTAAGGTAAAACAATTATCTTAATGTTTTTAAAACAATGTATAATCTAGGGTTTACAATGAGATGAAGCTTAAAGCTTGAATTGTAACGACCCCAAAACCACCCTGGTTGAGAGACCGTTACACGCCGCGCGCTTATTACCTAAGACACGCAAGGCTACACTCGAAACCCCAAAATAGAACTAATGCTCATATATTACCAAATAAAAGATTACAACATGTCTTTACAATACACAGGCGGAAGCCAGACTGAAATACAAAGCATAATCTAATTACAACAGGGCACCAAGGCCAAACAAGCTGAATACAAAACTCAAATGCTAAGACAAAAAGTTGAAACTGAATCTCCAAGCACGAACTAAAACCTGCAAATCAGACGGAGATAGGGGTGAGCAAAACTATTTCTCAGCAGGTGATAAACTTCATCAGCTGACCATGCTCAAAACAGATACTGAACATACATATTTATACATATACAAAAGCGCTTAGCCAGAGCAAAATCAGAGATAAAGCGGAAGTCTTTCAAATAGACAGAAGTCTAAAACACAAGGAGCTAAGCGGTGGTCAAAACATACACTTAATAGCATAAGGTAAACTGAAGCTGAAAGCTTGACGAAATCAGAAGCTTAACAAACTCAAAAAGCTTAAACACAATCAGAAGCATAGCAAAATCAGAAGCTTAGCAAAATCCAGAACTTAGCAGAAGACAGTAAGCACACAGCAGACCGTCTCAAATCAAATACAGATAGAGCAGACGAAGTAGAGCACTTACAAAATCAGAAATCCTCAACAGACAGGAAGCACACAGCAGCCTATCTGAGTTTGCAATCAGACAGAGCAGGCGGAAGCAGTACAAACAAGCAGAGGTATCCAAAGGACAGAAAGCACACAACAGTCTGTCAAAACAGCAGAACAGAATCCAAACAGAAGTGGGACACTAGCATTCAAAGCATACAGACAGAACGAGTAACAACTCGTGAACAGAACAAGGAAACCTCACTCGTAAACAGAACAGGTGGAACACCTGTGAACAGAACGGGGAACATCACCCGTGAAGCAGAAGGATATCCTACATAGCGCGCTACGAGATAGCTAAACCAGCCATCCACGGTTCAGATACAGAGATACTAGGTCCCAAAACAGAAGCATTTAGAGCATATCAAAGCCTTATACAGAATAGAACAGAATTCTTTATCAAACCAGAGCAGAAAGCATAAGCTTAATCAAACAGAACAGGGGGTGTTACTGAGTGCTAACACCCAATCCCAAGGTTTAATACAATCAAAACAGAATTCTCTAGCTGAAACAGAAGCCTTAAGCAAAGACCACTGAAATATCAAAGTCAAAACCAACGTCAGAAGCTGAAACTCACTTTCAGAGCAAATAAGAGTTCAAAGGCTTATCAAAGATTTTAAAATCAAATGACACATATAAATGTGCTAAAATATATTTAAACAGATAGTACTCGAAAAGAGGAATCCAACGCCGCAAACGGCACTCAAAACGGAGCTCAGACGAAGAAGTTATGCCAAAAACAAAAGCCTGTCCGAACATGCGTCCGACCTTTCATGTTCGGACATAAACCGAGAGTCTAAAAATCTGCCGGTGTATGATGTCCGAACTTCAATGTCCGGACACTGCAAAAACTGCAAAATCACTTGCGGAAATCAGCCAGAACCAAGCCACAAATCCCCCACAAAACATACATAACTTTTAGTAGCAAAATAGCCAATCGAAAACATATTTCCACAGGGTTTTAACGCATCAAACACACATCAAAATCAACCCAAAACATCATCAATCAGAGAGTCAAAGAATTCACATACAGAAACCGAAACGAAACCCCCGTGGGTGAACATACACAACCGAATCCATCTACCACCTACCTCACATCCGTAGCAATGCTATCTCTGCGGACTCTACGAAACGCCCTCCTCGAATCTCCACTTGCAACAACGAACCCTCAGACCGAACAATTCCAGAATTCTAGAGTTAAAATCAGAAGAGAAAGAGGGGAAAACTTAATGGAGAATAGAACAGGAACTTACAAACCAAACCTGACAGACGATTGACAGACGAACAGAATTCCTCTGGCGGATCTCTAGCGATTAATAATTGAGAGTGAATCAAAGAAGAGAATGAGCAAAGGGAGGAGAACTTGAACGCATAGAGAACGTCGAGAGAACCGTCAATGAGAGAGATGAAGGAAGGGGAATAATTGAACGTGAATTAGAATAAGAGAGAGAGGGAATAAAATAGTTTAATAAATCTCTCTCTTATGGAATTAATAAATAACAACAAGGAAGAAGACAATTGTAACCCTCCTTCCTCAAGCTAACATATTAACATTAGAAGAATGTCATAGACAATCTAATATAAGATTACAAAATAGCACAAACTCCCTTTGCGAATCAGAAAGGAAATAAAAAAAAATCTGGGGCATAACAATATACCCCCCTTAAAAAGAATTTCGTCCTCAAAATTTGACGAAACCAGAATGTGAACAAATGCACTTCAAGTGCCAGAAAACAATGAACACTCACAAGGCCAACACTCAGGACTTACTGCTGATTGACTGACAGAAGGAGAAACAGAAGATTACTAACACATAGCTTTGAGGCACAGAAGGGAACACTCACAAAGCTAACAATCAGAATACACTGGTTAACTCGCTGACAGAGGAAACAAAGTAGATGATCACTAAAGGCTCAGCACAAAGGCACAGAAAGAACACTCACTCATTTTAGAAGCTCTAACCTCGAAGAGCTAACACTCAAGTGTACTGGTTGATTTCCTGACAGAGGAGGCGGAACAGAAGATCAGTAACTCTCAGCCCAAAGGCACAGGAACTCTCAGAGGTGTCCTTACCTAAAGGACCAACATACTCGTGAACTCCCACCAGAACACAACACAGAACGTACAACACAAGCACGTAACACAAGCTCACAACTAAAGCACACAACTCTGTCAAACAAGAACTCACATTTGGTCATCCTTTCCCAAAGGACCCGACACTCTCAGACTCACTCTTAGAACACACAAGCACATGCAAACAAACACTACGCTTCCGCTGCGCCACTCTGATGGGGGACCACCACAGAGCAGACACAAAAAAACACCAGATAACAATCAAAATCACGCAACAGATAGCACATAGCAGATAGCAGGCAAGACACGGAAGCTTAGACATGCAGACACCCAACAAATCCCAACGAAAGCCAAACCGAGCTCTGATACCACTAAATGTAACGACCCCAAAACCACCCTGGTTGAGAGACCGTTACACGCCGCTCGCTTATTACCTAAGACACGCAAGGCTACACTATCGAAACCCCAAAGTAGAACTAATGCTCATATATTACCAAATAAAAGATTACAACATGTCTTTACAATACACAGACGGAAGCCAGACTGAAATACAAAGCATAATCTAATTACAACTGGGCACCAAGGCCAAACAAGCTGAATACAAAACTCAAATGCCAAGACAAAAAGTTGAAACTGAATCTCCAAGCACGAACTAAAACCTGCAAATCAGACGGAGATAGGGGTGAGCAAAACTATTGCTCAGTAGGTGATAAACTTCATCAGCTGAGCATGCTCAAAACAGATACTGAACATACATATTTATACATATACAAAAGCGCTTAGCCAGAGCAAAATCAGAGATAAAGCGGAAGTCTTTCAAATAGACAGAAGTCTAAAACACAAGGAGCTAAGCGATGGTCAAAACATACACTTAATAGCATAAGGTAAACTGAAGCTGAAAGCTTGACGAAATCAGAAGCTTAACAAACTCAAAAAGCTTAAACACAATCAGAAGCTTAGCAAAATCAGAAGCTTAGCAAAATCCAGAACTTAGCAGAAGACAATAAGCACACAGCAGACCGTCTCAAATCAAATACAGATAGAGCAGACGATGTAGAGCACTTACAAAATCAGAAATCCTCAACAGATAGGAAGCACACAGCAGCCTATCTGAGTTTGCAATCAGACAGAGCAGGCGGAAGCAGTACAAACAAACAGAGGTATCCAAAGGACAGAAAGCACACAGCAGTCTGTCAAAACAACAGAACGGAATCCAAACAGAAGTGGGACACTAGCATTCAAAGCATACAGACAGAACGAGTAACAACTCGTCAACAGAACGAGGAAACCTCACTCGTAAACAGAACAGGTGGAACACCTGTTGAGTGTATTTGCAGGTCAAAGGCAAATATAATGTGGGAAATTCAGTGTTTAAGATTTATGCATCTTAAGGGCCTAAGAGCCATGTTATTTAAGGGCCTAAGTGCCATGCAATTTAAATTATGCACTATATTGTGATGTAGTGCTAAATGTGTGAAGTTTGTGTATAAGAATGTGGTTGATGGATTTTAGTGTTCTTGGTTGTTCAATGATGGAAACAATGTGTTTTGGTTTAGTAATGTTCTAGGAGAGTTCATGTCAAAATTTAGGTAATAAACAAGAAGTTCTAAGGGTTTAAAATGAGTTGGTAAGTTAGGAAATGTTTAGAATGGTGAAGTGCTTTCCTAGTGAAAGAAACATGCACTAAGGTGTTTAAAGGTGTAAAAAGGGCTTAGGCAATGTTCTAGAGGATTTAGAATGCAAATGAATGTTTTGGGACACACCAAAGTCATTTAGACTTGTGTTAAGATTTATTCAAACTTTGGTGAACAAGGAGAAAAGTGTAAACTTGAAAAAGGATTTCAAGAATGACATAAGGAGTTAGTTGTGAGAATAGATGCTTGAGAGATGATGTTGTTGTGGTGAGGGAGTATTTTGGCATAAGTGATCATCTAAGGTATGAAACACCACTTAGAGACATAGGAGGAAACATTGTAAGTGTTAGGAATTTTGGGAAGAAATGAGTAAAGGCTTAATGAAATACCCCAAACCTAGTTATGTTGTTTAAACATTTAAATACACACAAAATGTGCTTTAAGGTCAATAAGAGCCAAAATGTGCTCTAAGCATGGGATAAGCTTGATTATGACCTAATGAACTTACCAAGACCTTATTTATATACTAATGAACATATTAAACCAATTAGCAAAGAAAACCAAGCTTGAAAACAAGTTAAAACACAAAATGTGCTTTAAGGAGTCTTAAAGCACATTTTCGAAAAATTGTCTTGTAAATGAGTTTTGAATGGCTAAATGACCATCATTACTCTTTAATTAACATGTGTACTATATATTATCACATTTTGAAGTCTATATCAATGAGAAATCAAAAATTTCACTTCTATGTGCCTTGTTTTTATGAATAGTGACTTTGATAAGCTAGTTTGTAACATATGTTATTATAAGTGGGACAATTGATTAATAAAGACTAAAATACCCCTAAGTACTATTGGGGGCTGGTTTTTTAAGGTGTGGTGACTCACCACCCTTGTTAACATGTTATGTAAATAAAAGATGACTACTTAGTTACTATTTACTTTATTAAGTACAAATATCTTCTAAAAGCAAGACTTATCTCATTCTCTCTTTCCTTCTTTCATTTCCCACCATCTCCAACACTTCACCTTCTCCATTCTTGCACTCTCTCTCACGGTAATACACCACCACCATCAAAACTCCATCTTTGATCTCTTGTAATTCCTAGCTCATTTAACCAAATCAAAAACAAACACCACCATTCTCTTCCTCTCATCAAGCTCTTCATTCCTATCTTCTCAAAACTTCAAGACCACCATTTCGGTGCCATGGAGTTCCACCATTGAAGGAGCTTGAGCTTATATTTCTACATATTATTGATCTCCTTTGCTTCTAGGTAAGGAATCTCAAAGAAAAATAATGTTTCCTCCATGTTTTTGTCATGACCGAAAATCACCATTGATGGTGCTCATTATATTGCTTTGTTCTAGCTTCATTCCAACCTTTCAAGGACTAGAGGGAGTCCTCTCTTGATAGATATTCAAACTCTCTTCAAATACCAAGGTAAAACAACTATCTTAATGTTTTTGAAACAATGTAAAACCTAGGGTTTACAATGAGTTTAAGCTTGGAGCTTGTACACTCATTACATTGCTTGTATATTGTTTAGTAGTTGACAAGGAATCAAATACCTAGCCGATTTTAAAAAAGGAAACAAGAAAGAAGTTTGTGTGAAAAGAGGTAAATATGTTAACCCAATGTAGTTTAATGCCTTAGGAGAAATAAGCTTATAATGCTTGTTAAAACTACCTAAAGAGAAAATGGTAAATGACTTAGTGAAATGTTCTCAAGGAGACTAGTAAAAGGACATATGTGTTGTTGTATGTATTTGCAGGTCAAAGGCAAGTATATTGTGGAAATTCAGTGTCTAAGGTTTAAGCATTTTAAGGGCCTAAGTGCCATGCAATTTAAATTATGCACTATATTGTGATGTAGTGTAAATTTGGTGAAACCTTGTGTGTGAGAGTGTTCTTGGTGAATTTAGGTGTCCTTGTGTGCTTAATGGGGAAAACAAAGTGTTTTGGCTTAGTAATGTTCTAGGAGAATCCATGTCAAAATTTAGGTAAGAAGCAAGAAGATCTAAGTGTTTACATAAGGTTTGGTGAACTATAAATGTTGGAAATGCTTAAGTATTTTACAAGAGGAGAAATAATGTCTTCAGGTGTTCTAGGTAAACAAAGGGACTTAGACATCAACTAGGGTTTAAGTGGGTAAGAAATTATGCTTGGGAGATGATGTTAAAATGAGGAGAAAGCATTTTGGGATAGTAGTTATCATAGGTATGAAACACCACTTGGAAAACTAAGGAGGAAATAACATAAGTGTTAGGAATTTCGGTATGAAATGAGTAAGTGTTTAAGGTGATAGATAATGAGTTTCATGGATGTTGTATGTGGATATAAGTGTACCAAATGATGTTAGAAAACATTAGGAGGCCTTAGGAGGAGAAAGGAGTTGAATGGGCAATGGAAAATAAGGGTCTGGAGCAAACCGACCTTGCGACCGAACTTGCCAAGGTCGGTCGAGCCCAGTTTACCATGCGAGAATTGGTTTCTGGAATGGACCGACCTTGGGGACCGGACTTGCAAGGTCGGTCGGGCTTGTATTTTGTGTAAGAATTAAGTTTCTGGAATCGACCGAACATGGGACCGGACTTGGCAAGTTCGGCCGGGCCTGAATTTTCAAAGCGAAGAAACTCTCGGGAATATAAAATTTTGACGGTTATGTGTTCTGGAGTGGACCGACCTTGTGTAAGGTCGGTCGGTAAGGTCGGTCGGACCTAAACTTGTAAAAAAAAAAACAAGAATGGTTTAAGTAATAAACCCTAGGGGGTATAATGTAGGTAATCAAGTATAAGTTAAGACATTAAAACATGTCATATAATCATGTTAAACATTTAGTAAATTTGAGGTTAATTAAATTAATTAACCGACGTTATTAATCATGTATAGGAGTGACCTACGGTGGAAACAAATTGAAGCAGGGACCAAGGTATGGTTTTCTTGCAGTCTGTTGCCTACCGGTTTACACCGGCTTGTGTGTTGTTTGTTTTTCTGTGTGTTTATGACTTTGTAAGATTAAACCATGTAAAGAGTTTACAGTTGTTAAATATTATTGTGTTGTTAAGTATGACTCTCTCTCCCCTTGTTTGTGTCTAACAAGACTTGACCTATTATTGTGAATTGTTTATTGAGTTCAATAATGAACTACTAACAAGTGCTAACGGGGGAAGTGAGGAGTCCGGTCTGTTCCGGCCACGCGTGTGAGTATGGGAGTCGATGTCATAATCGGTTCGATTCTCTTTGTATGTTATGGTTGTTTTCCAATTTGGTTTCCAACCTTCCCTTTAGCTTAACCAAGGCTATTTTACTGACTCACGTCGGGCCATAGGGGCATACTATGTGTTGTTTTGGTGTGCTTGGATCACTATATCCGAGGCACCTTGTGTTAAGTTATCCGTTCAATCTAACAGGACGGTAACGAGTTATGTAACGAGCTTAGCATGAGTATGGCAACATTCTCTGGCTCTCCATGGGAACTAATTGTATTGGTTCACTTCCTAAAAGGAATTGTTCTTGTATGTTATGTGTGATGTCGTGTACAATACTCATGTTGTGATATATGTATATGTTGTGTGTTTTACAAAGAATGCCATGTCATCATGACAATTAGTTGCGTGTATCCCGGTAGCCGATGGGCTGCGCGTTAACCATAACAGCCAAGGGTTGCTGACCCCCTCGGGGGCTCCATATTTCTTTTACTGCAGGATGAGGATCGAAGAAGCGGAATGGCTTTAGATTCTAGGATACAGGTTTACTTTTGATTACTTTTGGATGTTGGGCCCGGGATGCGCCTGTGATCCCGTGGCGTTATGTATTTGGTTGTGAACAGTTTACAGTGATGGTTTACAGTGAAGGATGTAAGTAAATACTCAGTATTGTGTTTTTGTATATATGGTTATTAGTTCTATGCTCGGGAGTCTGATCATCAGACCGATACACTTGTATTTATTCAGCCTTGTTAACCACGTGGGTGGTTGACGGCGTTGTAACACCAATCGTTTAGTTACTGTTTAGTTGTTTAAATTCCGCTGCGATTCCAACTAAAGTTATGTGCGTAGTAGGGGTGTTACAAAAAGTGGTATTAGAGCAAAGTATCGCTCTGATGACTAGAATACCGAGCTTAGGGATATACCGAGTTAGGAAACCTAACTACAGTTACCTAAGTAAACAGTTATGGAAAGGTTAACCACTAACTAAGTGTGGGAATACCTTGTGGTCGAGAAAAGCGTTACAACCGTTGGACCGATAAGTGTGCAAGCATATTGCTAATGAATGTCCATGTGAATTCAGATGTCAGGTCGACCGAGGGGTAGAGGTTGTGGACACGGTACTTTTAATACCCCGGATCTAAAAATGGCGATTAAATTACTCTAATATGATTATGAAAGGCCTAATGGTGCCTAAAGAGTATTGGTAAAAAGAATAAAACCAAAAGAAAAGAGAAAACGCTTGAAAAGCGAAAAACGTTAAAATGCGCGTTAAATGAGTATAAGAGATATATGATCTCGAGAGGGTCCGAGATGGATTCCTAAGGCTTAGTTAGGCCTAATTATTATACGGGAATGATTCCCGAAGAAAACGGATCCAAATAATGGATTAAAACGCCAACGGAGTTTAAAAGCACGTTTTTCGAGAAAACCCGAAAACGTGACTTTAAGTGGTCAAACGGACCCGTAAAAATTATAGTTGATTAAATAACTGTAATTAAGTATTAATGGAAGCTTAATAGCCATTAAAAATAAAGAAACGAGAAAAATCCGAAAAACGGGCCCGGTTAGTGAATAGTGCCAAACCGGGTAAAATAACGAGCGTTTTCTGTCAGAAACCGAAAAACGCTCCAGCTCTCTAATATTGTGGGGGCCGGTTTTATTGGTGAGTCACCACTCACACACACTCTAAGCTAGTAAATAAGTAAGAAAGAAAGTAAAGGAGGAGAGAGAAAAGTAAAAGCATAAAGCAATTTCCTCTCTCTCTCTTTCCTCCCATTCTCTTTTCTTCTTTCTCTCTTTCCCCTTCTTCACGATTTCTCCCTCTCCCTCTGTGTGCTGTACGCCATTGGAGCCAAGCAAGCTTCTCCACCTTCTCCTCCATGCCCAAGCTTCATCCTTGCTCCGAATTCAAAAATAAGTACATATTTGCGATCCTCTCATCACCCTCTACGATCCTCTCTTTTCAAAACTCGAAAATGGTGAGTTTCATTTTCGTGGGTGTTGGCCATTTGAGGAGAAAAGCACATAATCTTGAAGCTTGAAGCTTCCCCTTTCTAGCAAGGTAAAGATATCCATGAAAAAGTCTTGTTTTCTTCATCTTGTACCTTGACCGATTTTGGTCTCTAATGGAGCCTTGTTTATTTTCTCTTATGAGCATTGTTTCAATCCCTAAAAGCTTGGAGGGAGTTACTCTTTGATTCTTGATCAAAACCCCATCTTAATGTTTCAAGGTAATCACCCATTTTAGAGCTTTAAGCATTTTAAATTAATGAGGTTAGGTGTTTTTACTTAAACTCATTTCTTGCCTTGTGTATTGAATGGGAGATGGGCAATTTCTTGGCCTTTGGCCGATTCTCAAGCAAGAGAAAGAGAAGAGAAAGAAGAGGAGTGAAAAGATTAAAGGCTTGTGAAGTTAAGGTAAATAAATTTACCTTGGAGCCTAACTTAATGCTTTTGGTATTTTGGGAAGGGTTAAATTAATTAATGAACCCTAACATATAATGACATGTGATTTGTCGAGATGAGGAAGAGTTGTAGTAATGCTTGATGCACTTGTGAATTAATGCTTGATTTAAGAGCCAAGGAGCTTTGCATTTAATGATGTATGTATTGTGTTACCTTTGGAGGAATTACTGAGTATTGATGGATTTGTATGTGAGCTGATAGAACCCTTGTGGTTTGGCTAGCTTTAGGATGAATGATGTGAGGAAATGAGCTTTGGGTAATGTTAAGAGATGTAGCCAAGTTATGGCGAAATTTGTGTAGAAATTTAAGTGGATTGTGTATGGTTGCGAGTAAGTAATGACCTAGAGAAACTAGGTGTTGATGGTGGTTGTTTTGGCTTAGAAAATCACCATGGGAATACTTGTTTAAAGAGAGGAGATTGATGCTAAATCTGTAGCAAGAACTTGTGTGAATGCCTAAGGAGCTTTAGGAAAAGGAATGAGAATTTTAGGTTTTTAGAGTGAGTCATGGAACTTGGTATGAGGTGTGCATTATCTTGGAAGGTTTGGAATGGTTAAATGAAGAGAGAACAATAATGTAAGTATCAAGAGGTTAGAAAAATGCACAAGTGTGCATTAGTGCAAAAGGAGAATGCAAAATTGTGATTTTTGGCAAGAATTTGAGTAAGGGTTTAACCCATGATTTGAAGGGGTTTAGAGCATGATTAATGGTGATTAAACATGTAGAAATCTTGTGTAAAGATTAGGGAAGTATTGGTGTGGATTAAGGGTTGAAATGGGGGTGAAAAATAATGTCTGTTTCGGGTTGTAGCAGGGTCCGGGACCTAGTCCATGGACAAGGACCCGGACCACCCCCTGTTTTTATGCCGAGAGCACACCCCTGCTTTGGTCCGGGACTATACTCCAGGACAAGGTCCCGGACCAGGTGTTGTTTTTCACCCGAGAGTTAGATAATGAATTGGTCCGGGACTTAGGATGAGGACCAAGTCCCGGACCACCCCCAGAAACCTACAGAGAGTGTTTTAAAGGGTTTAAATGATGGGGGTTTGAATGTTAATGGTGTTATAAGATGTTAAGGCCTTGTTTGGTGACATGTAAAGGCCCCAGGAAGTGCGATAAAGTGTTAGAAGTGATTGAGAAGTGAGAACTCAAATTGACAAGAGTAAAACCGAGATAACGGGATAAAGGGTTAAGTACGGGAGTATTAGTTTTACATACCGTAATGCTTTGATGTTAATAAATCATTTGAATGTTATCAGTGGATCGTGTGTGAACCAAGCATGGTGAGATGACACGGTAAAAGTAAAATCCCGGTGAAAGGTATGATTTTCTCATGCCCCGTATGCTAACCGAGTTACTCTGATTTGTGTGTTTGTGTGCCGGCTTAATCAAGATTAAAGCATGAAAATAATCCCTTGTATGATTATGTATGCCTTGATGCATGTTGTATGAGCTAACATACTTGTATGCCGGTGTGGTCTAACAGAGTGCCTAGACCGACTCATAGTGAGTATTGATTGACCAATAACCCGTAGTACGGGTAGTCTCATAAGCAATGGAAATATGCAAACACACATAAACTATCGATTAAAGTATAACGATATCGTAAACATAAGAACTCCCTAGAATGTGAGGAGATGTACGGGTTGAGTAAATACCCGATAACGGTTAGAAAACCTTATTGAAACAATCCACGAAATAAATATGAGTGGAGAGATAAATGAACCTCCATCGAGAGGATTGAAGTTAGTCCAATGATGTGAATATATAAGAAAGGTAAAAGAGACCTAAGGGACTATGTGGTTCCCTTGAGACACGGTCGACCTCCTAATGAGGATTTTACCCGGTATAAGAAAATATCCTAATGTATAAGCATATGATTGTGAGGGTAACCCTTAAACATAAGATTACCCGAATTTAAGTAAAGTTCCCAAAGTCATTAGAAACATCGAGAATGATGCTTCTAAACTATATACATGATATTATTATAACTCCGAGAGAGGAGTGTATGGGAACGAGAGTAGTCCGAGAGTAGTCGGACCTAAGTAAAAGAGATAGGAACTAGGAGAGAGTTCCGTGAGCTGGTTGAACCTTCACACCATGCTAGACCCAGAGTAGGGTCGAAACCGGGGAAGTAAGACTATGCTAGAGAGCCATGAGTTTTGGCTTAAGTATGTGATAAGAGTAACAAGCGTGACGTAGGAGACCTGTAGTGTCTCGAGAATCTACAAGAGCTTGAGTATGAATAACCCAAGAGTGTGGGTGAGATAATGAGTATAAATAACCGAGAGAAAGGGGTGAGTATATGTATGAGTAACCCGAGAGAATGGGTAAGTATAAGAATGAGTAGCCCAAGAGAATGGGTGTGTATATGAATAAGTAACCCGAGAGAGCGGGTGAGGTATTGAATAAGTAAACAAGGCATAGTGAGGAATAACCCTCAATGCCTAAGAGTAACCAGTTACCACTAACAACATTGTTATGTTAGTTAGGAATCGTGTTCCGTGATTGGATGTAGATTCCTTGTGTGATATACATATATATTGTATTGCCATGATGCATGTGTTTGATTAAAATGAACTCCATGTATATCCGACCCAAGTAGTCGGCGTACCGCGGTTAGCACGCGGTATATGCGAATTTCATATTCAGCGTAAGCTGACCCCCTAGGGGGAACGTTTTTAGTGTGCAGGTACTTGAAGCTGACCATCGTTCGAGAGAGTAGGACGGGGACTGCTATGAAGCATGGGTAGTTAGATAGTAATTACTAATGCATTTGTAAGAGGTGTAAGTCCGAGTGTGTTATCGGCATCCGTATATTGTAGACTCGGTATAGTGAAGAAAGGAATTGTGTATTGTGTTGTATGAAGTACTCGGTTGTTCCAGTCCATCAGACCGTTACTGTGTGTGAGAAAGGCCTGGTTAGCCATATGGGTGGCTAACGGCGTTGTTTCACCCCTCGTTGTAATTAGAGTTCCGCTGCGTGAGTAAGAGTATTTGGTGACAATTTGAGAGGTAATGACGAGCCTAACGGTTGGGGTGTTACAAAAATGGTATCAGAGCGAAGTATCGCTCTGATGACTGGAAATACCGAGCTTAGGAAATACCGAGTTAGGAATTAGAGACTTAGGGCTATGGGTTGAGTGGTAGCGTGAGAGATGCGCTAGATAGGAACTTCCAGTATGTTCTGGATACCTACAATACCAAACCCGCCCTCCACAACCCCCGTATTAAAAGTTCGGGAAAGAACGCCAAAAGACGGGAAACCCGATCTAGCACTTACAAAATATCTCAATATGAACTAGAACCTGTCATGCGGTAGATCCTGAGAACCGGAAATCCCGGAGACGGATCCCGCTGGAACGACAATAACCGCGATTATTGAGAAGCAATGATGATAACAAAAACCGAGACACATGTCTACGGACCGCCATAACTAAATAATACCATCAACGGTACACTAACCGACTAAGAATCTAGTCAAGAGTAGAGGCACCCACCCTGCCACACCCAAAGAGATTGCAATACTTAACTGATATAGCTTAGACAGCTACAAGCATAATTACGGGATGTACCCGAATAGGACTACAGAAGTAGTACCTAAATAAGTTAAACCTCGGTAACCACAGTAAAGACGTGGGAACGAGCAACGAGGTAAAGCATAGAATTAAAGTAATTAAGGAACTCCGAGAGTGGAGGAGCACCTAAATGAATGACAGTCATGTCAAGAGGGATGAGAAGCAGCTCCAAGGAGCAGTTATCCAATTAAAGATCAAGGAAGAGCCGACAAGGCTAACAAATACCATGTAAACAATACCGTGACCGGTATGAGTTAACCCAAAAACCGCCAGTACCGCGCACTTGCCACGGCAAGTGCAGTAATAGCGGGACTAATAAGAAGAGCTTTGGCAAGCGACCAGTACTTAGCAAGTACCAAGACGGCAAGAGAAGCCAATATAGCACCACAAACCCTAAGAATTCTAAAACGAAACCTTGGAAAGGCCTAAATGGCCTGACCACTGTATAAAGAACATACCAGTCTGCAAGAAGTCAGACTTAGTAAGAAGCAACCGGCATTGAAATGCCGTGGAGATTTTATTTTCAACTCAAATTTTTCTTTCAAACAGAGAATTTTCCAAAAACTCCTAAATTTTTTTTAAAAAAAAACAAACCAGAGAATCACGGTAAGTTATCATAGGACGATATAAGAAGAGTTGGCAACAGAATACTTCACCTAGGCGTGTGACCGACACTACGGTGTACTAAACGAGACATGGAACGACCGCACTCCGAAGGAGCTTGCGGACCTGACAGACTAATTATGAGTTAGTCAGGTAAGTGGTAACGTATCAATAAGATACTCCATGTATGTATACTAGTAGAGTACGGAACACGGGAAGTAGCCCACTCCATACTACGGACGAAAGAGCCAATTCAAACCAAGACAGTTGGACACCTCGAATGATCGAAGAATACAAGGAAGTTTACCAAGTTAAGGGAGTCAAGAATCCAGTAAGATGATGGATCTAAGAACATAGCGTTAATAAACGCGAGAAGCACAGAGTATTAAGCACAGACATTGGATATGTCTCAGGAAATACCTAATAACTGGGTGAATACCAGTGTAAATAATACGGCGAATGCCTAAATGAACATATTAATGTTCGATGAACGGGATAGAATTCCCATAGTATACTTCACTAAGAGAAAGAACCAATGATCTACCCAATAATGGGAGACATTACAACCCTAAACGGGATAGTCAAGGACATAGCCGCAAGGCAAAGTCACAACTGAACTTAACCATGAGTACAAGCCAGATGTAATGGCATTACTCAGTAACACCCAGGAGCAATCCGAGAAGGGTGCCGGAGTCAACAGTAGTTGAACGAAACATCGTGTTGAGAACACAAGTGTTTAAGCAAACACTCGGGCAGAACCCGAAGGGATCCCTCGTAACACGGGATACCCTAAAATGCTAGAGGGCATGAATTAATACCTAGTAGATAAGGGCCTTCCAAGTACGGAAGGGTGGTGAGACAACCATGTCAAAGAGCCCAGAAAAACCTCCTAACCGTCTAGTGGCATACGGAGAAGATGAAACCTATATAAACAGCCCGCATGGAGCATGGCGAGGCAATGTGGCTTATAGCCGGTAAACTAACTGCAACTTGTAGATCTAAACGTTGTAAACCTATGCATAGAGGCATAAAAGGAACAGTGGAGAATGAACCACAACCTTATAGTGGGGATACCACTTGTTATTATAGGGCCTATGGAGCGGCATTTGCGTGAATCCTCCAGAGAAAGGCTACCACCTAGGTATGAAATGTGAAACCGCTAGTGCGGTGTAGTAAAACTTGAACATGTGTATATTGCCAATGAGTATATGAACAATAGTAGAGTATAAAGAGGAACCTCGATAGCAGTAAAAGGAAACCGATAGAGTAATCGGATGAGTAGTGAACACTGTATGTGTACAGTATGAACTGCAGAGTAAGCAGTGCGCAAGCGCGCAGAGAGATTTAAAGAATAGCGTATATTGTTGAGCCAAGTGAATGGCAAGCCATAGTGTAAATGGCGAGAACACCTGGGCGGAAGCTAAAGTAGTAGCGGATGCCATAGAAATGAGAAAGACCAAGGTGCGCAGTAAGCGATTCAGATAGTGATTAGAGTTGATGAAGAAATGTGGTAAAGGAGACATGATCATTCCTATCTCATAAGAGATTTACCGTCAAGGGTTTACGCTTCTGCACTCTGTATGACTGAGTGTTTTGGTATTGCACTTGTGCGGTAATAATCGAGTGGGAGAGCCAGGAATTGAGAAATGTCAACGAAGCCTGTTGAGTGAGAATCTAGAGAGATAACCGTGCGGCCATTGGCCAAAGATGCACAAAGAACGTGGGCAGTAACCCACAGGGCCCAGGATCGATATGTGGAAAAATGCAGAGTGGTATGAATGAAGAACTCTGGTACAAAACCAAGAAACAAACGTAATCCATGAGCCACTATTAAACGAGGAAGCACTACATGCTAAGTAGTAGCTTGACCTCAACCGACAATAAGTCGGGAAAAATATGTGAATAATCACAAAGGTATACAGTGTTATACGAAGTAGATTCCCAGAGAACTGGAGAGACAATCTAAAATTCATCGAATTCGCATACGGTAAGAGATACCAAGCGACGATTGAAATACATTGAGAATACCAAAGAGCGAATTAAGCTCTAGTTATCAGGTCACGCAGCAGAAGCTTGTGGACCGTGATTCAGGGTTAAGTATACCTATATCATAAACCCCTTGAAGCCTTAGAGGCTAGAACCGAACCCGGTTATGAGTTAATTAACCGTACTGAAGTTAAAACACTTCATAATACTCGAATTAATGAACCAATGTTCAGTGATAACATATGGTTGGTTACGCGGGCGTAACCCCTTTTAAGGGGGGTAGAGCGAGAAACCGCTTAGAGTATGTTTTACGTATAGTTCGTAAACTACTATGTGCATAGCACAAAAGAAATTGTTTCGATGTTTGGACCTCATGTTACATAAACATGTGTACCCATTCATTGTGTAAGTATAAGTATTGTGCATGAGAAATGCAAGTAACGAGTAAGTATTCTGCATGAGAGATGCAAGTAACGAGTATGTAATATTGATGAAAAGAGGAGTAGAGAGACTCCTAGGGAACGAGAATCCCTATAGTATATGTCTAGTGAGATTAGACATGAGTTATGATGAGTTTGAATCGGCATGAAACCGATGTGTAACCTAAGAGGGAGTGAGTTCCCTAGGTGATTTTATTTGAGAATGATTGATGGAGTGAGTTCCATCCTTTGGAGTTGCATGTTGTGTGTTTTAAGTTGAGTAATAATTTGACTAATGAGGCCACAAGTATGGAATGCCTAGGCAAGGTAAGAGAAACAAATAGAGAATAATGGATGACTTAAGTTCCATGATAAAGATAAATTGAAACAGATTGTTTTATGAATATGACTAGAAAAAGTAAAAGATAGAAAACGAAAATGTTTGTCTATCTGATTGTTTGAAACTGACGTGGGAGGTGGAACTTGGTCTGCTAGCGATCAAGGGAAACCGAACACAAATTGGGGTGGAAGGATAGTTCAACACTGATGCTGATCACATCAGGGTTAGATGATTCCTGATGCTCCCTATAAGTGGTCACAAGTAATCACGCTAAGGAAGGATACAACTACCATAAACCGGATTTGGAGTTGTGTGATGTTTTAAAAAGAATTTTCAAACAGATTTTGAAAAAGAATTTTCTTCAAGTATGAAGATGGAAATGAAAACTGGTTTGAAACCGCTATCACCCGCCGATGGCTGAGCCTTAAGTCTTGATGACCGGTAGAACGGTGGGCGTGTATTAGTTTTGAAACCATTGCACCGTACGTGCGGCGGTCCTAAGTGACCGGTTGGGGCGGTGTCAGTGTGTGATTTTTCCAAAGGCAGCGGGACGGGGAGAGTACCCTGAGATGTTCCTGTGTTGAGTGAGTCAACCAGAGTGCCTGAGGATATGTATATGTGTAACGTTTTGATCAGAACCGAAGGGACCGTGGGCCAGAGAGAGTAAGTGCCCATTTGTCATGAAACGGCCGTGAACCAGAAAGAGTAAGTGTTCAACGTGACCGGTACCTGAGGGATCAGTAGTATATTACTCAACATGGATTCGAGGACTGTAGTGCCTTCTTGTCTTCGGACCGATTCCATGGAGAGAGTAAAAGAGTATTTTTGATTGCTATACATGCTGTGATATGTGTGTGGTATGTGTAGTATGAAATGAGACTGACTTGTGGAGTCAGTAGGGTTATACATGTACTATAACCTTGGCATAGTACGCCATGAGAGTAACCATCTAGATTCATCAACTTTGAGGACAAAGTTCCTAAGGGGGGTAGATTTTAATACCCCGGATCTAAAAATGGCGATTAAATTACTCTAATATGATTATGAAAGGCCTAATGGTGCCTAAAGAGTATTGTGGGGGCCGGTTTTATTGGTGAGTCACCACTCACACACACTCTAAGCTAGTAAATAAGTAAGAAAGAAAGTAAAGGAGGAGAGAGAAAAGTAAAAGCAAAAAGCATAAAGCAATTTCCTCTCTCTCTTTCCTCCCATTCTCTTTTCTTCTTTCTCTCTTTCCCCTTCACGATTTCTCCCTCTCCCTCTGTGTGCTGTACGCCATTGGAGCCAAGCAAGCTTCTCCACCTTCTCCTCCATGCCCAAGCTTCATCCTTGCTCCGAATTCAAAAATAAGTACATATTTGCGATCCTCTCATCACCCTCTACGATCCTCTCTTTTCAAAACTCGAAAATGGTGAGTTTCATTTTCGTGGGTGTTGGCCATTTGAGGAGAAAAGCACATAATCTTGAAGCTTGAAGCTTCCCCTTTCTAGCAAGGTAAAGATATCCATGAAAAAGTCTTGTTTTCTTCATCTTGTACCTTGACCGATTTTGGTCTCTAATGGAGCCTTGTTTATTTTCTCTTATGAGCATTGTTTCAATCCCTAAAAGCTTGGAGGGAGTTACTCTTTGATTCTTGATCAAAACCCCATCTTAGGGTTTCAAGGTAATCACCCATTTTAGAGCTTTAAGCATTTTAAATTAATGAGGTTAGGTGTTTTACTTAAACTCATTTCTTGCCTTGTGTATTGAATGGGAGATGGGCAATTTCTTGGCCTTTGGCCGATTCTCAAGCAAGAGAAAAAGAGAAGAGAAAGAAGAGGAGTGAAAAGAGTAAAGGCTTGTGAAGTTAAGGTAAATAAATTTACCTTGGAGCCTAACTTAATGCTTTTGGTATTTTGGGAAGGGTTAAATTAATTAATGAACCCTAACATATAATGACATGTGATTTGTCGAGATGAGAGAGAAGAGTTGTAGTAATGCTTGATGCACTTGTGAATTAATGCTTGATTTAAGAGCCAAGGAGCTTTGCATTTAATGATGTATGTATTGTGTTACCTTTGGAGGAATTACTGAGTATTGATGGATTTGTATGTGAGCTGATAAACCCTTGTGGTTTGGCTAGCTTTAGGATGAATGATGTGAGGAAATGAGCTTTGGGTAATGTTAAGAGATGTAGCCAAGTTATGGCGAAATTTGTGTAGAAATTTAAGTGGATTGTGTATGGTTGAGTAAGTAATGACCTAGAGAAACTAGGTGTTGATGGTGGTTGTTTTGGCTTAGAAAATCACCATGGGAATACTTGTTTAAAGAGAGGAGATTGATGCTAAAATCTGTAGCAAGAACTTGTGTGAATGCCTAAGGAGCTTTAGGAAAAAGGAATGAGAATTTTAGGTTTTTAGAGTGAGTCATGGAACTTGGTATGAGGTGTGCATTATCTTGGAAGGTTTGGAATGGTTAAATGAAGAGAGAACAATAATGTAAGTATCAAGAGAGGTTAGAAAAATGCACAAGTGTGCATTAGTGCAAAAGGAGAATGCAAAATTGTGATTTTGGGCAAGAATTTGAGTAAGGGTTTAACCCATGATTTGAAGGGGTTTAGAGCATGATTAATGGTGATTAAACATGTAGAAATCTTGTGGAAAGATTAGGGAAGTATTGAGTGTGGATTAAGGGTTGAAATGGGGGTGAAAAATAATGTCTGTTTCGGGTTGTAGCAGGGTCCGGGACCTAGTCCATGGACAAGGACCCGGACCACCCCCTGTTTTTATGCCGAGAGCACCCCCTGCTTTGGTCCGGGACTATACTCCAGGACAAGGTCCCGGACCAGGTGTTGTTTTTCACCCGAGAGTTAGATAATGAATTGGTCCGGGACTTAGGATGAGGACCAAGTCCCGGACACCCCCAGAAACCTACAGAGAGTGTTTAAAGGGTTTAAATGATGGGGGTTTGAATGTTAATGGTGTTATAAGATGTTAAGGCCTTGTTTGGTGACATGTAAAGGCCCCAGGAAGTGCGATAAAGTGTTAGAAGTGATTGAGAAGTGAGAACTCAAATTGACAAGAGTAAAACCGAGATAACGGGATAAACGGGGTTAAGTACGGGAGTATTAGTTTTACATACCGTAATGCTTTGATGTTAATAAAACATTTGAATGTTATCAGTGGATCGTGTGTGAACCAAGCATGGTGAGATGACACGGTAAAAGTAAAATCCCGGTGAAAGGTATGATTTTCTCATGCCCCGTATGCTAACCGAGTTACTCTGATTTGTGTGTTTGTGTGCCGGCTTAATCAAGATTAAAGCATGAAAATAATCCCTTGTATGATTATGTATGCCTTGATGCATGTTGTATGAGCTAACATACTTGTATGCCGGTGTGGTCTAACAGAGTGCCTAGACCGACTCATAGTGAGTATTGATTGACCAATAACCCGTAGTACGGGTAGTCTCATAAGCAATGGAAATATGCAAACACACATAAACTATCGATAAAGTATAACGATATCGTAAACATAAGAACTCCCTAGAATGTGAGGAGATGTACGGGTTGAGTAAATACCCGATAACGGTTAGAAAACCTTATTGAAACAATCCACGAAATAAATATGAGTGGAGAGATAAATGAACCTCCATCGAGAGGATTGAAGTTAGTCCAATGATGTGAATATATAAGAAAGGTAAAAGAGACCTAAGGGACTATGTGGTTCCCTTGAGACACGGT
The DNA here is from genome assembly GCA_023374045.1 of Limonium bicolor. Lineage (NCBI taxonomy): Eukaryota > Viridiplantae > Streptophyta > Magnoliopsida > Caryophyllales > Plumbaginaceae > Limonium > Limonium bicolor. The sequence goes on from CM041780.1 coordinate 190,638,983, forward strand.
CGACCTCCTAATGAGGATTTTACCCGGTAAAAAATATCCTAATGTATAAGCATATGATTGTGAGGGTAACCCTTAAACCTAAGATTACCCGAATTTAAGTAAAGTTCCCAAAGTCATTAGAAACATCGAGAATGATGCTTCTAAACTAATATACATGATATTATTATAACTCCGAGAGAGGAGTGTATGGGAACGAGAGTAGTCCGAGAGTAGTCGGACCTAAGTAAAAGAGATAGGAACTAGGAGAGAGTTCCGTGAGCTGGTTGAACCTTCCCACCATGCTAGACCCAGAGTAGGGTCGAAACCGGGGAAGTAAGACTATGCTAGAGAGCCATGAGTTTTGGCTTAAGTATGTGATAAGAGTAACAAGCGTGACGTAGGAGACCTGTAGTGTCTCGAGAATCTACAAGAGCTTGAGTATGAATAACCCAAGAGTGTGGGTGAGATAATGAGTAACTAACCCGAGAGAAAGGGGTGAGTATACGTATGAGTAACCCGAGAGAATGGGTAAGTATAAGAATGAGTAGCCCAAGAGAATGGGTGTGTATATGAATAAGTAACCCGAGAGAGCGGGTGAGGTATTGAATAAGTAAACAAGGCATAGTGAGGAATAACCCTCAATGCCTAAGAGTAACCAGTTACCACTAACAACATTGCTATGTTAGTTAGGAATCGTGTTCCGTGATTGGATGTAGATTCCTTGTGTGATATACATATATATTGTATTGCCATGAAGCATGTTGTTTGATTAAAATGAACTCCATGTATATCCGACCCAAAGTAGTCGGCGTACCGCGGTTAGCACGCGGTATATGCGAATTTCATATTCAGCGTAAGCTGACCCCCTAGGGGGAACGTTTTTAGTGTGCAGGTACTTGAAGCTGACCATCGTTCGAGAGAGTAGGACGGGGACTGCTATGAAGCATGGGTAGTTAGATAGTAATTACTAATGCATTTGTAAGAGGTGTAAGTCCGAGTGTGTTATCGGCATCCGTATATTGTAGACTCGGTATAGTGAAGAAAGGAATTGTGTATTGTGTTGTATGAAGTACTCGGTTGTTCCAGTCCATCAGACCGTTACTGTGTGTGAGAAAGGCCTGGTTAGCCATATGGGTGGCTAACGGCGTTGTTTCACCCCTCGTTGTAATTAGAGTTCCGCTGCGTGAGTAAGAGTATTTGGTGACAATTTGAGAGGTAATGACGAGCCTAACGGTTGGGGTGTTACAGTACTGGAGATACGGATGACCAGGGCGAGAATACTACGGCCCAGGTTATGGCCGAAGCTGTAGCGGCCGCCGTAGCCCAAATGGTCCCACAACTTGTGGCTGCGATTCAGCAGGGGCAACAGCCCGGAGTTCAACCACCACCACCGCGACCGCCACGAGAGACCAACTGGGTCAAGGCGTTGGCTGATCTAAGGCCACCATCATTCAGTGGGGAGACCGACCCTCGTAGGCTGGAGGCGTACATCTCCGAAATGGAGACCGCCTTCGAGACCTTAGCAGTACCTGAGGAGGTCAAGGTTCGACTTGCTGCATACTACTTGAAGGGTTCAGCACAGAGCTGGTGGAAGCTAGTACGTGAGGGCAGAGTTGCTGACCCGACCTTTCAGCGGAGGGAGTACACGGCTCTGCTGCGAGCCAAGTACTACCCGATACACGTGCAAGAGGCCATGCGCCTGGAGCTGGACAATCTGAGGCAAGGGGATAAGATGATGGTAGATGAGTACTACTCGGCCTTCATCGGACTTATCCACCTGCTACCGCATCTGGGTTACTCAGACCGGATTCTTATGAACCGTTTCTACAACGGACTGAGCTACCGCCTACGCTATGGCATAGGTCCAACTGGATATACTACTTTGCAGGTAATGGGACTACAGTGTGATGTGAATAAGTACGTACAATGGGTTAATGATGTGAATTTGTTGGCGGGGCATAACTGACACCCTAAATATAGGAGTGCTACCATGCCGCTGCAATTGTGGAGATCACCGTCCGTCTGAGGGACGAGGAGAGTGCGCTCAAGCGCAAGGCCATGAACGAGCGAGGGCCAAGGCACGCAAGGGCAAGGGGGAGGAAAGAAGAGGAAGCCATACCCCCAGTCCCAGAAAGGACAGCAACAGGGTGGCAAGGGCCAGACCCAGACCACCACTGCTGAGGAGCCTCTACAGCTCACCTATGCGTATGCGGCCAAGCCCTTATGTTCTTACCCACCCAAGGGTAATTAAAAAATTTCAATACCGAAATTTAGTGTGTGTTATTAACTTGTGAAGTATGTACTGAGTGTGTGATGTGTTAGCAGCGAGCACGGGCTCTAGACCGGAGCGAATAACTGCAAGTGGTGTAACGGAGACCACCCCGGCAAGGACTGCAAGGGTAATGATGGTAGTGCCGATACTGCAAGAAGATGGGGCACCGCGACTATGAGTGCTGGCAGAACCGAACAGTAGAAACTACAGGCCCAAGGGGCAATGGAAGGGTAAGGCCACTGCGACCACCGGGCCCAAAGACGGCGAATCAGCCACCCCCAGATTAGAGTACACAGATTCCCAGAAGGGGAAGGGGTCGGGGTCCGGCAAGGCCGCCCTGAATGTGGTGGACCGGTCTGAGGCGCCAGGGCCCTCTTCTAGACCAGGTACCGCCTAAACTACTGAGTGAAATAAGTGATTGGCATACCGCATTTCATGCATGGGTGTTAGTGAGATTAAGTAAACAACCATGTGAATAAATAATTAAAGTATAGTGTGAAAGTCACCTGATTAGATACTCTAAACTTAAAGGAACCTTCAATATATGTTACCAATCCCACCCACACCAAACCTGAAGAACTACCATCGGCATCACCGACTTTCCAGTGGAACAATGTCAGGTCATCCAACCAGGTATGGTACACTTAAATGGATACCTGACACCAGAAGCACAAATCCATATCATCAGACGATGCGACGAACTTGGAGCAAAACCAGGAGGTTTCTACACACCCGATACCCGAGCGGATCAAAGAATGAAATTGAAGATGATGTGAATGGGTAAGGACTGGAACCCTACACCAAGACATATCAAGAAGTGCGAGTTGAAGATGGAGCAATTGTACCAAGTATACTTGAGGAGTACCTTGCGGTCGTTAACCACGCCGTGGGAATTGCTTAACAAGTTGAAACGGATTCAATTCCAAATGTGAAAGCAGATCTATGCATTGTGAACTTCTACCAGAAAGGTGGACGGTTAGGTTTACACCAAGATAAGGACGAGTCACCCGAGTCTCTAAGTAAGGGAGTACCCGTGGTGTCTTGGTCCATTGGTGATACCGCAGTGTTTGTGTATGGCGAGCAGAAGCGTGCTGACCTCGCAAGAAGCTAGTGTTGAAATCGGGAGATGTGTTAATCATGGGTGGGCAGTCAAGGATGCTATACCATGGCATCAGAAAGATCAAACTGAATACCGCACCATCGGCAGTGATCAATGCCACACACATGAAACCCGGACGTTTGAATTTGACCTTCAGACTGTTTTAAGCCTTGTATAAATTATGTGATGTGATAAACCAGTGTATGAGAAGAATGTGTAGTGTTAATTATGGCGACAGTATAAGCCAACGAATGTGTAAAAAGAGTGTGTTAATGAATAAAGTGGAGTTGTTTGAAGCATATCAACCGTGTTGTTACCCAATACTTAAGAGTTTGCCAATGAATTAGGCTGTGCACTCAGAACGAGAGTTATACTGAGTGTCTGCAATGAGGCAGAAGCCGGCAGGAGCGGCACAATCCTCACCGGTACCTTTCCAGTCAATGGCGTGGACGCTTCGATCTTGATCGACTCCGGAGCCTCACATACTTTTATTTCGCTATCCTTTGCGAAGAGGCTGGGGTTAGACGGTGATGAGATGCCAGACTTCCTAGTCACTCTCCCGTCGAAAGAGCGGATCAGGTGTACCCGCTACCACCGAGATGTTGTGAGGATCAGAGGTGAAGAGTTTCCAATCGACTTGATAGAGTTCGACGGACTTAGTTTTGATGTGATTGTCGGGATGAACTGGTTGGAGCGGTACAAGGGCAGAATCCTGTGTGCCAAGCATCGTCTGCTTCTTTGGAGTCCATCTAGGGTTACTATATCTTACCGCTAGAGGCCCAGGGAGCCTTCGACTCAGATCATCACCGCCATGGCTATGTATCGTGAATTACGACGAGGGAGTGATGTATACCTCTACTATGTCCAGGACATAGAGAGATATCCAGAGTTTAGTCCTGATGTGCCGGTAGTGTCGGAGTTTCCTGATGTATTTCCTAAGGAACTGCCGGGCATGCCGCCAGCACGGGAAGTTGAGTTTGAGATCGATTTGGGTTCGGGCACCGGACCAATTGCGAAGGCGCCCTATCGTATGGCTCCAGCAGAGATGACTGAGCTCAAGGAGCAGCTGAGAGACTTACTCGACAAGGGGTTCATCCGCCCTAGCGTTTCGCCATGGGGAGCGCCGGTCCTCTTCGTGAAGAAGAAGGATGGTAGCCTCCGCCTGTGTATTGACTATCGAGAGCTGAATGCAGTTACGGTGAAGAACCGTTACCCTTTACCACACATTGACGATCTATTTGATCAGTTGAGGGGAGCATCAGTATTCTCCAAGATAGATCTACGATCCGGATACCATCAGATTGCCATCCGTGACAGTGATATCGAGAAGACAGCATTCAGAACTAGGTATGGAAATTATGAGTTTACAGTCATGCCATTTGGGCTATCCAATGCACCAGCTAAGTTCATGGACTTAATGAACCGCTTGTTCCAAGATCAGTTGGACAAGTCAGTGGTAGTCTTCATCGACGATATACTTGTGTACTCGAAATCGAGAGGTGAGCATGAAAGCCACCTGATGAATGTGTTACAAACATTGAGAAAGAACCAATTGTATGTGAAATTTTCAAAGTCTGAGTTTTGGTTAAACCAAGTATCCTTTCTTGGACATGTGATTTCTGAGGCCGGGATCGCTGTTGATCCGGCAAAGATTGATGCAGTGCGCACCTGGCCTAGGCCGAAGACAGTTACCGATGTCAGGAGCTTCCTCGGTCTGGCAGGTTATTATAGGAGGTTTGTGAAGGACTTCTCCAGTGTCTCGAAGCCGATGACTTCCTTGATGAAAAAGGATGCACCATTCGAGTGGACAGTCGACTGTGAGAGTTCTTTTCAGAGTCTCAAGGATGCTCTGACATCTGCACCAGTCCTGACTTTACCAGACGGTCCAGATGGTTTTGAGGTCTATTGCGACGCATCAGGCAGAGGTATGGGTTGTGTGTTGATGCAACACGGGAAGGTCGTAGCATACGCCTCCCGACAGCTGAAGAAGCATGAAGAGAACTACCCTACCCACGACTTAGAATTGGGTGCCATTGTCTTCGCATTGAAGATATGGCGACATCACTTGTATGGGGTAAGTGTGACGATTTATTCTGACCATAAGAGTTTAAAGTACTTGTTCACTCAGAAGGAGTTAAACATGAGACAAAGAAGGTGGGTTGAATTTCTAAACGACTACGACATTAATCTGCAATATAAGGAGGGTAAGGCAAATGTGGTAGCTGACGCACTGAGTCGCCGAGCACACTCTCTCCATTCGCTAGTCTCTCATTCTAGCTTGGTTGAAGAGGTGCGGAGTGCTCAAATGACGGATCAGTACATGATGGAGATTAGACAGAAGCTTATTGATGGCACATTCGAGGGTCAGAAGTACGACTTCAGACTCCATGATGATGACCTGATTAGGCTTAATGGCCGATTGTGTATACCGAGGAGTAGCGCTGAGTTGAAGGAGCGCATATTGAGTGAATCCCATTGTTCTACTACTTCGATTCACCCCGGAGCTTCAAAGATGTATAAGGGTATGAAAAGATATTTTTGGTGGACTGGAATGAAAAAGGATGTGAATGACTATGTGTTGAGGTGTCTCACTTGTCAGAAGGTCAAGTTTGAGCACCGACGGCCTGGTGGTATGGTACAGCCAATGCCAGTGCCTGAGTGGAAGTTCCATGACATTTCTATGGACTTCGTAGAAGGGCTTCCGCCTACAAGGGGAGGTCTGAATATGATTTAGGTTATTGTTGACCGACTGACCAAGGTGGCTCGATTCATACCGATGAAGGACACCTGGAAAGTGGCAAAATTGGTAGAACTCTTCGACAGAGAGATTGTAAGACATCATGGGGTACCGAAAACAATTGTATGTGACAGAGATACCAGATTCTTATCGAGGTATTGGAAGTCTACGCGAGAAGCATTGGGTACCGAACTGAAATTGAGTACAGCGTTTCACCCACAGACAGACGGTCAGAGTGAGCGCACCATCCAGACACTTGAGGATATGTTACGTGCATGTGCGCTTGACTTTCAGACCAGCTGGATTGACAAGTTACATCTGATCGAGTTTAGCTACAACAACAGTTACCATGCTTCGATCAAGATGTCTCCCTTCCAGGCCTTATACGGTAGACCATGCCACACGCCATTATGCAGGGATGAGTCGAGTGAGACGGTCATTATAGGACCAGAGTATCTGGAGCAAGTTCAGGCAGAACTTCGTCAGATCCCGGCTAACATGAAGGCAGCTTAGGATAGACAGAAGTCGTACGCAGATGTGCGCAGACGTGACCTGGAGTTCGCCATGGGCGATCAGTTATTTTTGAGAGTATCCCTCATGAAGGGAGTGTTTCGTTTTGGCCAGAAAGGAAGTTGAGCCCAAAATATGTGGGGCCTTATGTTGTGACGGAGCGGATCGGCCCGGTAGCTTACAGACTTGATTTACCCGCCGAGCTGGGCAAGGTACATGATGTATTTCATGTGTCCCAGTTGAAGAAATATATGTCTCATCCGTCTCATGTACTTCAGCCTGAGAGGCTAACCTTAGAGCCGACCATGCGGTCAGTGGAGACTCCGGTATGGATTCTGGACACTAAGACTCGAGACACTCGCCATAAGTCTGTGAGACTGGTGAAGGTTCTCTGGTCTAACCAGGACGTTGAGGAGGCCACTTGGGAGCTGGAAGATAAGATGAAGGCGAAGTACCCGTCATTGTTTACTTCTTTGCGTTTGTATGTATAGGGTACGGGGCGTACCCCTATTTAAGGGGGGTAGAGCCGTTTCGGTTATGTGTCTACGACATGTATTTGGATACATTGTCTGTGTTGTGTTGTTATGTTGTTACCCTGTTATGTTACACACCGCTGAGTCTGAATGACGTTGTGATGTTTTGTTGTTTGGACCTTGTGTCCGATGTTATGTAAAGATGTTGTTAACGTTGTTATGGAAGTGTTGCTGATATGTGTTCCCGTGTTCTAATATTTAGGATATGTGGAAGTGTGAACTTTGGGGACAAAGTTCTTTTAAGGGGGGTAGATTGAAATACCCCAAACCAAGTTATGTTGTTTAAACATTTAAATATACACAAAATGTGCTTTAAGGTCAATAAGAGCCAAAATGTGCTCTAAGCTTGGGATAAGCTTGATTATGACCTAATGAACTTACCAAGACCTTATTTATATACTAATGAACATATTAAACCAATTAGCAAAGAAAACCAAGCATGAAATCAAGTTAAAACACAAAATGTGCTTTAAGGAGTCTTAAAGCACATTTTCGAAAAATTGTCTTGTAAATGAGTTTTGAATGGCTAAATGACCATCATTACTCTTTAATTAACATGTGTACTATATATTATCACATTTGGAAGTCTATATCAATGAGAAATCAAAATTTTCACTTCTATGTGCCTTGAATTTATGAATAGTGACTTTAATAAGCTAGTTTGTAACATATGTTATTATAAGTGGGACAATTGATTAATAAAGACTAAAATACCCCTAAGTACTATTGGGGGCCGTTTTTTAAGGTGTGGTGACTCACCACCCTTGTTAACATGTTAAGTAAATAAAAGATGACTACTTAGTTACTATTTACTTTATTAAGTACAAATATCTTCTAAAAGCAAGACTTATCTCATTCTCTCTTTCCTTCTTTCATTTCCCACCGTCTCCAACATTTCAACTTCTCCATTCTTGCTCTCTCTCTCACGGTAATACACCACCACCATCAAAACTCCATCTTTGATCTCTTGTAATTCCTAGCTCACTTAACCAAATAAAAAACAAACACCACCATTCTCTTCCTCTCATCAAGCTCTTCATTCCTATCTTCTCAAAACTTCAAGGCCACCATTTCGGTGCCATGGAGTTCCACCATTGAAGGAGCTTGAGCTTATATTTCTACATATTATTGATCTCCTTTGCTTCTAAGTAAGGAATCTCGAAGAAAAATAATGTTTCCTCCATGTTTTTGTCATGACCGAAAATCACCATTGATGGTGCTCATTATATTGCTTTGTTCCAGCTTCATTCCAACCTTTCAAGGACAAGGTGGAGTCCTCTCTTGATAGATATTCAAACTCTCTTCATATACCAAGGTAAAACAACTATCTTAATGTTTTTGAAACAATGTAAAACCTAGGGTTTACAATGAGTTTAAGATTGGAGCTTGTACACTCATTACATTGCTTGTATATTATTTAGTAGTTGACAAGGAATCAAATACCTAGCCGATTTTAAACAAGGAAACAAGAAAGAAGTTTGTGTGAAAAGAGGTAAATATGCTAACACAATGTAGTTTAATGCCTTAGGAGAAATGAGCTTATAATGCTTGTTAAACCTACCTAAAGAGCAAATGGTAAAGGACTTAGTGAAATGTTCTCAAGGACACTAGTAAAAGGACATATGTGTTGTTGTATGTATTTACAGGTCGAAGGCAAGTATATTGTGGAAATTCAGTGTTTAAGGTTTAAGCATTTTAAGGGCCTAAGTGCCATGCAATTTAAATTATGCACTATATTGTGATGTAGTGTAAATTTGGTGAAACCTTGTGTGTGAGAGTGTTCTTGGTGAATTTAGGTGTCCTTGTGTGCTTAATGGAGAAAACAAAGTGTTTTGGCTTAGTAATGTTCTAGGAGAATCCATGTCAAAATTTAGGTAAGAAGCAAGAAGTTCTAAGTGTTTACATAAGGTTTGGTGAACTATAAATGTTGGAAATGCTTAAGTATTTTACAAGAGGAGAAATAATGTCTTAAGGTGTTCTAGGTAAACAAAGGGACTTAGACATCAACTAGGGTTTAAGTGGGTAAGAAATGATGCTTGGGAGATGATGTTAAAATGAGGAGAAAGCATTTTGGGATAGTACTTATCATAGGTATGAAACACCACTTGGAAAACTAAGGAGGAAATAACATAAGTGTTAGGAATTTCTTTATGAAATGAGTAAGTGTTTAAGGTGATAGATAATGGGTTTCATGGATGTTGTATGTGGATATAAGTGTACCAAATGATGTTAGAAAACATTAGGAGGCCTTAGGAGGAGTTTGGAGTTGAATGGGCAATGGAAAATAAGGGTCTGGAGCAGACCGACCTTGCGACCGAACTTGCCAAGGTCGGTGGAGCTCAGTTTACCCTGCGAGAATTGTTTCTGGAATGGACCGACCTTGGGGACCGGACTTGCAAGGTCGGTCGGGCTTGTATTTTGTGTACGAATTAAGTTTCTGGAATCGACCGAACATGGGACCGGACTTGGCAAGTTCGGTCGGGCCTGAATTTTCAAAGGGAAGAAACTCTCGGGAATGGACCGAACAAGCGACTGAACTTACAAGGTCGGTCGGAGTAGAAAATTTTGACGGTAATGTGTTCTGGAATGGACCGACCTTGTGTAAGGTCGGTCGGTAAGGTCGGTCGGACCTAAACTTGTAAAGAAAAAACCAGAATGGTTTAAGTAATAAACCCTAGGGGGTATAATGTAGGTAATCAAGTATAAGTTAAGACATTAAAACATGTCATATAATCATGTTAAACATTTAGTAAATTTGAGGTTAAATAAATTAATTAACCGACGTTATTAATCATGTATAGAAGTGACCTACGGTGGAAACAAATTGAAGCAGGGACCAAGGTATGGTTTTCTTGCAGTCTGTTGCCTACCGGTTTACACCGGCTTGTGTGTTTGTTTTTCTGTGTGTTTATGACTTTGTAAGATTAAACCATGTAAAGAGTTTACAGTAGTTAAATATTATTGTGTTGTTAAGTATGACTCTCTCTCCCCTTGTGTGTGTCTAACAAGACTTGACCTATTATTGTGAATTGTTTATTAAGTTCAATAATGAACTACTAACAAGTGCTAATGGGGGAAGTGAGGAGTCCGGTCTGTTCCGGCCACGCGTGTGAGTATGGGAGTCGATGTCATAACCGGTTCGATTCTCTTTGTATGTTATGGTTGTTTTCCAATTTGGTTTCCAACCTTCCCTTTAGCTTAACCAAGGCTATTTTACTGACTCACGTCGGGCCACAGGGGCATACTATGTGTTGTTTCGGTGTGCTTGGATCACTATATCCGAGGCACCTTGTGTTAAGTTATCCGTTCAATCTAACAGGACGGTAACAAGTTATGTAACGAGCTTAGCATGAGTATGGCAACATTCTCTAGGCTCTCCATGGGAACTAATTGTATTGGTTCACTTCCTAAAAGGCATTGTTCTTGTATGTTATGTGTGATGTCGTGTACAATACTCATGTTGTGATATATGTATATGTTGTGTGTTTTAAAAAGAATGCCATATCGCCATGACAATTAGTTGCGCGTATCCCGGTAGCCGATGGGCTGCGTGTTAACCATACCAGACAAGGGTTGCTGACCCCCTCGGGGACTCCATATTTCTTTTACTGCAGGATGAGGATCGAAGAAGCGGAATGGCTTTAGATTCTAGGATGCAGGTTTACTTTTGATTACTTTTGGATGTTGGGCCCGGGATGCGCCTATGCTCCCGTGGCGTTATGTATTTAGTTGTGGACAGTTTACAGTGATGGTTTATAGTGAAGGATGTAAGTAAATACTCGGTATTGTGTTTTTGTATATATGGTTATTAGTTCTATGCTCGGGAGTCTGATCATCAGACCGATACGCTTGCATTTATTCAGCCTTGTTAACCACGTGGGTGGTTGAAGGCGTTGTAACACCAATCGTTTAGTTACTGTTTAGTTGTTTAAATTCCACTGGGATTCCAAGTAAAGTTATGTGCGTAGTAGGGGTGTTACACTTAAGGAATTAGAAAATGAGTTTTATGGATGTTGTATTAGGGTGTGAGTGTACCAAATGATGTTAGAAAACATTATGAGGCTTTAGGAGAAGTTTGGTGAAATTGGTTAAGTGTTTAAAGGCTTAGAAAATGAGTGTTTTGCCTTGTCCGAACATCCGTCCGGAAATGGACGTTCGGACAGGCCCTGTTGCATAAAAATTTCCAGAGTCTCGACTTGTGTCCGACCTTGGGAAGTCCGGACACAAGTTCGGACGTACCTGCTTCTACTTTGAAATTTTCTCGACCCATGTCCGAACTTCCGAAGTCCGGACACAAGTTCAGACAGGCGTCTGTTTTCAGTTTTGAGTCTCGACTTGTGTCCGAACTTGGGAAGTCCGGACACAAGTTCGGACAGGCCACTGTATGGGCCAAAAAACTTTGTTTTAAGGTAGAAAACGATGTCTAAAAATGGTGATTAGTAAGTAATGATGATATGAGGTTAATTAAGACATGTTAGGAGTGTTATAATGACAATTAAAATGGTGAAGAGTTATAACAAGTGTAAAAATAAAATATACTAGGTATGTGAAGTAACAAGTTAACAATGGACTAGTGCGTTAATTAACCGACGTTACTAATGTGTTTAGGATTCTCTCAAGGTGGAAACCAGTCGAAGCAAGGACCATGGTATGGTTTTCTTGTAGTCTGTTTCTTAACGGTTTACACCGGCTTGTGTGTTGTTTGTTTTTCTGTGTGTTTATGACGTTATAAGACTTAAACATATAATGAGTTTACCGTTGTTCATATTATTGTGACGTTATGATCTGACTCATTTCCCTTGTGTGTGTCTAACATGACTTACCACCTGTTGTGTATTGTTTGTTAAGTTCCACCGTGAACTTCTAACAAGTGCTAACTGGGAAGTGAGGAATCCGGTTGTCCGGTCATGCATGTATGTTAAGAGTAGATATCTGAATCAGATTCGACTCTTATGTTGTTAAGATTGTTCTCCTTAATTTGGCGTTCGATCTCCCGCTAGCTTCCTCCAAAGCTTAGCTATTCTGACTTATGATCGGTTTAGTGGGAACATGTGTTTGTGTGGTGTGTTCGGGTCACTATATCCGAACCATCTGTGACTTAAGTTACTTGTTCGAATAACAGAACGGTAATGAGTGTGTGTAACGAGCTTAACATGAGAGTGAACCATTCTCTAGGCTCTTATGTTATGTAACCTTCTTGGTTTGTTATTGTGGAAAGAGTATCCACTGTGTATGTGTTGTTGTGCTATGCAATGATAATGCTATGCCACGTGTTATGTTGTGTTATGTTATGCTTAAAATGAATGCCATGTTATCATGACAATTAGTTGCGCGTATCCCGGTAGCCGATGGGCTGCGCGTTAACCATACCAGCCAAGGGTTGCTGACCCCCTCGGGGGCCCCATATTTTTACTGCAGGATGAGGATCGAGGAAGCAGAGTGGCTCTAGATTCTAGGCTGCAGATGTAATTTGTTTATTTTTGGATGTTGGGCCCGGGATGCGCCTGTGCTCCCGTGGCGTTATGTATTTTGGTTGTGAACAGTTTACAGTGATGGTTTACAGTGAAGGATGTAAGTAAATACTCGGTATTGTGTTTATGTATATATGGTTATTAGTTCTATGCTCGGGAGTCTGATCATCAGACCGATACACTTGTATTTATTCTGCCTTGTTAACCACGCGGGTGGTTGACGGCGTTGTAGCACCAATCGTTTAGTTATTGTTTAGTTGTTTATTTTCCGCTGCGACTCCAGTTTATAGTAAGTGTGTAGTAGGGGTGTTACACTGATATAGAACTTAGTAAGAATGAGAGCCTTGAGGTAATTACTAAGAGATGAACTGGGAATGATTGATGGACTGAGTCCACACCTTGGAGACGTATTGATTACGATTAGAAAGACTAAAGATAGAAAATTGGACATGAGTGAATTATTTGGATGTTTGAAAATGACGTGGGAGGCGGAACTTGATTTTCTAGGGATCAAGGGAAACCGAACACAAATTGGGGTGGAAGGATAGTTCAACACTGATGCTGATCACATCAGGGTTGGATGATTCCTGAAACTCCCTACCAGTGGTCACAATTAAATCACGCTAAGGATAAAGGCGTTAGTATAAAACGAAATTGGAGTTGATCGTTTTTTTAATTAGAGGAATTATTCCTTACATGACCTCATAAAAAGGATTACCTTTTTACTGAGTCTCGCCCATGAAGTCAAGGACGCACGAGCCTTTTTCTTCGGACCGGTGACATGGGAGGAGCAGAGTTGTTTTGTATTCTGGCCCATGGTGACGAGGACGAACGAGCCATTGTCTACGGACCGGTGACATGGGAGAATACGTTGGAAATTATGTGAATGTTTTAGTCATCAAAAGGAACAAAGAGAATTTTGAGTGCTATACATGCTTAAGAATGTTGTGTGATATTTAAGTATAAGCATATGGCGGATCTAATGATTCAATGAGTTTAAGTATACATAAGTATGATCTATATGATCTATGGAATGAGGTAAGACATGTATTCTAATAAGATCAGATGCATGGGAACTTTGGGGACAAAGTTCTTTTAAGGGGGGTAGATTGAAATACCCCAAACCTAAGTATGCTATGTAAACATCAATTTATGATGTACTAAGGCTAAAATATGCCTTAGATAGATTGGTAGACAATATAAACCAAGGAAAACACAAGAAAATGACTTAAAGGTAATCTGGGCAAAAATGTGCTCTAAGCATGGAGTGACTTTGATTAGCACCCAAATACCATTATAAGACTTTGTTAACATGCTAATGGACATGTTAAATCAGTTACCAAAGAAATCCAAGCTCAAAAACAAGCTTAAACACAAAATGTGCTTTAAGACTCCTTAAAGCACCTTTTTGAGAAATTGTCTTAGAAATGTGTTTTGAGTGGCTAAATGCCTATGATTACATCTTAATCAACATGTGTGCTAATTAGTATCACATTAGGAAGTCTAAATCAATGGGAAACCAAAATTTTCACAAATTTGTGCACTAGTTTATTAATAGTAACCAAATAGTGGCTAGTTTAGTCTTTAATCAATTAAGTCTAATTAGTTGGTCTAACAAGACCATGACTTGCCTTAATTAATAGGGGGCCGGTTTTCTAAGGGAGGATGAGTCACCCTGTGAGCAATTTAGTTTATAAAATAAGAGGGAAAAAGGACAAGTACTATTTGCTTTTAGGAAACAATATCTCTTATTAGCTTTCCTCTCTCCTCCTGTCTTTATTCATCTTGTTCCTACCGGTTTTGTGCTGCTCCTCTCTTCTTCTTCAACGTGAAGAACAACCCCATGCCAAGCTCCACCTTGTCTTGATCATTACTCACTCATCATAGCCCCAAAATAAAAAATAAGCATAGATTCTTCTTAGTTAGCTCAAGCTCTCTCCATCTATCTTTTCAAATCCTTCAAAGCTCCATTTTGGTTCCATGAGAAAACTCCATTGATGGAGGAAAATCAAGTTTGAGGAGCTCTTTTGGTTCTCCATTCATCCAAGGTAATGAAAGTGAAAGAAAAATCAACTTTCCATCCTTTTTCTTAGATGGCCGAAAATTACCACTCATGGGGGCCTTGTTTTATGCCTTGTTTTAGCCTGATTTTATTCTCCAAAGACTTGAGGAGGTCTTACCTTCCTTCATTATGGAAGTCATTCCAAGTTCAAAGGTAAACATCCACTTTCATGCCTTAAAACACATATTTTAACCTAAGAATGGATTCCATGAGTTTAGGCATATTGCTTAGTACTCATTGTATTATTTGGATGTGGATTAGCACATTGGCAGGAGGATGTAAGTCCTAGCTGAATTGCAATCAAGAAAACCTAAGGAGGGAAGTAAGAGAAGCTTGAAAAAAATAAGGTAAATTGCTTACCTAATGGTGGTTTAAGGTTTAAGGGGTGAGTTTTAGATGAGTACTAATGTAGCCTAGGGCTTACATTAGGTAATGGGTTATATAACCTAGGAAAAAGAATTTAAACAAGCTTGTGAACTTGTGACTAAGGAGCCAATGGGAATGAGTTAGTAAGATAAGCTTAAGGTGAATTAAGAGAACACTTATATTGCTATGGGAGCATTGTTGTGTGTATTTGCAGGCAGAAAGCTTTTATATGTGGAAATTCAATGTTTAAGTTTAAGTCATTTAAGGGCCTAAGAGCCATGTTATTTAAGAGCCTTAGTGCTATGCAATTTAAGATTATTGCATTATATTGAGTTTGTTATGAATGAGTTGAATTGGGTGAGAAATTAAGATGAGAAAGAATTTGATGCGTGTGAGATGATTGAATGAGAAAAACAATGCGTATGGGCATGGTAATATACTAGAGGAGCTATGGCGAAATTTGAGTAGAAAACAAGTGTTTAGGTGGTAGTTGTGAGTTAATATGACCTAGGGTTTACTAGGAGACATTAAAAAGGAATTAGAGTGGAAAAGATTTAATTAAGGAGTTCTTGAGGTTTAGTATGGCCTAGAGATGTCTAGGAGGAATTAGAGGATTGGTGGGTGTATTAAACACAACAAAATTATGGTATGAGGAATCTTAAGACTTGAGGAAATAATGTATAATGTTTTGAGGATATTTAGGTATGAACTTGAGAATATAACAATGAGAGATCTTGGTAGCTTGTGAAAGTGGTGACGATGCTAGAAGTTGATTAATAAGGTTCTAGTGGATGGTAATGAGTGGACTTGGGTGATGGAAGAGAGAATTTCAAGGGAATGTTGTAAATTGTCAAGGAAAAAGACTATGACTGTATAAGAGGGTATGACCGTGAGAATGGTGAGTAAGTTGAGTAAAGGAGGTGGAAATGCCTAAGGAGGGGGTAGCATGGTCATGGTAAACGAAGATCAAGGTTAAGGTGTTAAGAGGATGAGAAAGAAATGTATAGGTATGCTTAAGAGTTTAAGAGTGATGAGTAACCAAAGGAAAGGAGAGGAATTGGTGCATGGAGATGCAAGATAACCTTGGAAGGTTTAGCAAAGGAAAGATGGATGAATAATGATGTTTGAGGAGTGGTTACATTAATGGAAAGGAAATATTGTTTTAGTTGAAGTCATAGGTGAAGTACTTGTTAGAAATATAAGGAATAAGTAACAAGTGTTAGGAATTTCTTATAAGGATTGAGAAAATGGTTAAGGAGGTTTTAGAGGATGTTCTAATGTAAGTTTAAGTGCCTATATGGTGTTAAGACATAATGGGACACTTGAGGAAGAGTTTGGGGTTGAAAGAACAATTTAAGAGAAAAATTTGTAGTGGACCGGTCCAGGGTCCGACCCAGTTTTGGGTCGGTCGGGCCATGTTGAGCCAGCCGGAATGTCTCTGGACTGGACCGACCCAGAGGGTTTTGGGTCGGTCGGTCTTGCTCTGGGTCGGACGGATAGTTTTCAAAAGACAGAAAAATTTCTGAGATGTACCGACCCATAAGGTTAGGTCGGTCGTGGGTCGGTCTAAGGGAATTGTTCGAACCAGAAAATCACTAGGACGGACTGACCCAGGGGATGGGTCGGTCGGTGGGTCGGTCGACCCATAACACTTTGAAAAAAAAAGAATCCCTAAGAGAGTTTAGTGATATTAATGGTACCCCATTAACAGGGCATTGATGATTAGAGGTATAAAGACCTAAGGGATTAAGCTAAGAATAAACTTAAAAGTTTAAGGTTAAGTTGTAAAACTTAAGAGGTGTTAGGTGGGGAATCGTTATGGGTTGAGTAAGTTAATTAAGTTGAATTAAGTTAAGTGATTAACAACCTAAAACTGAATGAATGTTTTAGGGCTTGAGTATTTGGACTCCGGAAGAGAGTAAGCAACCGAACGACCAACGGTGAATGGTACAGTTCTTCTTGTGACCTGCATGCTAACGAGGTGTCCCTCGGCTTGTGTGCTATTTGTTTTTGTGTGCTCACTAAACAAGATAAAGCATGCAATCGGAATATTATGTTGATTGTATTGTTGTGTGATGTTTGAAAACTAACACAACTTACGTGAGAACTTACTAACTAGTGTTTAGTAAGTACTGTGTGAGATTAAGGAACACTCCCTAATATTAGTTTGTTAATAACCGAAAGAGGTTAAACGAACAAACGTCGCATTGAGACTACTACTAACTTTAACTTGGGGGGAGTGAGGAATCCGGAATGGTACCGGCACATGTGTATTGGGGGGTCGGTATCCTTATCAGATACCGACTTCCAAATATGACTTGTCTTCAGACTCGTCTCCTAGAGTCGACATATAAACTCGACCTCCTCGGACTACTTGTTTTAGGAGGGAGGCATTAAGATGGCGTGGGGGGATCTAGCCTACATCGCCAACAATTTAAGAATGTTGTTTATTGCCGGTAAGTGTCCTACTGCTGGATAGGGTTAACCAAGCCCTACGAAAATAAACAACGAACTAAGGGTTAACCAGTTCTAATGAGAGAACAGTTGACATATATGAGATAAGGTTTAAGATAAGTTGCAACCAATCCTAATTAAAGGGTGGTTTGTATTATAAGACTGAGATAAGCTACATCCATTCCTTTTTAATGGATGGTTGTTTTCTGAGACTAAGATTGAGGTAAGATAAGGATGGACTAAGATTAAGATGGAACATAACCTAAAGAGTTAAATAATTAACTCTCTAAGTAAGGGAACACATTTAAGTCGTTCATTGTGTTTGAACTTTGATTGTTCATATTTGGATTGTTGTTTATTGCACTTTCTATTATGTTGTGCATCTAATCAACCTCCATGCTATCGAAAATTAGTCGTCGTAGCCACGTTAGCTTGGGGGCCATGAGAGGATCGTACCAGCATTCACTAGTAGAAAAAACATCTATAGCGTCGGTTATAAAACCCCTTAGGTGTCGGTTTTCAAACCGTCACTTAGCAGGTGACACTGCAGGTTTGTATCTGAGGCGACGGTTTTTGGAAGCGTGGCTTCAGATGTGTACTATGGTGTGGGTTTATAAAACTGACGCTTTAGGCTATCCAAAACCGAAGCTCTAGACTATGCCTATGACAGAGATGTATGAGTTTGTGGTGTCGTTGAAATACCCCAAACCTTGGTATGTTGGTTAAACATTAAAACATGATTTATTAAGACTAAAAAGAGTCTTAGAAACATTAGTAAACAATTTAAACAAAAGAAAACACAAAATGTGCTTTAAAGTCAATAAGAGCGAAAATGTGCTCTAAGCTTGGAATATGCTTGGGTAAGACCTAATGAACTTACCAAGACCTTATTTATATATTAATGAACATATTAAATCAATTACCAAAGAAAACCAAGCTTGAAAACAAGTTAAAACACAAAATGTGCTTTAAGAAGTCTTAAAGCAGATTTTTGAAAAATTGTCTTGTAAATGAGTTTTGAGTGGCTAAATGTCCATCATTACCCTTAAATATATGTGTACTATATAGTATCACATTTGGGTGGCTATACAAATGGGAAATCAAAAATTTCACTTCTAAGTGCCTTGTTTTGGTGAATAGTGATTTTTATAAACTAGTTTGTAACATATGTTGTCATAAGTAATTAAATTGACAAACAAAGACAAAAATACCCTCATTATATTATAGGGGGCCGGTTTTCTAAGTGTGGTGACTCACCACTCTCTAGTTAATATGATAAGTAAATAAAGTAAACTAATTAAGTTACCTTTTTTTACTTTATAAAGCATAAATATCTCCTAAAAGTAAGTTCTATCTTCATTCTCTATCATTTCTCCTTCATTTCCCACGGTTCCAAACACCATCTTCAACCTCTCTTCTTCATTCTCTCACGGTTTGCAATAGTACACACCACCATCTCCATCTTTGACCTCTTGTAAAATCTAGCTCACTTGTCCAAATAAAAAACAAACACCACCAATCTCTTCCTCTCATCAAGCTCTTCATTGCTATCTTCTCAAAACTTCAAGAGCCCCATTTCGGTGCCAAGGAGTTCTACCATTGAAGGAGCTTGAGCTTGTATTTCTACATATTATTACTCTCTTTTGCTTCTAGGTAAGGAATCTCAAATAAAAACTACATTTCCTTCATGTTTTTGTGGTGACCGAAAATACCCATTGAAGGTGCTCTTTATGTGGCTTTGTTTTAGCTTCATTCCAACCTTTCAAGGACTAGGTGGAGTCCTCTCTTCATAGATATTCAAACTCTCTTCAAAGACCAAGGTAAAACAACTACATTAGTGTTTTTGAAACAATGTAAAATTAGGGTTTACAATGAGATGAAGCTTATAGCTTGAATACTCATTATAATGTTTGTATATTGTTTAGAACTTGACAAGGAATCAAATACCTTACCGGTTTTTCATAAGGAAACAAGAAAGAAGTTGTTTGGAAAAGAGGTAAATCTACTAACCTAATGTTGTTTAATGCCTTAGGAGAAATGAGCTTATAATGCTTATTAAAACTACCTAAAGAGCAAATGGTGAATGACTTAGTAAAGTGTTCTCAAGAGACTAGTAAAAGGCATATGTGTGTTGAGTGTATTTGCAGGTCAAAGGCATATATATTGTGGAAATTCAGTGTTTAAGAGTTATGCATTTTAAGGGCCGAAGAGCCATGCATTTTAAGGGCCTAAGTGCCATGCAATTTAAATTATGCACTATATTGAGATGTAATGTGAATTTGGTGAAGTTGTGTATGAGAATGTTCTTGGTGATTCTAGGTGTTCTTGTGTGTTTAATGGAGAAACAGAGTGTTTAGGCTTAGTAATGTTCTAGGGGAATCCATGTCAAAATTTAGGTAAGAAGCGAGAAGTTCTAAGTGTTTACATAAGGTTTAGTGAGTTAGAGGTGTTAGGAAATGACTAGGTGTTTTACAAGAGAAGATATAATGTCTTAAATGTTCTAGAGTGTAACAAGGACTTAGGCATGAGCTTAAGGTTTTAGTATGTACCAAAGTCATTTTGGACTTAGGTAAAGACTTAGGCAAACTTTGGTAAAATAAGGAGAAAGTGTAAACTTGGAAAAGAATTTCAAGAATGACATAAGGAGTTA
Source organism: Limonium bicolor (assembly GCA_023374045.1). Taxonomy (NCBI): domain Eukaryota; kingdom Viridiplantae; phylum Streptophyta; class Magnoliopsida; order Caryophyllales; family Plumbaginaceae; genus Limonium; species Limonium bicolor. Next base: position 190,659,116 of record CM041780.1, read on the forward strand.
GGTTGGTAAGAAATAATGCTTAAGAGATGATGTTAGGGTGAGGAGAAATCATTTTGGGATAGTATCTATCATAGGTGAGAAACACCACATAGAAACCTAGTATAAAATGTTATAAGTGTTAAGGAATTTTACAAGGAAATAAGTAAAGGCTTAAGGAATTAGAAAATGAGTTTCATGGATGTTGTATGTGGATATAAGGGTACCAAATGTTGTTAGGAAACATTAAGAGGCTTTAGGAGAAGTTTGGTGAAGATTTGACAAAGTTTGGGTAAGTTTAGAGGACGTCCGACCCAGTCGGGAATTGGTTTCTGGAATGGTCCGACCCAGAAGGGTGGGTCGGACATGGGTCGGACGGTCATGTTTTAAAGGAGGGAAAATGTTCTGGAATGGTCCGACCCAGTCGAGTGAGTCGGACGTGGGTCGGACGGGCGTGTTTGTAAGGCGGTAAAATGTTCTGTAATGGTCCGACCCAGAAGGGTGGGTCAGACATGGGTCGGACATGTATGTTCTGAGGTCGATGAAGTTCTCTAGAATGGTCCGACCCAGAAGGTTGGGTCGGACATGGGTCGGACAAGGTAAGGTTCTTCAGACCCGAAAACCACTGGAAGGGTCCGACCCAGTTGTGGGTCGGACGGTGGGTCGGACATACCAAAACTTAAAAAAAAAACAGAGAAGAATGTGACTTATGTAGTAAACCCTAGGGTGTATAATGAAGGTAACCTAGGGTAAGATAGACATTAAAACATGTCATACAATCATGTTAAATACTTAGCAAGTTTGAATTGAATAAATAATTAACCGACATTATTAATTATGTATAGGAGTGACCTACGGAGGAAACAAATCAAGGCAAGGACCAAGGTATGGTTTTCTTGCAGTCTGTTGTCTACCGGTTTACACCGGCTTGGGTGTTGTTTGCTTTTCTGTGTGTTACGACCTTATAAGATTAAGGCATGAAAAGAGTTTACAGTTGTTATACATTATGATGTTGCAATGTGGTGGCTCCTTTCCCTTGGTTGTCTAACAAGACCTAAATATTTGCTTGTATGTGACTTAACAAAACATTGTGTGATCACTAACAAGTGCTAATCGGGGGGAGTGAGGAGTCCGGTATGTTCCGGCCACGCGTGTGAGGACGGGAGTCGATGTCATATCCGGTTCGGCTCTCTTGGTGTATGTATAGGTTGTATTCCAATTTGGTTTCTACCTTCCCTTAGCTTATCCAAAGCTAGTTACTGACTCACGTCGGGCCACAGGGGCATACGAATGTTATTTCGGTGTGCTTGGGATTACTATATCCGACACACCTTGGGTATAAGTTAACCGTTCGATATAACTGGACGATAACGAGGTTGGTAACGAGCTTAGCATGAGGTTGGCAATAATCTCTAGGCTCACTATGTATACTAACTATGGTGGGAGGTTCCTTGTGAGAACCGATTTTATGGTGTTATGTATTGTTATGGTGCTATGCAATTTCCCTTGCTATGCTATGGTGTATATATATGTTGGATGTTTTAAAATGAATGCCATGTTATCATGACAATTGGTTACGCGTATCCCGGTAGCCGATGGGCTGCGCGTTAATCATACCAGCAAAGGTTGCTGACCCCCTCGGGGGCTCCATATTTTATTGCAGGATGAGGATCGAGGAAGCGGAGTGGCTCTAGATCCTAAGTCGATGATGTACTTTTGGTTGTTGAGCCCGGGATGCGCCTGTGCTCCCGAGGCATTACATTTTGGTACCGTTTGTTAAACAGTGGTGGATGTTTACGGTTGGTAGTAGTGATGTAAATTAAATACTCGGTATTGTTGGCTATATGTATAAATGTGGATGTTAGGATCTATGCTCGGGAGTCTGATCATCAGACCGATACACTTGTATTTATTCTGCCTAGTTAACCACGTGGGTGGTTAATGGCGTTGTAACACCAAAGCGTTAAATTATTGTTGGTTGGTTTTCCGCTGCGATTTCAGTAGTTGTTAGGGGCGTTGTAGGGGTGTTAAAAAAAAAGTGGTATCAGAGCGAAGTATCGCTCTAATGACTAGAATACCGAGCTTAGGGATATACCGAGTTAGGAAACCTAACCATAGTTACCTAAGTGAACAGATTGGAAAGGTTAACCACTAACTAAGTGTGGAAATACCTTGTTGTCGGGAAGATGCTACAACCGTTGGACCGATAAGTGTGCAAGCATAATGCTAATGAAATGTTCATATGAATTCAGATGGCAGGTAGACCACGAGGTAGAGGCCGCGGGCGCGGTACTGGAGGTATGGGTGACCAGGGCGATGATACTACGGCACAGACCATGGCTGAGGCAGTAGCAGCCGCCGTAGCCCAGATGGTACCCCAGATTGTTGCTGCATTACAGCAAGGGCAACAACCCGGAGTTCAGCCACACCACCACCACCGCCACGAGAGACCAATTGGGTCAAGGCGTTGGCTGACTTGAGACCGCCGTCATTCAATGGGGAGACCGACCCTCGAAAGCTGGAGGCGTACATCTCCGAGCTGGAGACCGCCTACGAGACCTTGGCAGTACTTGCTGAAGCTAAGGTCCGTCTTGCCGCTTACTACTTGAAGGGTTCGGCACAGAGTTGGTGGAAATTGGTGAGAGAGGACAGGATAGCTGATCCGGAGTTTGGTTGGAGGGAGTACACGGCTCTACTGCGAGCCAAGTATTACCCGGTACATGTGCAGGAGGCCAAGCGCCTCGAGCTGGACAGTCTGAGCCAGGGGGATAAGATGTCGGTTGATGACTACTACACCGCATTCACCGGCCTTATCCACCTATTACCAGACCTTGGGTACTCGAACCGAGTGTTGGTGAACCGGTTCTACAATGGTCTTAGCCACCGTCTCCGCTACGGGATGGGGCCAGCTGAGTATACTACCTTGCAGGTAATTAGAGTACCTTGTTGTGAATCAATTTATACCATGAGTGAATGTTAATGTGAGTTGGTAAGTTGTTTTTGCGGGGCATGACTGACATCCTAAAATTCAGGAGTGCTATCATGCCGCTGCTAAGGTTGAAATTACCGTCCGTCTGAGGGACGAGGAGAATGCGCACAAGCGCAAGGCCACGCACGAGGGCCAGAGTCAGCAAGGGTATGGGGGAGGAAAGAAAAAGAAACCCTACCCTCAGCCCCAGAAGAGTCAGTACCCGGGTGACAAGGCCCAGGCCCAGACCACCACAGCTGATGAGCCACTGAAGCTCACATATGCGTATGCGGCGAAGCCTCTACGCTCCTACCCGCCTAAGGGTAATTACTTAATCATGTGTATCTAGTTGAGGTGTATGTTGTTAAGATGGGAAGTGAGTATTGATTGTGTGTTGTTATAGCAGCTAGCGCGGGTTCTGGACCGGAGCGCCACTTTTACTGCAAGTGGTGTAACGGAGACCACCCCGGCAAAGACTGCAAGGGGAATGACGTGAGGTGTCGTCACTGCCAGAAGATGGGGCACCGCGAATTTGAGTGTTGGACGAACCCCAACAGCAGGAACTATAAGCCAAAGGGGCAGTGGAAGGGTAATACTACCGCGACCACCGAAAGCCCGAAGGCGATCATTCAGCAGACTTCTGACAAGAAGTACACTGAATCCCAGAAGGGGAAGGGTACGGGGTCCGGCAAGTCCGCCCTGAATGTGGTGGACCGGTCTGAGGCACCAGGATCCTCTTCGAGACCAGGCTGTGCACTCGGAACGGGAGGTATACTGAGTGTCTGCAATAAGGCAGAAGCCAGCAAGAGCGGCACAATCCTCACCGGTACCTTTCCAGTGAATGGCGTGGATGCATCGATCTTGTTTGACTCTGGAGCCTCACACACATTCATTTCGCTATCATTTGCGAAGAGGCTGGGGTTAGACGGTGAGGAGATGCCAGACTTCGTGGTCACTCTCCCGTCGAAAGAGCGGATCAGGTGTACCCGCTACTACCGTGATGCTGTTGTTCGAATCATGGATGAGGAGTTTCCGATCGACTTGATAGAGTTCGACGGACTAGGTTTTGATGTGATTGTCGGGATGAACTGGTTGGAGCGGTACAAGGGTAGAATCCTATGTGCCGAGCATCGACTGCTTCTTCGAAGTCCATCTGGGGTTACTATATCATACCGCTAGAGGCCTAGGGAGCCTTCGACACAGATCATCACCGCCATGGCCATGTATTGTGAGTTGCGACGAGGAAATGATGTATACCTCTGCTATGTCCAGGACATAGAGAGAGACCCTGAGTTTAGCCCAGATGTGCCGGTAGTGTCGGAGTTTCCCGATGTATTTCCTAAGGAACTGCCGGGCATGCCGCCAGCACGAGAGGTTGAGTTTGAGATTGATTTAGTTCCGGGCACCGGACCCATTGCGAAAGCACCTTATCGTATGGCTCCAACAGAGATGACAGAGCTCAAGGAGCAGCTGAGAGACCTACTCGACAAGGGCTTTATCCGCCCTAGTGTTTCACCACGGGGAGCGCCGGTCCTCTTCGTGAAGAAGAAAGACGGTAGCCTCCGCCTGTGTATCGATTATCGGGAGCTGAATGCTGTTACGGTGAAGAACCGTTACCCTTTACCACGCATCAACGATCTATTTGATCAGCTGAGGGGAGCGTCAGTATTCTCCAAGATAGACCTACGTTCCGGATACCACCAGATTGCCATCCGTGACTGTGATATCGAAAAGACAGCATTCAGAACTAGGTATGGGCATTATGAGTTCACAGTTATGCCGTTTGGCTTGTCAAATGCACCAGCAAAGTTCATGGACTTAATGAACCATTTGTTCCAAGATCAGTTGGACAAATCAGTGGTAGTCTTCATCGATGACATACTTGTGCATTCGAAATCGAGAGGTGAGCATGAAAGCCACCTGAGAGATGTATTGCAAACATTGAGGAAGAATCAGCTGTATGCTAAATTTTCTAAGTGTGAATTTTGGTTGAACCAAGTATCATTCCTTGGACACGTGATTTCTGAGGCCGGGATCGCTGTTGATCCGGCAAAGATAGATGCAGTGCGCACCTGGCCTAGGCCGAAGACAGTTACCGATATCAGGAGCTTCCTCGGTCTGGCAGGTTACTATAGGAGGTTTGTGAAGGACTTCTCCAGTGTCTCGAAGCCGATGACTTCCTTGATGAAGAAGGATGCACCATTCGAGTGGACAGTCGACTGTGAGAGTGCTTTCACGAGTCTCAAGGATGCTCTGACATCTGCACCGGTTCTGACATTACCAGACGGTCCAGAAGGTTTTGAGGTCTATTGCGACGCATCAGGCAGGGGTATGGGTTGTGTGTTGATGCAACACGGGAAGGTCGTGGCTTACGCCTCCCGACAGCTGAAGAAGCATGAGGAGAACTACCCTACCCACGACTTAGAATTAGGGGCCATTGTCCTCGCACTGAAGATATGGCGACATCATTTGTATGGGGTAAGCGTGACAATCTATTCCGACCACAAGAGTTTGAAATACTTATTCACTCAGAAAGAGTTGAACATGAGGCAAAGAAGGTGGGTCGAGTTCTTAAATGATTATGACATCAATTTACAGTATAAGGAGGGTAAGGCGAATGTGGTAGCTGACGCATTGAGTCGCCGAGCACACTCTCTCCATTCGCTAGTCTCTCATACTAGCTTGGTTGAAGAGGTGCGGAGTGCTCAGATGGCGGATCAGTATATGGTGGAGATTGGACAGAAGCTTATTGATGGTACATTCGAGGGTCAGAAGTACGACTTCAGACTCCACGATGATGACCTGATTAGGCTTAATGACCGGTTGTGTATACCGAGGAGTAGCGCCGAGCTGAAGGAGCGCATACTGAGTGAATCCCATTGTTCTACGACATCGATTCACCCCGGAGCTTCAAAGATGTATAAGGGTATGAAACGTTATTTCTGGTGGGCTGGAATGAAAAAGGATGTGAATGATTATGTGTTGAGGTGTCTCACTTGTTAGAAGGTCAAGTTCGAGCACCGACGACCTGGTGGTATGGTGCAGCCAATGCCAGTGCCTGAATGGAAGTTCCATGACATATCTATGGACTTCGTGGTAGGGCTTCCGCCTACAAGGGGAGGTCTGAATATGATTTGGGTTGTGGTAGACCGACTGACCAAGGTGGCTCGATTCATACCGATGAAGGACACCTGGAAAGTGGCTAAGCTTGCAAAGCTCTTCGACAGAGAGATTGTAAGACATCATGGGGTTCCGAAAACGATTGTGTCTGACAGAGATACCAGATTCCTATCCAGATATTGGAAGTCTACACGAGAGGCACTGGGTACTGAACTGAAATTGAGCACAATGTTTCACCCACAAACAGATGGTCAGAGTGAGCGCACCATCCAGACACTTGAGGATATGTTACGTGCATGTGCACTTGACTTTCAGACCAGCTGGATTGATAAGTTACATCTGATCGAGTTTAGTTACAACAACAGTTACCATGCTTCGATCAAGATGTCTCCCTTCCAGGCATTGTACGGCAGACCATGCCGCACGCCTTTATGCTGGGATGAGTCGAGTGAGACGGTCATTATAGGACCAGAGTATCTGGAACAGGTTCAGGCAGAAGTTCGCCAGATCCGGGCTAACATGAGAGCAGCTCAGGATAGACAGAAGTCGTACGCAGATGTGCGCAGACGTGACCTGGAGTTCACCGTGGGCGATCAGGTATTTTTGAGAGTATCCCCCATGAAGGGAGTATTTCGTTTTGGCCAGAAGGGCAAGTTGAGCCCGAAATATGTGGGTCCTTATGTTGTGACGGAGCGGATCGGCCCGGTAGCTTATAGACTTGATTTACCCGCCGAACTGGGCAAGGTACATGATGTATTTCATGTGTCCCAGTGTTATACCCAAAATTTTGACCCCCTGGTTAAGGTCTACGAGGTTGTGAGAGCCATCTCCATCAAACAGTAAGAGACTCCGGCCCGATCGGCGTGTTCCAGGGCCTGAGGCAGTTTTGTCGTTATCAGGGGCGTTTTCGTATTTTTAAGGCTTTCTGAGTTCTCCTATAGGCTTTCTCTCTCCTCCAAAGGGTGCCCAAATCAGCTCGAAATGCTTTGATATTTTAACCCATGATAGAGGATGACATTTTAAGCATAATGGCGTTGGAATTTTGATTTTTCGAATTTCCAATAATTTTCTAGCAATTTCTGACTGAATCTGACGAGAAATTCAATTTAAAAATGCTCCAGCATTTAAAAAATTCGTTTCCACCTCAGAAAATTCATAATATCCATCTTGACATGTGGTTAAAATTTCATAGCAAAATTCCTTTGGGAAGTTACTTAGTTAAAATATCGAAAAATCTTACTTTTACTAGATTCTCTTTATCTTTAAGAAGTCTATATAAGGGGATAGGTTTTTGGATAAAGAACCTCACATACTGAAGAACCCTAGAGAGTCAGAAAACACGGCCTCCTCTCTCTCTCTCACGTTTTCCAACACCCGGCCACCCAAATCATACTGAAAATCCCCCGAAATCACCATCTAAACACGTTTTCCAATCCCCAAAGCACCAATAATCATCAAAACCTCACAAAAACACCTCTAAAACGTGAAGAACAGCAAGAACAACCAACAACCAGAAGCTTGGGTCGAAATCCTCTCGGGTCTGCCATCAACGGAGCACTCGACGAATCCCGGTGTGAAGAAACGTTGTGAATCCGAAGGTAAAACAGGTAGAAACTCCACTTCCCTGATTCACCACGGTATTATCTGTCTTGCCTCAAAATTTGGGCTCAAACTAACCTTCGTACGCTTCTGTATTGCTGTTTATTCAAGCTCTGTCCAATAACTTGTTTACTTTCGTGCTAATTCGAATTCAAATTGAAACTTTCACACTAACGTATTGTACATCTTTCAGGCTACCACCCATAAAATTTGAGCCAAAACACCTTCGGGAACAGCCTCAAAGCCGCCGTCCGAGGGCTGTCCGCACCCACGTCGTGTCCGGGTCCCGGACTCCCTGTCCGTAAGCCGGACACCCACGGACGGCGGCGGGATTTTAAAAATTCAAAATTTAGGTTTTTCTAATAATGTCCGGGCCCACGGACATCCTGTCCGTGGCCCCGGACTTTGCAAATTTTGTTTTCCTTTAATTTCGACTTTTCTGTATTTTAGGTTAACTGGGGTCCGTGGTCTCGGACGTTTGGTCCGTGGCTACGGACGGCAAAATTTGACCTAATTCTGCCTCCGAAACCCTAGTTTAGGTAGCTTTTAATTTCACTTTAATTTCTGTCAAAAAATGCTAAAAAAAAAAAAACAGAAGCTCCGCACTTAGGTTAAAACGACTCGTAATAAGCCGTAATAAACTAAGTAGAGGAAAAACGACCTAGGGGGTAATGAAAGTAATTGAACCCTAATTAAGTCGAATATCAAGCCCCCGAACCCGAACTCTCCTTTCCTAATTTGATCTAGGTTAAAATTAGGTGGCGACTCATAATAGGTTCCAGTGAGCTAGCTTAGGTTTTAATAATTATTGTTATATGACATAGTTATTAATCTTAGGTATAAGTGGACCTAAAACCCATTAGATCCTAATCAACTTTAATTCAACATAGGATAGGGTTTAAACGAGGCTCACAGACTGGCGACTCTGCTGGGGACATACTTCTTAATTTTAACTTGTTTTAATTTTAAGAAAGAGGGCTTAACTCGAAAATGTTTATTTATGGCTTTATTACTCTGTTTGTTTTTTCGTGCGCACTTTAATTTTCCGCACCTTGGCATCATATGAGAGCGAGGGTCCACACAAACCAATTTCACCCCGGGACCCGTTTGAGGGTCCCCTGTCAGGGACTCACACCTTTTAGGTGATGTGAATAAGCGGGGGAAAAGAGGAGGGTGTCGTCTAACCACACCCCCTTAATACCTGGGCTTTAGCCCCAAGCGTTTTCCTGGTAGTGCCCTTACCTAGCCCTTTGTTTGGTCAGTCAAAGACCCGACCGTAGACGCACACCTTCAGGTGATGTGAAAAGAGTGGGGAAGCCCAAAGAGAATAGCGTGCAAGCCCTATTCCTTTGTGGTGACCTGGGCCCACGCCCCAAGCACCTCTCCGGATTGATCCATACCCAGTTTGATTTAAACGTCTAGTGAGGACATGTTGAATTTGTGTGGGCCTTGTTTGCTTGTGTGATCGGCCCACTACCCAGCCTAGAGATTGATAGGAACTTCCCCTACATCGACCTAGCCCAACACGAATTGGCAGCTCTATTTGTTTGCGGCCCAGAGGCCCTGTTTGGTTTAACATGTGAGTTGTTCGGGCTTCGGCTCAAAAGCCTAGACTAAGGTGATTTCTCTTCCGGCCCAATTTGAATTATCCAATTAGTCCTAGGCCCATAAAAAAGAGATCCACCTGAACTTGAGATAACTCACAAGTCCTGAAAATAAAACCTTTTTCGGTTTAGCAACCATCTTCTCTGGCCCGAAGAAAGTTAGGCCCATTTATGATTTAGGGACCATTCCAGCTCATGTGCTTTACTTTATGCCCAAACACATTCCGGCCCAAGGGCTCATTCTGGTCTAGGTAGACTTCTTATCATGACCCTAACCCAAAATCCTAGATCTAGGTGTCATCTTTTAGGCCCAACCAAAATCACTCGGCCCAAATTCCAGTTCACATATAGAACAATCATTCTGGCCCAGTACCACACTCATAACTCATTCCGTTCGAGCCCATAGACCAATTCATAGTTTTGGCCCATGAGCTTCGGTTCATAAAACATTTGGATCCAGGATAGTTTGCATAACTCATTCATTCCAGTTTCCGGCTTCAAAGCCCAACAAGAGCATCAAACAAATCTAGACTTCAAGGCTTATCCTTCGGCCCAACGGCCCATTCGCGGTCCATGTGATTTCTTTCAGCTTGTTTGCTCAATTCCTGGATTCAGACCTACATGTCCGTTCTAGTCTAGGAATCACTCTAGTCTATGCACTTCACTCCCAGTTTGGCGAAGACTCAGGCCCAATTGCTTCCTACATAACCCATAGGTATTCCTAGTTCGGACATCTTACAGGACCTACTCGAAGTTTGGAAGGAAGACGATCACAGTCATCTTAGCGACATCCCAGCGGTCAAGAGCTCGAGTCTTCAGCATGCCGACTTCAGACGGTTCAGCAGGATTTCGATTCAATAGAAATTTTAGGGTTCCTATGCATTCTACTGCATAACCTGCCATAACACTCATCTTTCAAATGCACCTCTCATGTTTTTCAAAGAATGATCATTTTCAAACCACTAATAAGAAGCATCGATTTTGTTGAATCATCTTCTTCCTCATGTTCACAAATGAATGACTTTTTCAAGTCTAAATGATAACACAAAAAAAGGGTTTTGTTTCACACAAGTTTCTTTTGAGAAAATGGTTCATGAATTAATTATTTCCCGACAATGGAACACAAAGACTTGTATTTTGTTTCTGAAGTTTTGAGCATGCCTTACCAAACCCCACATCTTGTCCCAAAACATCCAAATAACCCCCAAAGCGGTTCCAAATCCATATCTTTTAAATTGTCGTCACTAACCCCAAATCAATACTGGGGGCAATCTGAGTTTAGGTTCGTCATCTTTCATCTTTCGTTTAAGCGTGTGAACTAGTCTCTGAGTGAAATTCACGAGAGTGTCTTGAGCGGAAAAACCATGAGCAAACGAGCGTGTCATTTTTACACGACTCCGGTGAGACCACATCCAAAGGTGAGGTAAACGGCATAACTCCGACCGAAGGAGATAATTTGTAAATTTACGCTTAGACCTGTGAAAAGTAACAAAGAACGGATATACAACTATCAGGAATGACGAAGCACCTAGGTACAGCACCACATGGCCAAAAGCTTGCAAACCCTGTCATTAAACCCTAGGCACCCCCGCTGAGCCTTTCATATATCCCTTTTCGATATTATGAACTCCACAAAATAACCCAGCCAATGATGAATGTCCGACCCGGTGACCAAAGGAGGCGAGGAGCCCGACTCTCAGATAACATTCTCATCAGTCCAAAGAAGCAATGCCGCTATCAGCATGACAAAGCGATCCGCAAATGGTCCCAGAGTGACACAGGATCAAAAGAGCTCACATCAAACAGCTCTCGAAGCCCAAAACCGGGAAACACAAGAACCCCGAAGGCAAAGCCAAGAAAGGATAAGACAAAAGGCAAACCCGAAGTGCCTCGAGAAAATCCAAATGACGAAAAGAGAAATGGTGCAAAGGACAACTTCAAAAGTCCAGGTCCAGAAGCTCGAAAACAACGTCAACATGAAGCAGCCAGACGACTTCAAGACAAGGAAGATGAATCCGAGAGAAGACGCAAGTTGCAGCTTTGGTCACCCATTTAAGCTCCACATACCTCAAATATCCCTCCATGATCCCGTTGTCTTTCATCACACCCCATGGCCACGTTATAAGCCTCAAAGACTTCCGACTTGGTAGTTGTGTATCCAATCACGTGAAAGTAACTGATCGAATGCGTAAATTCATCAATATCAAATTCAATGGTCTACAAGTTTGTAACCGTAAGTGAGAAACGAGTGTAAACACCAAACACGTCGAGTGTAGGTTAGGAAGCACCAAATCAGAACATAAGCCTTGACCCTGTGAGGACGAGACTCGTTCGCACGTTTGATCAAAGAAAATACTGGGGGCAATCGATCGGAATGATCGATTGCCATGAACTCTAGCTCAGATTGTCTTAAGGGAAAAATACTGGGGGCAATTGTTGGTTCCAACAATTGCTATGACAACACCAATTGGAACCCAAAGCTCAAACATCACCACCATCATCCCACCACAGGCCCACATAAGCCCTTACCTTCACTTCATGCACTCCACAGGCCCACATAAGCCCTTACCTTCACTTCATGCACTCCACAGGCCCACATAAGCCCTTACCTTCACATCATACACCATACCCCACCGGCGGCATGTTCATCTCGTAGGAGATAAATTACAAGTCCGAAGTCTATAGTTAGGAAATGATAATTTCACTTTCCTTTTCACTAAACAGAATTTTCATCAAACACTGCCACGTTTGACACCTCTTTCAACAATTTTTCTTGTCTAACAACTTTCCTTCAAACACTTCGGTTTCATAAACCTCATCATGGCCACATTTGGCACACTTTCTAGCAATGTCTTGCTTTGGACAACTTTTGATCCTTAACATTGCCATGTTTGGCACATTTTCCATCGATTTCTTGTTTTGGACAAGTTTTCCTACATACACTTTGATTGTATTTTGACATGCACATCATCATTGCCACGTTTGGCACTTTCATAATCAGCTTTCATCATGACCATTTGCATAAAGTTTACCTTGCATCCGTCCGTATGAAACTCCTCATCATAGACCAGAGATACAGATTCTCGCCCCGAAGATACAGATTCTTCGCCCCGAAGATACAGATTCTTCACCCCGAAGATACAGATTCTTCAGAGATACAGATTCTCGCCCCGAAGAAACAGATTCTTCAGAGATACAGATTCTCACCCCGAAGATACAGATTCTTCAGAGATACAGATTCTTCACCCCGAAGATACAGATTCTTCAGAGATACAGATTCTCGCCCCGAAGATACAGATTCTTCAGAGATACAGATTCTTCACCCCGAAGATACAGATTCTTCAGAGATACAGATTCTCGCCCCGAAGAAACAGATTCTTCAGAGATACAGATTCTCACCCCGAAGATACAGATTCTTCAGAGATACAGATTCTCACCCCGAAGATACAGATTCTTCAGAGATACAGATTCTTGCCCCGAAGATACAGATTCTTCAGAGATACAAATTCTCGCCCCGAAGATACAGATTCTTCAGAGATACAGATTCTCGTCCCGAAGATGCAGATTCTTCAGAGATACAGATTCTCACCCCGTAGATACAGATTCTTCAAATTCTCACCAGAGTAGCAGAACTCACCCGAGTAGAAGAGCTCAATCCTTTAGGCTCGTCATAAGACCTAGTTCCACCTTTAGGCTCGTCATAAGACCTAGATCCATCCTTTAGGCTCGTCATAAGACCTAGTTGCATTCCTTAGGCTCGTCATAAGACCTAGTTGCATTCCTTAGGCTCGTCATAAGACCTAGTTGCATTCCCTTAGGCTCGTCATAAGACCTAGAACCATCCTTTAGGCTCGTCATAAGACCTAGTTGCATTCCTTAGGCTCGTCATAAGACCTAGTTGCATTCTTTAGGCTCGTCTTAAGACCTAGATCCCACCTTTAGGCTCGTCATAAGACCTAGAACCTCCCTTTAGGCTCGTCATAAGACCTAGTTGCATTCCCTTAGGCTCGTAGTAAGACCTAGCATTACCTTTTAGCTTACCCACTCTCATTAAACACATTGCATTCATCTCATTCATATGGGCTCGTCATAAGACCTAGCTGCATTACCCAGGCGCGTCACAAGACCTGGCGACAGAAAGTTGGCGAGGTGATGGCAATAAATCCTCCTTTTGCGATGTCAACTTATTTTTTGGGATCAACGAATGGTGGGCAAAGGCAATAAGTCCCCAGGGTTTTTACCAGGAGTTATCCCTGCACACCGGCTTGGGGGGCGATGGCAATAAGTCCACATTGGGTCCAGCCAGGAGCATCGGCACGGGTTTCGGTCCCCCAGAAGCATCCGAGCATCATCAGCATCATCAGCATCATCATCACACCATCGGCATTATCACCATCAGCAGCATCATTTGCATCATTAGCACTTCAGCATTCTTGCATTTGCATCCAGTTTTCACATTCTAGGTAGTCAACGCCTTAGAATAGCTTGACATCATTTTCATCACTTTAGGTGGTCAGCGCCTTAGAATAGCTCGACAACATATCATCATTTCAGGTAGTCAACGCCTTAGAATAGCTTGACATCATTTTCATCACTTTAGGTAGTCAGCGCCTTAGAATAGCTCGACGGCATATCATCATTTTAGGTAGTCAACGCCTTAGAATAGCTTGACATCGTATCATCCTTATAGGTAGTCGGCACCTTAGAATAGTCTGACATTACCTCATTATTACCTTTAGGTAGTCAGCGCCTTAGAAAAGCTCGACAATGCTTTGTAGCTTAGGTAGTCAGCGCCTCCGAATTGCTGGGCATCGTTAACCCGGTTTCACACAACGTGGAGGATTCTGTGGAGTCCAAAATTTTGGGGCACCACTCAAGCATCAACCAGACTTTTCACATTCGTTACAAAGTCCAGTTGACGGGGGGCAATCTGTTATACCCAAAATTTTGACCCCCTGGTTAAGGTCTACGAGGTTGTGAGAGCCATCTCCATCAAACAGTAAGAGACTCCGGCCCGATCGGCGTGTTCCAGGGCCTGAGGAGCAGTTTCGTCATTGTCAGGGGCGTTTTCGTAATTTTTAAGGCTTCTGAGTTCTCCTATAGGCTTTCTCTCTCCTCCAAAGGGTGCCCAAATCAGCTCGAAATGCTTTGATATTTTAACCCATGATAGAGGATGACATTTTAAGCATAATGGCATTGGAATTTTGATTTTTCGAATTTCCAATAATTTTCTAGTAATTTCTGACTGAATCTGACGAGAAATTCAATTTAAAAATGCTCCAGCATTTAAAAAATTCGTTTCCACCTCAGAAAATTCATAATATTCATTCTTGACATGTGGTTAAAATTTCATAGCAAAATTCCTTTGGGAAGTTACTTAGTTAAAATATCGAAAAATCTTACTTTTACTAGATTCTCTTTATCTTTAAGAAAGTCTATATAAGGGGATAGGTTTTTGGATAAAAGGAGAACCTCACATACTGAAGAACCCTAGAGAGTCAGAAAACACGGCCTCCTCTCTCTCTCTCACGTTTTCCAACACCCGGCCACCCAAATCATACTGAAAATCCCCCGAAATCACCATCTAAACACGTTTTCCAATCCCCAAAGCACCAATAATCATCAAAACCTCACAAAAACACCTCTAAAACGTGAAGAACAGCAAGAACAACCAACAACCAGAAGCTTGGGTCGAAATCCTCTCGGGTCTGCCATCAACGGAGCACTCGACGAATCCCGGTGTGAAGAAACGTTGTGAATCCGAAGGTAAAACAGGTAGAAACTCCACTTCCCTGATTCACCACGGTATTATCTGTCTTGCCTCAAAATTTGGGCTCAAACTAACCTTCGTACGCTTCTGTATTGCTGTTTATTCAAGCTTCTGTCCAATAACTTGTTTACCAAGTTTCGTGCATAATTCGAATTCAAATTGAGAACTTTCGACCACTAACGTATTGTACATCTTTCAGGCTACGCACCCATAAAATTTGAGCCGAAAACACCTTCGGGAACAGCCTCAAAGCCGCCGTCCGAGGGCTGTCCGCACCCACGGACGTCGTGTCCGGGGTCCCGGACTCCCTGTCCGTAAGCTCGGACACCCACGGACGGCGGCGGGATTTTAAAAATTCAAAATTTAGGTTTTTCTAATAATGTCCGGGCCCACGGACATCCTGTCCGTGGCCCCGGACTTTGCAAATTTTTGTTTTCCTTTAATTTCGACTTTTCTGTATGTTTAGGTTAACTGGGGTCCGTGGTCTCGGACGTTTGGTCCGTGGCTACGGACGTAAGCAAAATTTGACCTAATTCTGCCTCCGAAACCCTAGTTTAGGTAGCTTTTAATTTCACTTTAATTCTCTGTCAAAAAATGCTAAAAACAAAAAAAAAAACAGAAGCTCGCGCACTTAGGTTAAAACGACTCGTAATAAGCCGTAAATAAACTAAGTAGAGGAAAAACGACCTAGGAAGGGTAATGAAAGTAATTGAACCCTAATTAAGTCGAATATCAAGCCCCCGAACCCGAACTCTCCTTTCCTAATTTGATCTAGGTTAAAATTAGGTGGCGACTCATAATAGGTTCCAGTGAGCTAGCTTAGGTTTTAATAATTATTGTTATATGACATAGTTATTAATCTTAGGCTATAAGTGGACCTAAAACCCAATCAGATCCCAATCAACTTTATTCAACATAGGATAGGGTTTAAAATCGAGGCTCACAGTAGGGGTATGGGTTGTGTGTTGATGCAACACGGGAAGGTCGTGGCTTACGCCTCCCGACAGCTGAAGAAGCATGAGGAGAACTACCCTACCCACGACTTAGAATTGGGGGCCATTGTCTTCGCACTGAAGATATGGCGACATCATTTGTATGGGGTAAGCGTGACAATCTATTCCGACCACAAGAGTTTGAAATACTTATTCACTCAGAAAGAGTTGAACATGAGGCAAAGAAGGTGGGTCGAGTTCCTAAATGATTATGACATTAATTTACAGTACAAGGAGGGTAAGGCAAATGTGGTAGCTGACGCATTGAGTCGCCGAGCACACTCTCTCCATTCGCTAGTCTCTCATACTGGCTTGGTTGAAGAGGTGCGGAGTGCTCAAATGGCGGATCAGTAATGGTGGAGATTAGACAGAAGCTTATTGATGGCACATTCGAGGGTCAGAAGTACGACTTCATACTACACGATGATGACCTGATTAGGCTCAATGGCAGATTGTGTATACCGAGGAGTAGTGCTGAGCTGAAGGAGCGCATACTGAGTGAATCCCATTGTTCTACGACATCGATTCACCCCGGAGCTTCAAAGATGTATAAAGGTATGAAAAGATATTTTTGGTGGACCGGAATGAAAAAGGATGTGAATGACTATGTGTTGAGGTGTCTCACTTGTCAGAAGGTCAAGTTTGAGCACCGACGGCCTGGTGGTATGGTGCAGCCAATGCCAGTGCCGGAGTGGAAGTTCCATGACATATCTATGGACTTCGTGGTAGGGCTTCCGCCTTTAAGGGGAGGTCTGAATATGATTTGGGTTGTGGTAGACCGACTGACCAAGGTGGCTCGATTCATACCGATGAAGGACACCTGGAAAGTGGCTAAGCTTGCAGAGCTCTTCGACAGAGAGATAGTAAGACATCATGGGGTTCCGAAAACGATTGTATCCGACAGAGATACCAGATTCCTATCCAGATATTGGAAGTCCACACGAGAGGCACTGGGAACCGAACTGAAATTGAGCACAGCGTTTCACCCACAGACAGATGGTCAGAGTGAGCGCACCATCCAGACACTTGAGGATATGTTACGTGCATGTGCACTTGACTTTCAGACCAGCTGGATTGATAAGTTACATCTGATCGAGTTTAGTTACAACAACAGTTACCATGCTTCGATCAAGATGTCTCCCTTCCAGGCATTGTACGGTAGACCATGCCACACGCCTTTATGCTGGGATGAGTCGAGTGAGACGGTCATTATAGGACCAGAGTATCTGGAACAGGTTCAGGCAGAAGTTCGCCAGATCCGGGCTAACATGAAAGCAGCTCAGGATAGACAGAAGTCGTACGCTGATGTGCACAGACGTGACCTGGAGTTCGCCGTAGGCGATCAGGTATTTCTTAGGGTATCCCCCATGAAGGGAGTATTCCGTTTTGGCCAGAAAGGCAAGTTGAGCCCGAAATATGTGGGTCCTTATGTTGTGACGGAGCGGATCGGCCCGGTAGCTTATAGACTTGATTTACCCGCCGAACTGGGCAAGGTACATGATGTATTTCATGTGTCCCAGTTGAAGAAGTATATGTCTCATCCGTCTCATGTGCTTCAGCCGGAAAGGCTAACCTTAGAGCCGACCATGCGATCAGTGGAGACTCCGGTACGGATTCTGGATACTAAGACTCGAGACACTCGCCATAAGTCCGTGAGACTGGTGAAGGTCCTCTGGTCTAACCAGGACGTTGAGGAGGCCACTTGGGAGCTGGAAGAAAAGATGAAGGCGAAGCACCCGTCATTGTTTGCTTCTTAGTGTTTATATGTATAGGGTACGGGGCGTACCCCTTTTAAGGGGGTAGAGCCGTTTCGGTTGTGGATGTGTTCGACATGTATTATATACATTGTCTATGTTATGTTACAGACCGTTGTGTCTGAATGGTATTATGTGGTTTGGACCTTGAGTCCGTTGTGGTGTAAGAATGATGGTAATGTTGGTAATGATGTTTTGGAAGTATTGTTTTTATAAGTGTTCCCCGTGTTTTAATATTAAGATATGTGGGAAGTGTGAACTTTGGGGACAAAGTTCTTTTAAGGGGGGTAGATTGAAATACCCCAAACCTTGGTATGTTGATTAAACATTAAAACATGATTTACTAAGACTAAAAAGAGTCTTAGAAACATTAGTAAACAATTTAAACAAAAAGAAAACACAAATGTGCTTTAAAGTCAATAAGAGCCAAAATGTGCTCTAAGCTTGGGATAAACTTGGTTAAGACCTAATGAACGTACCAAGACTTCATTATTATACTAATGAACTTATTAAACCAATTACCAAAGAAAACCAAGCTTGAAAACAAGTTAAAACACAAAATGTGCTTTAAGAAGCCTTAAAGCACATTTTTGAAAAATTGTCTTGTAAATGAGTTTTGAGTGGCTAAATGTCCATCATTACTCTTAAATATATGTGTACTATATAGTATCACATTTGGGTGGCTATATTAATGGGAAATCAAAATTTCACTTCTAAGTGCCTTGTTTTGGTGAATAGTGCTTTTTATAAGCTAGTTTATAACATATGTTGTATTAAGTAATTAAATTGACAAACAAAGACTAAAGTACCCTCATATTAATAAAGGGGGCCGGTTTCTTAAGTGTGGTGACTCACCACTCACTTGTATTTTGTTAAACAAATAAAGATGACTAATATAACTACTTTTCACTTTATAAGAACAAATATCTTCTTAAAAGCAAATTCTATCTCATTCTCATTTCTTTCCTTCATTTCCCACGGTCCCAACCTTCTTCTTCCTTCCTTCTTGCTGTTCTCTCACGGTAATACCACTACCACCATAAAAACTCCATCTTTGACCTCTTGCTAAATCAAGCTCACTTGTCCAAATCAAATTCTAAGACCACCAATCTCTTCCTCTCATCAAGCTCTTCATTTCCATCTTCTCAAAGCTTCAAGAGCCCCATTTTGGTGCCATGGAGTTCCACCATTGAAGGAGCTTGAGCTTGTCTTTTTACATATTGTTGATCTCCTTTGCTTCTAGGTAAGGAATCTCAAAGAAAAATCATGTTTCCTCCATGTTTTGTTGTTGACCGAAAATACACATTGATGTAGCTCATTGTGTGACCTTGTTCTAGCTTCATTTCAACCTTTCATGGACTAGGTGGAGTCCTCTCTTCATAGATATTCAAACTCTCTTCAAAGACCAAGGTAAAACAACTACATTAATGTTTTTGAAACAATGTAAAATTAGGGTTTTGCAATGAGATGAAGCTTATAGCTTGAATACTCATTATAATGTTTGTATATTGTTTAGAACTTGACAAGGAATCAAATACCCTACCGGTTTTTATAAAGGAAACAAGAAGGAAGTTGTTTGGAAAAGAGGTAAATCTACTAACCTAATGTTGTTTAATGCCTTAGGAGAAATGAGCTTATAAATGCTTATTAAAACTACCTAAAGAGCAAATGGTGAATGACTTAGTAAAGTGTTCTCAAGAGACTAGTAAAAGGCATATGTGTGTTGAGTGTATTTGCAGGTCAAAGGCAAATATATTGTGGAAATTCAGTGTTTAAGGATTATGCTCTTTAAGGGCCTAAGAGCCATGCATTTAAGGGCCTAAGTGCCATGCAATTTAAATTATGCACTATATTGTGATGTAGTGCTTTATGAGTGAAGTTTGTGTATAATAAAGTGCTTGATGGATTTTTAGTGTTCTTGTGTGTTTAATGATGAGAACAATGTGCTTTGGTGTAACAAAAGGCTAGGAGAACCTATGTCAAAATTTAGGAAATATATAAGGAGTTCATGATGTTTTAAAGGAATTGTGAGGAACTAGGAAGTGCTCTAGAGTGTAATAAGGACTTAGACATGACCTTGAGATTTTAGTATGTACCAAAGCTCATTTTGGGACTTAGGTAAAGACTTAGGCAAACTTTGGTAAAATAAGGAGAAAGTGTACACTTGGAAAAGAGTTTCAAGAAGGATATAAGGAGTTAGTTGTGAGAGATGATGCTTGGGAGATGATGTTAAAATAAGGAGAAAGCTTTTGGGATAGTAGTTATCATAGGTATGAAACACCACTTGAAAAACTAGGAGAAAACATTGTAAGTGTAGGAATTTTGTGAAGATATAAGTAAAGGTTTAAGAATTAGAAAAATGAGTTTTAGAGTGTTTAAGGATGTCTTAAGGTGAGCTTAAAGTGCCCAAATGAGGTTAGGGGTACTAGGTTATATGGGGTGAAGTTTGGAGTTGGATGTGAAAAGGAAAACAAAGGTCTGGGCAGACCGAACTTGCGACCGAACTTGCAAGTTCGGTCGAGCCCAGTTTACCCTGCGAGAATTGGCTTCTGGAATAGACCGACCTTGGGGACCGGACTTGCAAGGTCGGTCGGGCTTGTATTTTGTGTACGGATTGGGTTACTGAACCGAGGAAACATAGGACCGGACTTGGTAAGTTCGGTCGGGCTAAATTTACAAAGGGGAGAAACTCTCGGGAAAAGACCGAACATGCGACCGAACTTACAAGGTCGGTCGGAGTAGAAAATTTTGACGGAAATGTGTTCTGGAATCGACCGAACTTGGACAAGTTCGGTCGGTAAGGTCGGTCGGACCTAAACTTGTAAAAAAAAAAACAGAAAAGAATGTGACTTATGTAGTGAACCCTAGGGTGTATAATGAAGGTAACCTAGGGTAGAATAGTCATTAAAACATGTCATACAATCATGCTAAATACTTAACAAGTTTGGATTGAATAAATAATTAACCGACGTTATTAATTATGTATAGGAGTGACCTACGGAGGAAACCAATCAAGGCAAGGACAAGGTATGGTTTTCTTGTAGTCTGTGTCTACCGGTTTAACCGGCTTGGATGTTGTTTGCTTTTCTGTGTGTTCGACCTTATAAGATTAAGGGCTAAAAGAGTTTACAGTTGTTATACATTAAGATGTTTTAAGGTTGTGGACTCTTTCCTTGGTTGTCTAACAAGACCTAAATATTTGCTTGATGTGACTTAACAAAAATATGTGTGATCACTAACAAGTGCTAATGGGGGGAGTGAGGAGTCCGGTTGTTCCGGCCACGCGTGTGATGGACGGGTGTCGATATCATATCCGGTTCGGCTCTCTTGGTGTATGTATAGGTGGTATTCCAATTTGGTTTCTACCTTCCCTTAGCTTATCCAAAGCTAGTTACTGACTCACGTCGGGCCACAGGGGCATACGTATGTTATTTCGGTGTGCTTGGGATTATATATCCGACACACCTTGGGTATAAGTTAACCGTTCTATATAACTGGACGGTAACGAGGTTGGTAACGAGCTTAACATGGGGTTGGCAAAAATCTCTAGGCTCACATTGTATACTAACTATGGTGGAAGGTTCCTTGTGAGAACCGATTTTATGGTGTTATGTATTGTTATGATGCTATACAATTTCCCTTGCTATGCTATGGTATATATATATATATGTTGGATGTTTTAAAATGAATGCCATGTTATCATGACAATTGGTTGCGCGTATCCCGGTAGCCGATGGGCTGCGCGTTAGCCATACCAGCAAAGGTTGCTGACCCCCTCGGGGGATCCATATTTATTGCAGGATGAGGATCGAAGAAGCGGAGGGCTCTAGATCCTAGGTCGATGATGTACTTTTGGTTGTTTTGGATGTTGAGCCCGGGATGCGCTGTGCTCCCGTGGCGTTATATTTTGGTACCGTTCGTTAAACAGTGGTGGAGGTTTACAGTTGGTAGTGGTGATGTAAATTAAATACTCGGTATGGTTGGTTATGTTTATATATGGATGTTAGATTCTATGCTCGGGAGTCTGATCATCAGACCGATACACTTGTATTTATTCTGCCTAGTTAACCACGTGGGTGGTTAACGGCGTTGTAACACCAAAGCGTTTAGTCATTGTTTGGTTGGTTATTTCCACTGCGATTTCGGTAGTTGATAGGGGCGTTGTAGGGGTGTTACATAAAGAACATACAGAGTTATTATACAACGAGTATAAACGCTACAATGACAGTACTATAATATTTAGTGAATAGTTATATTAATATTACCCGGTATTGCATGTTTATATAACAGCATACGGGAAGGAACTACTGAACAGGAATTTGTCAAGCTAGCAGTTACTTGGTGAACGGTATGTTAATTGTGTGGTCTGAATGTCCTAAGGATTTTCCTAAGGTCTAGACGTGTGTGTTTAATTGTTAAGAGCGATATCTGTGATTTATGTATATGATATTGTATATTGTATTGCTCAACACCACTACGTTTTATTTTACGCGAACGTCTTATGACTGGAAGTTTATACATCTAAACTGGAACAAGACTAACTGACCTTTAGGTAATATTGAACCTAACTGATGGTCACCTGTTATAGTCTTAACTCAAGGATTGATTATTATGTCACTGACAAAAAAGGCTAACTTATAAAGAGAGGAATCCAGACTGTTTCGACTTTCTGGTTGCGCATCGTGATCACTACGAGAGACTTCAATGGGGAGTCACTCAAGGGAATCCATAGTCCACATTCGACGATGGCGGAGGGCACTGCCGTTGGTGCACAGGTTCGACCGAATCGGTCAAAATATTTATCCAGGGCCATAAGGTCAGCTGGTAACGGTTCTGTTGGAACCCAGGGGACTATCGTCCATTAATAAGTTATTAAGGGTTGTCTTAACATGACACCTGAGGTGGAATTCAATTGGAAAAGGTTAAGTGATTGGTTTAAAGAATAAGGGCCAGGTGGCCAACTAACTAGTACAGTTTAATACGCGTATCTTGGTTTGGTTATTGTTATGGGTTATTGATGTGCGATTATGGGTTATTGCTATGGATTATTGATGTGTGGTTATTGGTGTTGTCTACTATTGTACATTGATGTTTACAGGTGAATTGTTTCGTGACTGTCTAATATTTACAGTTATTACTGTTATTGTTGTAAACCGGTATTTCATTTAAAGAATCTAATATCAAGATGGCTAAAATGACTTAAGGAATCTGGATGACTTAGGACTACATTTAGCATACCAGCATTTCGATTGCTGAGCCCTTCAATGGGCCAAAAATTCCAGGTCATTGAAGAAGTCTCAAGCCGGAGTGCGGGACGCGGGGGTAGCTGATGTTTTTCCACCAAACACCTTTGGTTTTATTTATGTATTTAATTAAGGAGATTGTTGTATTCAGTTAATTGCTCATTTAGTTGGATTTGGTTTGTAATAATTAGAGTGCTCAGTATCTGTTCATCACAGCGTGAGGAGTTTAAGTGTTGGAAGGAGTAAGGATGCCTTGTTACTCACAAGGGTGAGTAAAGGCGTGTAACACCAAGGTAGATAGTTTTATTTTCCGCTGCGAATTATTATTTATTATGCTACGACATGCGACGTTATTACAGGTTTAGGATTAGGGGTGTTACAAAAAGTGGTATCAGAGCGTAGTTACGCTCTGATAAAGGATACTGAGCCAAGAACATGAGCATAGGAATATTGGGAAACGGAAAACGCCTGTGAGGATTCGTGACCTAGAAAAATCTAGGAATATCTTTATTGCTAGTGGTTAACTTTCTTATATATTTGTGATTGTGTATGAAAATGGTGTAGCAACCGAGTAGTAATAATAATATACTATAAATGTCGACAAGACGAAGACCACGTGGAGGCAGCAGTGGACGCGGTGGCGAGACACCGGCGGATGTTCCGGCAGTACCAGACCTAGCAGCGACCATGGCAGCTTTCGCACAGCAGCTAGGAGCTCAACTTACAGGAGCCATACCCCACCCGCCGCAGCCCAGGGAAACCAACTGGTTGAAGAGCGTTGCAGACGCGAGAGTACCGACGTATTCAGGGGAACCAGACCCCGCCGCACTGGAGAAATTCATTGTAGAGCACCAGAAGGCCTTCAAAGCTTTTAGAGTTCCTGAAGACCAGAAGGTCGTCATAACTACGTACAACTTGAAGGACGCAGCTGATATTTGGTGGCGGTCTGTGGAGGGCCACCGTAGAGCTACACCGGACTTTGGATGGACAGCGTTTGTAGAAGTGTTACGGGAGAAATACTACCCGAACACCTAAAGCAGAGGAAGCGGAAAGAGTTCGAGACCTTAATCCAGGGGAGTCAAACAGTTGACCAATACTAAGCACGGTTCATCAGCTTGTTGGACTATTCCAGGGGTCGACTACTCCGACATCGTCAAGATTCAGAAATTTAGGGGAGGATTGCAATTTCGCATCCAGGGCGCCATGGGAGCAATACGTTTTGCTACTACTCAAGAATGTTATGACATCGCATCGGCAACAGAACTAATGCTTCAGTCCAGGGAAGAGGCCAAAGAAAGAAGAGAAAGAATACTGAAGGAAAAGATGGGGGAGCAACCTCTGGCGGTTACTACAGGAAGGGGAAGAAAATCTTTGAGAAAAGGAAGGGGCGGAAGGACTTCCATGGTCAGAAGACGAAGGAGCAGGTCCCTCGTCTGACCGGCCCAGCTATTGATGCTCAGCCACTAAGATCAGCACCACCTAAGGGCAATAAGCCACCCCCGCGTCACTACTACTGTAAACGTTGTAGAAGTGATCACCCAGGCATAGGTTGTACCGGAAGGAAGGTGGAGTGCCGCTATTGCAGAAAGGAAGGCCATAGAGAGTATGAATGTTTATCCAATCCAGGGAGTCGAGTATACAAGGGAGCTAGAGGTTCACAGAGAACACCAGCTATTGAGCGGGCGGACCAAGAGGAGGTCAAACGCCGCAGAATAACACCTATACTAGAGGACCGGCAGGACAGCCATCCTCATCCGGGAGTCAGAAGGGAAAGGAGATAGTTCCAGGAAGAAACACCCTATACTCAGTGGGAACTTCAGGCGCTGAGGCTAGCGCTCAGCGTGAAACCGGTAAGCCTAGAACTTAAACCGAATGCATGATGCTTGAATGTGTGTTTATAATTATCAGTCGATGAGACTTATATGTGTTAATAAGTATCAAAATTTAGAGAGACCTTACTTAGGTAACCTCTCACCTAATAGGATACTTCGACATTTGTTTTTCCCTTACCTATGAGGCCGAGGTCACCTGAGCCTATGTGCGAAGGTCGGAAATATCCAGAGGCATATTTCCAAGTACTTTGACCCGGCATGATCCTACTCAAGAAATACTTAACTATAAATGAACAAATAGCTATTATAAATGAATGTAGAACCTTGGGGATAGCCTTGGAGGATTTATATTCCAGGATATGGGAGTGGATCAAAACTTAAATTATATATGATGTGTATGGGTAAGGATTGGAATCCACAGGCTAAGTTATACAGTAAAGTAAGAAAGGTAGGTGGAACACGAGTTCCTAGGATACCAGTTGTAACATTTTCCATAGGAGATGATACTGAGTTTTTATATGGTGATAAGAAGAGGATGGATAAGGCGAACAAGATTATTTTGAAGTCAGAAGACGCGTTGATATATAGTGGAGAATCCAGATTAGTGTACCTTGAGATTAAGAGTATTCAACCGAATAGAACCGAGATTAGCCTTGGGATACAGGGTGTGGGATAGTACAGTGAGGAAAAGTAAGTCTGTTTTTGCTTGGACCGCAAAAGGGCGTTATCAACTGTCCAAACTTACAGTAAATACAAAGTATTACCTGCCTAAATGACGAGCAGATGTCATGAAAAGGAATACATTAATTAATATAAAATACTTAAGACTACATGAATTGTCAAAAGGGTTTGATGAAGACCTGCACGTAAAGAGCAAACACTGAAATTTTATGGGATACCCAGGCACCGAGCTTACCGCTCAGTGCGGGACTGGAAAATATTACAATCCCTTATTAACTTCGCGAGAAGATAATGCGAAACCTTGAAATATGACAATAGAGAAACAAAATCTCAAAATATATAACTAAACATCCATAATGGAAAAGCACGGGTTTTAAAATACCTGAGCAAATACCAAGGGTCTCAGCTAGTATCAATATGACAGTGCTCGACTCCTAATTAATAAAGGGGATAGAACAAACTATGAACCTATTTTTTTTTTTGAAGTCGGGAGAACTACCTAATTAGCAATACCAAATGCTACATATATACATCTAATTTGGAGGTTGTAAACCTAAAACGTTGAGGAGTATTGATACATTTCAGGGGGGCTAAGTATCATTAAATATACCTACCCTATTTTGAGGCTCACGTCCTACACTATCATTATGATTCCATACGAGCATATGTCTTCTATGACAGCTCAATTTACGAATGCGAAGAAAGAGCGCAAGAAATAAAATAAGGTTAACCCCCTATGAAATATAAATTTTAATATAAACATGGTAACGAATAACTGTCCTTGACACTTACAATGAAGGTAGTATAAGTTATATTAAGAGTTTGAATTAATATATACACTAAAAGTGAGTGGAAGTTAAATTTAAAAGTAGGAAAACATACCCCTTGGCATGTAACAATTGTTTACACGTAAACCTTCCTAACGTTATATACTAATCCCTGTGATTCTAAATCCTCTATTTGATATACCTAATCGACCTATTTTTAGAAGCCATTGAGTTTGTGGATTAACCACGTTTCTAAGAGATAGAAACAAACAATAAGCCTTGATTGTCTGTTACCAAACTGTAGGATTCAAACTAAAAACCCTTAGTTTGAGATGTTACTAATATTAAGAGATACTTAACCTAGGCTGAACATATGGTTCACCTGATTTATGGAGTTTATATGAAGTAACAAAAGCCAATCTTTAAGGCGGAGGAAATAATACTTTATGGAACTATAATTGTTGATCGAGTTATGAAAACTTTTCCTTGGAGTCTAACTGTGACTGTCCTTATTCTATGCAATGAAGTGTAGGAAATAATCAAGCCCTGGTGAGTTAAATACTAGATGAGCCTTTTAAAGAGAAGAGGGTATTCTAAGGTATCCAAATCCAGAACTGAATTTATTACTTGTATGATGGATTTAAGAGTCAAAATGATTGATGGATATAATTATTAGACAGTATGAGCCTAGATGTTTTAATAAGAATTTACCTTTTATGCCAAGAGGAAAAACTGGCTTCCCCGCTTGATGATTTGATCAAAGGAATATGGTTCCGGGGATTTGGTAATACACTAGATTCGAGTATAGATTATAACAGATACTGGATTAGTTGTATAGTGGTCAAGAGAAAATGTAGTACTCACCACGTCACAAAGTTTGATAAGATAAATTTTGGAAGATAACAATTATGTGATTGTTTGATATTTGACGTGGGAGGTCGAACTTGATCCTGGTCATATCAGGGAAAACCAAACACAAAATGGAGTGGAAGGATAGTTCAACATTGACGCTGACCCCGTCAGGGTTGAATGATTCCTGAGACTTCCTACAAGTGGTCACAAGTATTCCTGTGATAAGTAAATATTTATTCTTAATTTTAATATAAAATTTGACTAATGAAGTATATGAGTTGTTGAAAGTGTAAGTTAAGAATTAAGCTGTCCAGGTCATCCTGAAGAGATTAAAAAGCTAAAACGACTCCGAGTATGTCGTAAAAATAGTCAATTGTGAGGAGAATAATAATAACTGTTATTATACATGAGCCATGTTAATAAGTTAAAAATGAGATTAAAAGACATTTACCTGTAATAAGAGTATTCTCAAGCTACCTTCTAAGTTATGGCCAAATTGCCATCTGGAAGGAAAGATCGACTTCCATGTCTTTCTTTATAAATTCAAACCCAATATATTAAATGGGAACCTACCTATAAGCATGGTAGAATATAAAGAGTATAACATTATACTAATACTCACATGAGTTGATTCACAACTGCAAGAACATGTTCGACTGAGAGAAAAATTGTACCTTGTTAGAAACCTTAGCGGGAACCCTACTGTGGTATACCTGATGAACAAAAGATAGTAATCGTGTATATACTACTGACAATTGGTGATTCAATAATATCGAGAAACCTTTCTATATTATACATAAGATGCACTGCTCGACCGTAGCTCATACCTTACATTGAAAATGAAAACCAAATTTGGTGACAGTAAACTCAAATATCAGAATCATAAGATGATGACCTGAAGATCAAAGAGAGAGATTTTAAGTAAGCCCCAATATTAATACAAGACCCGAGCGCCGACGATTATAAATACAAGAGGCGATTAATGGAAGTGTGTTACACACGATAGTTTAAACAAGCCATGAGATAATATGGCACATACAAGATAGTAGATCACCTTCACCCATACACACGGGATTCAAATATAAAAGCATACTAATGCACTATGGAACATGTCAGAGAATGCATAGATTCTTGGGAGGCTATACCTCGAAAACGGACAGAAGTCATATGCTGATGTCCGTAGGAGAGACCTCGAGTTCGTAGTAGGCGATCGAGTCTTCCTTAGAGTTTCACCTATGAAGGAAATTTTTAGATTTGGGCAGAAGGGCAAGCTTAGCCCAAAGTATGTAGGACCGTACCTTATTACGGAGCGAGTGGGCCCATTAGCCTACATATTAGATTTACCTATTGAACTTCGAAGAGTGCACAACGTGTTTCACATTTCTCAACTAAAGGAGTATGTGCCTCACCCGTCACATATCTTAGAGCCCGAGACACTCGAGCAAGATCCTACACTTAGATATGAGGAGACCCTAGTTCGCATTTTAGACTCCAAAACTAGGGAGACCAGGAACAAGACCATTAGAATGGTAAAGGTTCTTTGGTCAAACCACGACATTGAGGAGGCGACATGGGAGTTAGAAGACTCCATGCGAGACAAGTATCCAGCACTTTTCTCTTAGCTTTGTGTATACTTGTGGGGGGTACGTGGGCGTAACCCTTTTTAAGGGAAGTAGAGCACCACATGCGACTTGCATATCTGCAGTCTATACTAGATTTGTATTTGGTTGTTTGCGTTTGATTGTTGCGCATGTGTGCAATTGGTTGAATGGTTATGGTTGTGTTCTATGTAACACTTGGATATTGATATGTCCTATGTGACACTTGGTTGGTTATTGTTGTGTCCTGTGTGAGACTTGAATGGTTATTGGTGTGTTCTATGTAACACTTGGTATTGATGTGTCCTATGTGACACTTGGATGGCTATTGACGTGTTCTATGTAACACTTGGATGGTTAATAAAAGTACACTTATTTACTTTGTAGTATATTCATTCCTACAATCGCACAAGAGATTTACTGCCAAGGGTTTACGCCTCTGCACTCTGTAGGGCTGAGTGTTTTGGTATTGCACTTGTGCAGTGATGACCGAGTGGGATAACTAGGAAGTTGGGACACTTATTTGCTTTACAGTATTTATCAAGTTACTTATGCTATGATTACATTGTTTGCCATGAGCAAGGTTATGTTTATGTATGAATTGCATACACTCAGATTACTGATGGAATGTAGAGGTGTCAATATAGTATTGACACCCAGGAAGGATAAGCATACAGGGAATAGATACGAGGAACTTGATTCCATAGGATATGTAAGTAGAAGTTATGACTTCGGGACGAAGTCCTTTTAAGGGGGTAGACTGAAATACCCCTAACCTTTTAATATTTAAATAAAGGGAAATATGAATTATTTGGGGGATTATTAAACCCTGAGAAAAGTATATAAACAGTTAGGCGTTAAAAACGCACCTAAACTCCTTAAGGTCAAAAACGAGCGTTAAAGCCCGACCTTAAGCTAACCAAGTTATATAAGCTATAAACTCATATGAAGTTAAACAAGGATCATTTTATTACCTTTAAAACACAAGTCCTCAGTTGCAACTGAGTAAAAATACAATATGCCCGGGAGTTCCCTTAAGGGCCCTTTAAGGCCCGAAAGTCCCGGTAATACTTTATTAAGTAAAGTAAAGCATTAAACTTCATTCTAAATGCACAATAACACTTTAATGAACATTTAAGATGAAGTTCTCAAGCTAAGTTCTCAGTTATAGACGAAGTGCTCGGAGGTTCCCGATGAGGGCCCCATAAACCCCGGGAGTGCCTCGGAGAGGTACCGAAGTGGAACAAACTCCAATATAAATCATTCTAAGAGTTCCTATCATCAATATTCACCATTATAAATAGAATGCTCGAGCTACTTTTCAAAAATACAAAAGTGCTCGGGGGAATTTCTTAACGCTCCTTTTTGCCCCGGGAGTGTCCCGATAGCCCAAAAATTGAGTTATGAGTCTATATAACCCCATATAACTCAATGTAACACCTTAATATATTATTATTGACTATAAAAAATGTCAATAAACACTTGGAACTCATAGCGACTAATTATTTTCTAGAAAATCCTTAATGCACAAAAATGCACCTTCGGGTGTCACAAACATGCGTTCTACGCAATTATCTTGAAATCTTTGAGGAGCCACAAGTTGATAATCTTCAAAGGGGATATGACCATCTAATCAATTAATGCCAGTGCTAAAATCATAGCACAACCAGGGCCGATTTTTGAGTAAAAAAGGTACCTAAAATCAGCATTTTACCTTAAAACTTTCACCTTTTACCTTGGAATAAATGTACCAATTAAATGCTGCAACCTATTACATGTTATAATATGGTCTTAATACAATATAGTGTGACAGGAATCAGATTAAAAATCAGTCCCAATTATTCCCTATGTTGGCCGCCAATTTGAGTGTTATTTGGCTAGTTTTAAAAAAAAAAAACATGTCTTATGGATGGTGACTCATCCAGCATGTGCTACATGATAATGTATCAAATAAATCCAGTCAATTAAGCCTCCATTACCGTATTCCTGCAAGGAATCAAGAAGAAATTATTTTAAACAAAAGTAATGAAATTAAAATAAGAAAGCTAGATCTACTTTATACATGTGCTAGTATACCAACAAACAACCCATGTTACTAGCATATATGGCAGCCGATTTTTAGTAGTAAAAGGAGAGACTTATTGCTGTCAAATTGGTCAAGGAAGACAGCTACCTAATAATGCATATATCTATGTCAAAAACAAACAAAACTCAAGTACCATGTAGCAGCCCATGGTGCCGATTTATGCAAGGAAAGAAGGCCTAAATTGCCTTATTAAAATCAAGCTAAATCATCTAGCTATCTAGCCATTTTCTAATGTCTTCAATCATCAAAATCAAATGCTCCATTCAGTCCCATTACCGTGAGCAATCAAGAAGAACAAGACAAAACAACTTAGAAAAATGCTAAAGAAATACCTTACCTAAATTCCTAGCACTCTTGTCTTGTCTTCTTCTTTCAAAATTGACAAACAAAGCCACCTTACCCACATGACTCAGCCGAAAGTCTCCAATAATAAGGGCATCTTCTTGAGCCAAACAATCAAATAATTAACAAAGGAAAAGAATGCCTAATCAAATAAACAATAAACAAAGCCAATCAAATTTTGAATTCTCTTTCCTTGTCTTACCTTAAGTCCAACGTGAGGTAGCCATTCTCCTTGCCCACTCCATGGCCGATTGGTAAGCATTCCATTACTCTCTCTTTTCTTCTTCATTTGTTAGTTCATTCCTTAGAGCTTCAAAGCTCCATTAATGGTGTTTCAAGTTCTAACACCATTTCTATGTAAATTCCTAGTTAAATCTACTAAGTCTTGAAGCAAGAATCTATCTAGCAACCAACCAAGATTTCGCCAAGCTTTAGTTCTCCAAGGAGGTTCCTAGATTCAACAACAACACAATGAACAACAATATCAAGTTAAGGTATATTTTCATATTGAAAATCTTGGTAAAATACCCTAAGGTTATTACCGAAAATTATGAACTTCTAAGCTAATTTTTCTTCATTATTTCATGAAAGAAATTTAGATCTACAACCATCTCAAGGTCTACCGAAAATTCCTTGAAAAATTCCTATGGTAAACTCTTGTAAAACTACTCCAAATCTTATTATAAATCCTTGTTAGAAGTCTAACAATTGGATCTCCTAAATATATACAAGGAGGCCGAATTCTCTTCACCAAGATAGCACTTGGAGAGCTTGGAATTCAAGGAGAAATCAAGTACAAGAATTGTCTTGATTTAAGGAGTAAGTTTATATAATTAAGGTTTATTAAGTTTAAGCTTGATTTAAGCTTCAAACTTTGGTATAAAAATTATGTATAACCTTCTAAATAAATTAAGGCCGAAATACTTTGGGTCATATTGTCAAGAAAATAAATTATAACATATAAGGTAAGATTATTACCTTAAGGTATAAATTGGTGACACAAAAATTAATTAAAATGCATATATATAAACCAAATTGTTTAGGAATAAAATGTTCTATTTTGAGTTTATAATCAAGTCATTAGCATAATTTTTAGAAGTGTTATATGGCATATATACATTGATATGTATATATATAAGGTTTAAATCAAGTTTTAAAAACATATAGTAAATATATATTAAAGTCAAGAATGATATGAATGTATTGGTGTTTTTGGAAATATATATAAGTGTATTAACTTATATTATAAATTTTGGGAATATTGAAAATAGCTACAAGTATTTAAATGGCTAGTTTAATAAGTTATGTGGCTAAAATGTAAATTTTGAAAAGTTTGGTGTACAAATAATAAAGGCCGAGAGTTTAAGGAGTTGTTTGGTATAATTATGATATAATATGAGGTAGGAATTAATATTATGAATTTTGGTGAATTTAATAAGTGTTTAAGTGTTAAAATAACAATTTATAAAGTTTTGGGGCTATATTGTAATTATTGGAAAGTTTGGGATAAAACCGAGAGTACATATGAATTTATGGGTATATTAAAGTATTAATTATGAAAATAAGTCTTGGTCAAAGTGTTGACCAAAAACTTTGGATTAAAATAATTTATGACATAAAATATTAAGTTTATAAACGTTTAAGGGTGAATATGTAATTTTTGAAAATATAAGTGAAGAACCGAATTTAATTTGGGGCGAATTCATAATTTGCAAAATTATAAGGGCCTTTTCGATATTTAAGAAAATTGAATATTGAAACTATAGTTTATAAGTTTATGTAACTTAATAAAGTTTTGGGGTTAAAAAGTGAATAAGGAAAATATAAGTGAAAACCGAAAGTTAAGGGGTTATTTGTAATTTATAAAAAGTTGTATCAATAAGATTGTAATTTACGAAAGTTAATATGGATATTTGGTAAATTAAAAAGGTAATGTGGTTTAATTAATAATTTACAAAAGTTAATGTATGTTATGCAATTACCGAATTTATAAGGTTTTTGGTAATTTATAAAAATTAGAATATTCATTTGGTAATTACCGAGAGATTAAAGTGGTAATTGGTAAATTATAAATTATATGGTATTTGGTAAGTTGTAAAAGTTAATAGGTTCAAATTATGATTACCGAAATTGAAAAGATTGGTTTTGTAATTTAATAAAGAAAGGAAGTAAAACTAGGTAATATAATGTATTATGGTATATTATGGAGTATAATATAAAGTTTATAAATAATTGTGGTTATAATAAAAATGACCAAATATATAATATAAAGAATAAGTGGAAACAATTATGAGTATAATTAAGGAAATGGAAATATACTACAAGGTGGAAATTCATTATCACATGTGGAGATCACATAAAATAATGAACTAATGAACTATCTAGAACCACTGTTAAATAACAGGGGGAAATAAAAACATACAGAGTTATTATACAACGAGTATAAACGCTACAGTGACAGTACTGTAATATTTAGTGAATAGTTATATTAATATTACCTGGTTTGCATGTTTATATAACAGCGTACGGGAAGGAACTACTGAACAGGAATTTGTCAAGCTAGCAGTTACTTGGTGAACGGTATGTTAATTGTGTGGTCTAAATGTCCTAAGGATTTTCCTAAGGTCCAGACGTGTGTGTTTAATTGTTAAGAGTGATATCTGTGATTTATGTATATGATATTGTATATTGTATTGCTCAACACCACTACGTTTTATTTTTCACGAACGTCTTATGACTGGAAGTTTATACATCTAAACTGGAACAATACTAACTGACCTTTAGGTAATATTGAACCTAACTGATGGTCAACTGTTATAGTCTCTTAACTCAGGATTGATTATTATGTCACTGACAAAAAAGGCTAACTTATAAAGAGAGGAATCCAGACTGTTTCGACTTTCTAGTTGCGCATCGTGATCACTACGAGAGACTTCAATGGGGAGTCACTCATGGGAATCCATTGTCCATATTCGACGATGGCGGAGGGCACTGCCGTTGGTGCACAGGTTCGACTGAATCGGTCAAAATATTATCCAGGGCCATAAGGCCAGCTGTAACGGTTCCATTGGAACCCAGGGGACTATCGTCCAATAATATTAAGGGTTGTCTTAACATGACACCTGAGGTGGAATTCAATTGGAAAAGGTTAAGTGATTGGTTTTAAAGGATAAGGGCCAGGTGGCCAACTAACAAGTACAGATTAATACGCGTATCTTGGTTTGGTTATTGTTATGGGTTATTGATGTGTGATTATGGGTTATTGCTATGGATTATTGATGTGTGGTTATTAGTGTTGTGTACTATTGTACATTGATGTTTACAGGTGAATTGTTTCGTGATTGTTTAATGTTTACAGTTATTACTGTTATTGTTGTAAACCGGTATTTCATGTAAAGAATCTAATATCAAGATGGCTAAAATGACTTAAGGAATCTAGATGACTTAGGACTACATTTAGCATACCAGCATTTCGATTGATGAGCCCTTCAATGAGCCAAACATTCCAGGTCATTGAAGAAGTCTCAAGTCGGAGTGCGGGACGCGGGGGTAGCTGATGTGTTTCCACCAAACACCTTTGGTTTTATTTATGTATTGAATTAAGGAGATTGTTGTATTCAGTTAGTTTGCTCATTTAGTTGTATTTGGTTTGTAATAATTAGAGTGCTCAGTATCTGTTCA
Organism: Limonium bicolor; assembly: GCA_023374045.1. Taxonomy (NCBI): domain Eukaryota; kingdom Viridiplantae; phylum Streptophyta; class Magnoliopsida; order Caryophyllales; family Plumbaginaceae; genus Limonium; species Limonium bicolor. The sequence continues at coordinate 190,693,981 of CM041780.1, forward strand.
TCACAGCATGAGGAGTTGAAGTGTTGGAAGGAGTAAGGATGCCTTGTTACTCACAAGGGTGAGTAACGGCGTGTATCACCAAGGTAGATAGTTTTATTTTCCGCTGCGAATTATTATTTATTATGCTACGACATGCGACGTTATTAAAGGTTTAGGATTAGGGGTGTTACAACAACAAGGTGTGAAGAGGTGAGTTTTTCCTCCTTCAATGGAGATTCTCCATGGCACCGAAATTGAGTTCTTGAAGATTTGAAAAGATAGAAGTGTAGAGCTTGGTCTAACTAAGTCAAAGGTAATCTTGAAATTGATATTGGAGCATTGAGTCATGAGTTACAAGTAAAAGAAGGTGAAGAATGAGGTGGTACTGTAGGAGAACGGCTGGAGCTTGGGAGAATGAAGATGAAGACGGTGGGAATGAGTGGGGAAAGAAATAAATGAGGTGAGAGGCAAGCTTTAGAAGATATTTATGTTATAAAGGTAAATAGTAACTTTACTTTATTTTCTTTTACTTTCTTTAGTTGGCTGCTTGGCATGGTGAGTCACCACCACTAAAACCGTGCCCCATTCCATAATAAAGATATTTATGGTCTTTTTTGACCATTTAATTAAGCTAAGTTGACTAAAGTCAAAACTAGCACTATTTGAGCACTATTCACAAATTAGTGCACATAATTGGGAAATGTTTGGTTTCCCATTGATTTAGACTTCCTAATGTGATACTAAGTAGTACACATATTGATTAAAGAGTAATGATGGGCATTTAGCCACTTAAAACCCATTTTTAAGACAATTTTTCAAAAATGTGCTTTAAGGCTCCTTAAAGCACATTTTGTGTTTTAACTTGTCTTCAAGCTTGGTTTTCCTTAGTAATTGATTTAAAATGTTCATTATCATGTTAATAAGGTCTATGAATGACCTTTAGGTATTATACAAGGTTCCACCAAGTCTAGAGCAAGTATTTGCTTAAATTGAATTTATGGTGTTTCTTGTGTTTTGTTTGGTTTAAATTGTCTACCAATGTTTCTTAAGGACTTCATTAGCCTTATAAAATCATAATTGCATATTATTATGTCTTGGTAGGCTCTTTGGGTCCTAACCAAGTTCATTCCAAGCTTAGAGCATGTTTTTGCTCAAACTGTCTTAGTAGTACTTTATTGTGTTTACTATGGTTTAGTTTACTTACTAGCATTTCTAAGGCACTTTTTAGCCATCATATACCATAGTCTAATATTTAAACAACATATCAAGGTTTGGGGTATTTCAATCTACCCCTCTAAAAGAACTTCGTCCTCGAAGTTCACAGTTTCCCTCGTATTCTTCCATAGAATCTGGGAATTACTTGCACGATAAAACTTCCATAACCAAACATACTTTACATCACAACCTCGGACTTAACGGTCCGGGTAACATATCCACATTTGTATCAACATCTCCACCCCAGACTCTCAGGTCTGGGTAACATAACCAAAATCAGAACACTACCACCTTAGGACTCACGGGCAAGATAAAATTTATTACACATACCACACAACATGTCTTAGCATGTATAGCAATCAGAAATATCCTTTTTTTTCATCTCTTCATGGACTCCCATGTCGAGTACATATACACTGTGATCCCGCAGAACCCGGTCACAATGGACATTCTGGCCCTCGTTCCATTGGGCGATCAAAACAATCACTTAATTTTTTTTAACATATATACTTCTCATGTCACCGGGTCCGAAGACAAAGGCTCATATGTCCCAGCTCTGAGCAAAGTACTACAAAAATCTTCTTTACGAGGTTAAGTATAAGAATTTTCTTTATTTAAAGTATCATCAAAGTTTTGAAAATACCAATTGAAAATCCTTTTTGAAAACGCAATACACTCCAAGTACCATTTATGCTCTTTGCATCTTTCCTTAGCGTGGTGATTTGTGACCACTTATAGGGATCTCAAGAATCATCCAACCCTGATGTGATCAGCATCAGTTTGAACTATCCTTCCACCCCTTTGTGTCAGCTTCCCTTGATCACATGCAAATCAAGTTCCACCTCCCTCTTCATTTTCAAGCATCACATAATACACTCATTTCCAATTTTTCTATCTTTTTTTGTCATTCTAGTCATAATCATTACATCTCCAAAGGATAAAACTCCGTCATCTGTTATCTCCATTCACTTTAATCCAGTTACATAGGGAATCTTATTCTCACTAGGTTCTATATCGGTTTCATTCCTCTCCATAAATTACAATACTGTTAATTATATATATTATCAAAATACCATGCACGGTTTTACATAGTATTATGTGAACACTTACTGTCGGGGTTTTAGTTCCCCGGGAGTTTCTTTACTCCCTTACACTGTACTCTCACACACAACAGTTAACAAAGTGGATTCACTTATCACAATGATTTACCACAATTAAACCATTAATGAATGCATACGTTTATGTAACACACACACAATCATCCAACAAATTATTTTGTGCTATGCACACCATAGTTCACGTACACTTGTACGTCAAAACACACTAAGCGTTTTAGGCTCTACCCCCCTTAAAAGGGATTACGCCCACGTAATCAATCACTGAACATTGGTTTAAAATGTTCTGTCGTCGTGAAGTGTTTTAACTTCCACGCGGTCTATTATTCAATGCGTTCCGGTTAGGGGATCTTAACCATATGGCGGTTTAATCCCTATACCAATAATTCTTATTGGAGTTTATTTAACTCATACCGGTTTCGGTTTCTGGCCTGTGAGGCTTCTAGGCGTTAATAATTAACCGTTCACTCATATTCACTATGCACATTCAACATTTGAATCGTGGGTCCACTAGCTTCTGCTGCGTGGACCCTGATAACTTAGAGCTTAGTTTGCCCATTCATTATTCTTACTGTATTGTATATTTCCTATTTATCACCTTTATCTTTGGTAATAATGGTTTCTTCATCCGACGCGTGATATCTCTTACCGTGAGTGAATTCGGTGAGTTCAAACTTTCTATCCACTCCTGATAATTTACTGTGTATGCTGCTATATATTTCACAATGATTACTTGATTTCTTCCGACTTACTATCGGTTGAGGTTGAGCTACTACCTAATGTGTAGTGCTCTCTCAGTTATTTCCCACACTTGAGGGTATATTCTATACGATATTTGGTATTCGGTGTTACTGCAGTCACTCATCCCTAATCATGCCTCACATTTGGTTCTGTACAAGTATCATTTCATTGGTGCGACCTTGCATTTCCTATGCATCGGTCATTATAGCGTTATAAGTCTCTTTCTACTTCTACCACAATTACATTTCCAAATTCCTAACTATCTCACTCGATCATTACTGCGCAAGTGCAATACCAAACACTCAGTCATACAGAGTGTAGAGGCGTAACTCTTGGCAGTAAATCCCTTATGCGATTCGCAATGGAATTCACATTGTGTTTCATTGAGATTCTTATCTCGTAATACTGGTCACTGGCTTTGTTGCCTAGTTTATTTGCTATCACTTACCGTGTATCTCCACTGAGTCTAGCTTAACTCTACTTATTTTGCCATATTATCATTTAACAATACTTACACAACGGTCGCTTACTGCGCACCATGCGCTACTCATTGTATAACACTAACTACATGGCATCCACTGTCATCTTAGCTTCGCCATGTACTTTCAAGTAATTTGGTTCGTTCTTCATTTGGATGACTACTTAAACACAATATTCCTCGAGTCTTTATGCTCCTTGAGCGTTGTGCACTCTACATTTAGCATCACACACCTATAGTGGATGCTATTAGACTTATTACTCCCGTCTCCGGTCTGTACAGACATTTCTTTTCTTAAGACGACTACTCATCAATCCTTGGGTAGTAACCATAGTTCAACCCTTAACATATTTCTTGAACTTGGTTACATAACTACCGCTCCCGCGGTTTCACAATATCGAGAGGTATCCCCACTCTTAAAGCATGGTTCATTCTCCGCTCCATTCACTTGTACAACAAAACTTCCATAATCAATTAAATTTACATAACACATTTTGTTTGTGGCTTATAAGCCTTACTGCCTCGAGCTCTGCTCATTGTAGGCTGTTCACACACATTTTCTTCTCTGTATAACATTACATGGTTTGGAGGTTGGATTGGGCTCCATGACAAGGTCGCTGCATCACGCTTCCTTTCATGGGATGCCCCTTAGGAATGTTAGTGTGTAAGTTACAACCCTTGCGTTTCTGTCACGTTATTTCATCCAACAATTGTTGTTCCAAACACCCATCAAGGATTGCTCTTGGGTGTTGCTAAGTTATGCCACTACTTCTGGCTTGCACTTATTGGTATGTTAGTTAACTACGCCTTTTTGCGTTCTTAGCTGGGTTTACTATCCTCTTCTGTGAAGGTCGATATTCCCCGGTAGTCTAGGTGATCATTCCGGGAGTTTCATCCCGTTTGTTGCACATATAATGTGTCCACATTAGGCATCTGCCTTACCATGTATAGGCTGGGTATTCGTTCCAGCTATCATGTCTTATCCCCAGGATCCTTAAGACATATGCGATGTCTTTACATAACAGTCAGTGCACTTCGTGTTTCCTGACTCTTAAACATTCCCTGAAACGAATTCACTAATCCCTTTAGTCTCGTTAACTTAACTGGGTTCTTTTACTTCAACCATTCATGGTAATCCGTTGCTCTTGTTTGACTTTTACTTCTGACCGTAGTACGGAGTCGACTACTTCCGTGTTCCTGACTCTACTAGTATACATGTGTGGGGTACCCTACTGATACATTTCTACTTACCCGACCTACCCATAAGTAGGACTGTCAGGCCCACAAGCTCCTATCAGAGTGCGGTCGTCCCACATTTCATTTTTGTAAACTCGTAGTGTCCGTCACACGCCTAGGTGAAGTATTCTGTTGTCAACTCCCTTATATCATCCTATGATAATATGCATTCCGTGCTTCCCGGACTTAATCAAGGGAAAGTTTATCCACTGTTGTGTTTAGTATGAACTCAATCCATTCCCTCGGGTTGCTACCCTTGGGTTATCCTATTTCTGTCTGGTTGTTCAAAAGTGATCTGGGTGTAACTTACCTACCACGTGGTGTTGAGGCTGGTGTAGGTTCTCTGGTTTGGTTTAAAAGAAGGTTAGAAATAAGTATAGTTTGAAAGAAAATTTGGTTTTGAAAAGAAAAGAGTTTGGAATAAATCTGGGTTTGAAAGAAAAATTCTCGTGGTTTCACAACGTCTTCTTGCCTTAACCAAGTCTAGCTTCTTGCTGACCGGTGTATTCCCAATTACAAAGGTTAGGCTGTTAAGCCCTTCCATGGCTATGATGACCTCCTTTAACTTCATGGTACGTTACTAAGTACTTTGTAGTTGTTAAAAATTCTCCCCGAACAGCCCTGTTATAGCAGCACTTGCCATGGCAAGTGCGCCATGTTAACTGGCTTATCGGTTGAGCACTTACCGGTTGCGGTATTGTTTTTACCCGCACTGTATTCAATGGCCTTGTTGGCCCTTACTTTGATCTTACAGTCTTAACAATAACTCTTCTGGGCGACTTCTCATTGTCTTCACATGATAATCATTAACTGGGGTGTTCCCACATTCTTGAAGACCCCTTTTTACTTAGTATTGTATCTTCTTCGTAGCCCGTTCCACGAATTTGTCGTGGTTACTGAGACTTGTCTCTTGTTTGGGTACTACGTTGTAGTTCCTTAGTCGGTTGGTATACCGTTGGCGACATTATTTAATAATCGTGGTCCCGTAGACGTCTCGGTTTCCATTACTTCACTTCTTGCCTGTAGCACGGTTGGTGTGTTGCAAGCTGGTTGCTCTTGACTGCTCGGCATGTCGACCCAGGTTGCCGGAAATTTCATTCTCTTGCACGTAGGATTCTTCATTCTTTGCTATTAAATGCGGTTAACATTGTTCAGATGGAAACCGTCTCCGGGATTCCCACTTTTCGGGATCCACTGTATGTCAGGTTCTCCGTACTCACAGAGGTACTTAATAACAGCCAGATTGGGTTTTCCCAAGTATGAGGGGACTTCCATCTCTCTGGCGTTCTTTCCCAAGTTACTAAACAGGGATTGTGAAGGGCGGGAAGGATATTGTAGGTTTCCAGTACTCAATGGTAATCCCTAACTAGTGTATCTCTCACGCTATCACTCAACCCTTACCCAAAGTATTAAACTCCTAACTCGGTACTTCCTAAGCTCGGTATTTCCAGTCATCAGAGCGATACTTCACTCTGATACCACTTTTTGTAACACCCCAACTACAACAATACACTTAACAACCAATTACAGCAGAAAACATATCTCATCACATTGGTGTTACACGCCATTAACCACCTACGTGGCTAACAAGGCTAATACATATACATTGTATCGGTCTGATGGACCAGATTCCCAAGCAACTACACATTACAATCCTTTTCCATTTCCAACAATCATTACACATTTACATTCCAACTATACCGAGTATTTACAAACTAATGCCGACAACAATTTCGGTCTTACTACACCTACAACACATACTCATTTAAATAACTACCCATGTAAAAAAAACTACCCCGTCCTACTCTCGAACGGTCTCCAGCTCCTTGTACCTGAAAAAGGAAAGAAAAGAAAGGGTGGCCCCCCAGGGGGCTCAGCACCTTTATGGTATGGTAATCGTGCAGGCCGCATACTACCGGGCCACGCACAACTAATTGTCGTCTAAGCATGCGGTTGATTATATTTAAATCATGCATGAAAACCATAAACACATAACACATTACATACCCACAACAACGGGGCTCAACAAATCAGTCAACACCACAATACTCGTTAGATCACCCATTGTGTTCTTTAACCCATAAGGGTTTCTCCTCTAGTGGAGCTATTTCCTTATTAGACGACCCTTACCCACTAGTCGGGTTATACTTAAATTTCTCTTATTATAAGTGGGATTGATACCCATGAACCACATACTCCACATAACAACTTTTCACATTTTGACGTCCAATTTACATAACATCGCAATAAGAATTGCAGCGCAACATTAACATATAACATAACGGAAACGGTTCTCTTTACGAACCGAACCAACATAGTTAGTTCACTTGGAGAGCCTAGAGAATGCTGCCAAACTCATGCTAAGCTCGTTACATAACTCGTTACCGTCCTGTTAGATGAACGGATAACTTAACCCCAAGATGCGTCGGATATAGTAACCCAAGCACACCGAACATAGTATGCCCCATGGCCCGACGTGAGTTAGTAAAATAGCCTTGGTTAAGCTAAAGGGAGGTTGGAAACCAAGAAGGAAAACAACCATAACATACAGAGAGAGTCGAACCTGACATGACAATGACCCCCATACTCACGCGCGTGGCCGGAACAACCGGACTCCTCACTCCCCGGTTAGCACTTGTTAGAAGTCCCATTATTGTAACTTAGTACATTAATTCACCAGTAGGTGTTCAGGTCCAGTTAGACACACCCAAGGGTGGTAAACATACTTACACGCACAAATAACACACAACTAACTCACGCATAGCCGTGGTTAGAACGTTCTCATGGTTTGGGTCGTTAAATCCGAATATCGATCTCTTATGTGATCCTAGATTTGGTTAGCTACGGTATAACACTTTCGAGGTTAAACGGTATCGGAACTAAACACGCCACATATATGAATTACTGTAAACTCATTACATGTCTTTATCTTATAAGGTGGCAAACATTTAGAAAAACACATTGGCATACAAGCCGGTGTAATCCAGTAGAACACAGGTTGCAAGAAAACCATATATGTCACCTTGAGGATGGCTAGCCTTACATGGAGACCCCTTAGTCCCGGCTGCCATCTCGACTAGTTTTCGTTCCTATAATTAATTCAGTCGGAACAGTCATTTTTTGTATTAACTTCGACTACTTGTCATAACGTATGACATCCTCTTGTCATTTCTTACATTCCATTAACCTCACACTCATTACTCACCTTATTTCAAGGTTTCTTATTAAGTAACACTTGTGATCTAAAGTTCACAACTCTCACATCCAACCTAACACTCGTTTACACTTTTTAAGGCATTTACATGTCACCAAACAAGGCCTAAACATCATCTAAAACCATTACCATTCAATCCCCCATCATTAGAACCCTTAAAAAAATTCATTCTTTCTGGTCTGGACCGCCCCACTGGGGAGGTCCCAGGGGCGGTCCACAACAGAAGCTTCTACGGCTGCATAATTCCACTGGACCTCCCCACAGGGGTGGTCCCTAGGGGCGGTCCATAACAGATCCCATTTTGCAAAGTGCTTTTCTACTCATTTTGAACAACAAATTCACCCCAATCTTTTCCTAAGCATTACACATGTTTTCCCACATGTTTTAACATCTTTTTGGCACACTAAAACCCTCTCTAATCATCCCGAAAACTCCTTAAACATTTACTCAAACTCTTACTAAATCCTTAACACTTAGAACATTTTAGCTTACACTTGTAACTTGTAATCTTGTTTAAAACTTCCACTAACCAAAGTGTTCTTCCACAACAAGATAACCACTCCTATAGCACCTTTTTGCTTCACACTCATCCCCTTTACACACACTCCTCAAGTCTTTCCCACAAGTTCATAATTAAACCTTCACAAGGCATTATACTTCTTTTGTTTACCAAATTTTGCACAAGTCTTAACAACACACTTATCATGACTTCGGTGCATTTGAAACCACCCATTTGCTCACTAAACCTCCAAGAAAATGCCCAAGACATTTTAACACTTAAGAACACCTTAACTCACTTTTTTTCACCAATTTAAACCTTAACCATTCCTAGTACAACCTAGGTCACCAAACTTCATTTAAACACCTAAAACTCCTTGCTTACTCGCCAAATTTTGACATAGCTTCTCTTGTATCACCTTACACCAAAACACATAGTTTTTCACTTTTAATCAATCCAAGAACACTCAATCCCTTAATACACATCCTTACACACAAACATATGGTTTTTCATCCTTTAACTATCAAAGACATTCATCTTCACAAGAAATGTTCTTTACACACAACTAAACCTTTAAACTACACTACATCACAATATAGTGCATAAACTAAATTGCTTGGCACTTAGGCCCTTAAACTGCATTAAACTTAAACACTGAATTTCCACATTTAAATGCCTTCAACCTGCAATTACACACAACAATGCTCCCATGTCCTTTTAGTCCACCTTGTGGATAGTTTCCTAGCTCATTTCCCATTGGCTCTTTAGGTTATTTATTAATCAAATATAGCTCAATTCCCTAGTACACAAACTACATTAAGAGAGGTCATTTACCTCTTCTCTTCAAGATTTTCTCACTTCTTTTCTTGATTGAAAATCGGCAAGGAGCTTTTATCACTTGTCAATCTTCTAACCAATACACATATAAGGGTAATGAGCATTTAGTTTAATACTCAAACTCATAATAAAACCCTAGATTTACATAAGTGTCTTAAAACACTAAATTTGATGTTTACCTTTGGAATTTGAAAGAGAACTTGAATAAGTAGCAAGATAGGACTCCTCCTAGTCCATTGAAGATTGAATCAAGCTAAATGAAGAGCAAGGTAATGCACCATTAAGAGGTGAATTTTTGGCTATATAAGAAAATGAAGGGAAACATGGACTTTCTTTGATTTTCCTTACCTTGAAGCAAAGGAGAACAACAAGGTGTGAAGAGGTGAGTTTTTCCTCCTTCAATGGAGATTCTCCATGGCACCAAAATTGAGTTCTTGAAGATTTGAAAAGATAGAAGTGTAGAGCTTGGTCTAACTAAGACAAAGGTAGTCTTGAAATTGATTTTGGAGCATGGAGTCATGAGTTACAAGTAAAAGAAGGTGAAGAATGAGGTGGTACTGTAGGAGAACGGCTGGAGCTTGGGAGAATGAAGATGAAGACGGTGGGAATGAGTGGGGAAAGAAAGAAATGAGGTGAGAGGCAAGCTTTAGAAGATATTTATGTTATAAAGGTAAATAGTAACTTTACTTTATTTTCTTTTACTTTCTTTAGTTGGCTGCTTGGCATGGTGAGTCACCACCACTAAAACCGTGCCCCCTTCCATAATAAAGATATTTATGGTCTTTTTTGACCATTTAATTAAGCTAAGTTGACTAAAGTCAAAACTAGCACTATTTGAGCATTATTCACAAATTAGTGCACATAATTGTGCAATTTTTGGTTTCCCATTGATTTAGGCTTCCTAATGTGATACTAAGTAGTACACATATTGATTAAAGAGTAATGATGGGCATTTAAACACTCAAAACCCATTTTTAAGACAATTTTTCAAAAATGTGCTTTAAGGCTCCTTAAAGCACATTTTGTGTTTTAACTTGTTTTCAAGCTTGGTTTTCTTAAATAAATTGATTTAAAATGTTCATTGTCATGTTAATAAGGTCTAGGAATGATCTTTAGGTATTATACAAGGTTGCACCAAGTCTAGAGCAAGTATTTGCTTAAATTGACTTTATGGTGTTTTCTTGTGTTTTGTTTGGTTTAAATTGTCTACCAATGTTTCTTAAGGACTTAATTAGCCTTATAAAATCATAATTGCATATTATTATGTCTTGGTAGGCTCTTTGGGTCCTAACCAAGTTCATTCCAAGCTTCGAGCATGTTTTTGCTCAAACTGTTTTAGTAGTACTTTATTGTGTTTACTATGGTTTAGTTTACTTACTAGCATTTCTAAGGCAATTTTTAGCCTTCATATACCATAGTCTAATATTTAAACAATATATCAAGGTTTGGGGTATTTCAGTTACTACTGAGTAACTTGGAATGAAACGTAACATGGTGTTACAATATTATAAGATGGAAAGCTTGGTTATGATGTTTATGGTATACCTTTCTAATAATGACCTTTAGGAAGAAATTGGAAAGACCTTGATAAGACACTAACACTATGATTTATGATCTGTGTTTTATATGTATGACTACCCTTACCAGTACTTAGGTAACGGGTTAGAATGGGGGTTATGAGAGTAGCTTAGGTACAAGAATACCTACAGGGTTCTTGGTCACGCGTTGTGGTGCACCGATTGGATGATGACTAACTGGTCCACTCAATATTGGTATTGGTAATGATGTTGGTATTGGTATTGGTAATGACACTACGAGCGGATGACGACTAACTGGTCCGCTCAAACATTGTTGTGATTCATAATGGTATGATTCAACGAGGCCGATGTGCTCGTTGACTTGGTAAGGGCCACTGCCCAGGTTGACCCACCTTCTAATAGGGTATGTGTCACCTTCTAACACTTGACACGGGTGAATTTATGTGAGGACACGCGCGATGGGAAATCAGAGGATCTCTAACTAAAACTAACAATCACCAGAAGGCACTGACAGCGATTGACTTGTTTTGAACATTAGGTGAAACTTGATTGTGGTGACTATGCTATGCCTTGTTTGACTTGATTTGAAATTTATGTTTGAAACCTAAATATGATAAATGTGTTGCTTATGTTGTGCCTTGTTATATGATTTGAATGGTAGCTATGTTTAATTTATTATGTTAAGCATGTTTGTTATATATTTATAAACCGGAATTTGAGTGAAATGAACCTGCATGCTCACTTGGTAAATATCTGAGTTAATTCTGAGGGTTCAGGATGATTTCATGATGACATACTCAGTAGCTGGGCTGACCCCTCCAGCAATGTTTTTTTTCTTCAGGTGTGTAGATTGGAAATTCAAAGACGAAGAGCGGGCTGGGGTAGATTGAGGTTTTGGGTTTCTGGTAAAAATTGGGCTAAGCCTGAGTAGTAGAGTTGCTCACAGTTGTAGTTAAGGTTTGAATTAGACTGCTATTATGTAAGCTATCTCTGTCATCACTATGTTTTTGTCAGTTGTTGATTTTAGTTTTGGAGGTCTTGTCACGTGCGTTGGGCACGTGACGGCAGTAACATCTCTTATGGACGTATGTTTATATTAGACTTCCGCTTTAACTACTCATATGGTTGTGTATATATATATATCAGATGATGTTTAGGTATTAATCGTGTTTATGAGAAAGGGATGTTACACCTAAATCCTTCAAACTCCACAACGCCCTAAAATCCTTAAAATCATGAACACCTGAAAACCCTAAATTTTCTCAAAACCTCGAATTTCCAAAATCCCCAAAGATCATGAACTACGTAAAGTATGATCTCAACGTGAACTTGAGTACGTAAGTAACTCGCTCTGTGTGTGACCCTTTTCAATCAAAAACCTCTTCCTAGCTCTAAGATGGTATTCATACCTTTCAAAACACTCAAATCTCTCTTTGCACCCACAAGCTTTAAACCATCAAACTTCTAGTCTTTTCACTAACTCAACCTTAGACCTTTCCCTGTCTTACACCCCTTTGATTCATCAATCCTCTTTTTAGTGCTAGCTTGGCAGAAAAGCTCGCATAACCTTTCATTCTATATTCAATAAACTTTGTCAAACCCATTAACCTTTCTTGGCTCTAACTTGGCAGAAAAGCTTGTCTCATCAATTCTCCATGCTCCACACTCTTCCTATCATATCCTTGTGACCTTCAAATTGAATCTCTTTTAAAACGTTTTGAAAGAGCACAATCGTGACAATCGAAGACCGAGGTTTTCTCGAATACCACCTGAAGTTGCGGTTGTTGCCACTTACAAGGGGAGTAACCAGGGGCGGAGCCAGAAAAGTTTTCTAGGGGGTGAGAATTCTTTTATAATATAATTATATTTTAAAAATTGATATTAGATATGTAGTTTGACATAAAAATTACATTAAAATTGAAATACATAAATTATTAAATAAAAAAATTATTTTATCTTGTTTTATTTCTAGTTTAAAAAACGGGTATACAAAGTTATAAGTTAATGTCAATAATATAGAACATTACTTCTAAACTAATACTTTTTTCTAAAAACTTCTTCCAAAAATTATTTTGAGTAATTATAATATTATTTTAGTTTACAAAATCTGTAATAACTAAAAACACTTGTATTATGGATAGTAGGGGTACATGATTACTAAGACTAACATAATAATCATGTTTACTATAGACTCTGTTGCTAAAATAAAAAATATTAAGAGTTTTCTTATCTACTGTAGACTGAATATGTTTTTTTACAACATAATTCTAGAACAAATATTACAGATTAATATAAACAAAATTGATAAGAAATAGAAATTGGTGATATCATAGTGATATTTTACAAAATGTTATGGGGGCGAACAAATATCTAATAACATAAATAAACTATATAACAAAAATACTAAAACTGATTTCAGCATGTACCTGAGGGAGTTGGGGGGCGAACACCCACCCGCCCCCCCCCCCCCCTGAAATACCCCAAACCTTGATATGTTGATAAACATTTAAACTATGGTATGTGAAGGCTAAAAAGTGCCTTAGAAACATCAGTGAACAATTTAAACCATAGTAAATGCAATAAAGCACTAGGATTCGGTATGAGCAAAAACATGCTCTAAGCTAGGAGTGAACTTGGTTAGGACCCAAAGAGCCTACCAAGACTTAATAATATTCAAGTATGATTTAATAAGGCTAATTAAGTCCTTAGGAAACTTTGGTGGACAGTTAAACCAAATAAAACACAAGAAAATACCTTAAAGTCAATATGAGCAAAAATGTGCTCTAAGCTTGGGATAAATTTGTATAAGACCTAATGGTCATACCTATACCTTATAAATATGTTAATGAACATATTAAATCAATTACCAAAGAAAACCAAGCTCGAAAACAAGTTAAACACAAAAAGTGCTTTAAGGAGTCTTAAAGCACGTTTTTGAAAAATTGTCTTGTAAATGAGTTTTGAATGGCTAAATGTCCATCATTACTCTTTAATTAACATGTGTACTATATAGTATCACATTTGGGTGGCTATATCAAAGGGAAATCAAAAATTTCACTTCTATGTGCCTTGTTTTATGAATAGTAACTTTTATAAGCTAGTTTGTAACATATGTTGTTATAAGTAATTAAGTTGGTCAATAAAGACTATTATACCCTCCTAAGTATATGGGGGCCGGTTTTTCATGGTGTGAGTCACCAACATGTAAAAGAAATCAAATAAGTAAAGTAAAGCTTAAAGTAAAGTACTATTTTGCTTTATAACATAAATATCTCCAAAAGCAAACTTACCTTCTCATTTCCTTCTCTTCTTTCATTTCACACGGTTTCTTCATCTTCTCCTCTCCTCCATTTACGATTTGCTACAGCTCCTCTCTTCTCCATCTTCATTTCCTTGCCAAATCCAACTCCATGCTCCAAATCAAATTCTAAGACCATATTAGTCTTAGTTAGGTCAAGCTCTACACTTCTACCTTTTCAAATCTTCAAGAGCTCAATTTTGGTGCCATGGAGAATCACCATTGATGGAGCTTGAGCTTGTGTTTCTACACATTATTACCCTCCTTTGCTTCTAGGTAAGGAATCTCAAAGAAAAAATCAAGTTTCCTCCATGTTTTGTGTGTGACCGAAAATATTCATTGATGGAGCTCCTTGTGTTGCCTTGTTCTAGCTCCATTTGGATCTTTCAAGGACTAGGTGGAGTCCTCTCTTCATAGATATTCAAACACCCTTCAAAGATTAAGGTAAAACAACTACATTAATGTTTTGAAATAATGTAAACCTAGGGTTTACAATGAGATGGAGCTTAAAGCTTGAATACTCATTATGTTGTTTGTATAATGTTTAGTAGTTGGCAAGGAACCAAATGCCTTACCGGTTTTGTAAGGAAACAAGAAAGAAATTTGGGAGGAAAAGAGGTAAATATGCTATCTTAATGTGGTTTAATGCCTTAGGAGAAATAAGCTTATAATGCTTGTTAAAACTACCTAAAGAGCAAATGGTGAATGACCTAGTAAAGTGTTCTCAAGGAGACTAGTAAAAGAACATATGTATTGGTGTATGTATTTGCAGGTCAAAGGCATTATTTATGTGGGAAATTCAGTGTTTAAGGTTATGCAATTTAAGGGCCTAAGAGCCATGTTGTTTAAGGGCCTAAGTGCCAAGCAATTTAAGTTATGCACTATATTGTGATGTAGTGCTAAATGTGTGAAGTCTTGTGTATAAAAATGTGTTTGATGGATTTTAGGTGTTCTTGAATGAAATAAGGTAAAAACCTAAGTGTTTGGATGTGAGTAAATACAAGAGAAGCTATGGCCAAATTTGGGGAAATGTGTGAGAAGTTCTAAGTGTTTTAAGAAAGTTTTGGTGAACTAGGAAGTGTAAAAGGTGAACAAATGTTTTACTTGGGAGGAAAACATGCATTAAGGTGTTCTAAGGTGCTATAAGGATTTAGGCATTGTCTTGGAAGTTCTAGAAACCCAATGAGTGTTATTAGGATGTATTTAAGTCTTGGAGAAGTTTGTTTAAGGTTTGGGTAATGTTGATGAATAAGGAGAGAATGATGTTTAAGTAAGGTTTTGAGAAAAGAATTCAAGAAGTTGTAAAAAGGAGATTTAGTTAGTAAGAAAAGAAGTTGAGAGATGATGTTAAGGTGTAGAGGAAACACCTTGGTGTAGTGGTCATTATTGGTGATCTACCACTTAAAAATCTTAAGGAGAAAACATCCCAAGTGCTAGGAATTTTGTAAGAAATTTGTGAATGATAAGATGGTTTTGGTGAGTGATTTAAAGAGTTTAGCACATGGCTAAAGGTGTGTTTGATGTGCCAAATGATGTTAGGAAACATTATGAGGCTTTAGGAGAAGTTTGGTGAAATTGGTTAAGTGTTTAAAGACTTGGAAATTGAATGTTTTGCCGTGTCCGAACTTCCGTCCGGACATGGAAGTTCGGACAGGCTCTGTGGGTAAAGGATTTTCTCACTCTCGAACTGTGTCCGAACTTGGGAAGTCCGGACACAAGTTCGGACGTGACTGTTTCTATCTGGGATTTACTCTCGAACTGTGTCCGAACTTGGGAAGTCCGGACACAAGTTCGGACGTGTGTATGGTTTTCAGTATTAGGTTGCGGCTTGCGTCCGAACTTGGAGGTTCGGACACAAGTTCGGACAAGGTGTTGTATGGGCCAAAACATTTGTTTAAGGTATGGAAATGGTGTGTAATGATGGGGATTGATAGGTAATGATGTTTAAGGTTGTTAAGGACATGTTAGGTGAGTTTAATGACAATTAAGTGGGTGAAAAGTTGTATTAGAATGTGAGAGTAAAACAAGTTAAAATGTTAAGCTATGTAACTAAGTTCGGGGAGAAGTTATAAGCATTAGACATTAAATAATCATGCTACCCCCGATGTAATAAAAGTACATGTAATGTTATCATTTTCGAGAATTGCTCGAGGAACATAAGTGGACGTGGTAAAGTGGACTCCGGTGACAGGTATGGTTTTCTTGCAACCTGTGTCCTACCGGATTACACCGGCTTGTATGCCAATGTGTTTTTCTGTATGTTTGCCACGTTTATGAATAAATCATGAAACGAGTTTACAGTCGTTATTGTTATTGTATGTTTTCGTGCCGATACCGGTAACCTCGAATGCGCTTTGAAGGGCTAGTTAACCACTATTAGGTAAACGTAGGAGAACGGTATCCGGTAACAACGTTTCCGACTTAAGGGACGTTCTAACCACGGCTATGCGTGAGTTGGTTATGTGATGTTTGTGTGCGATGTTTGTATGTGATATATGACTCTCTCTTCCCTTGTGTATGTCTAACAAGACTTAACCCAATGTTTTGATTGTTTAATAAAGTTCAAAGTTGAACTTCTAACAAGTGCTAACGGGGGAGTGAGGAGTCCGGTCTGTTCCGGCCACGCGTGTGAGTATGGGGGTCGTGTCATAGCAGGTTCGATCCTCTCCGTATGTTATGGTTGTTTTCCAATTTGGTTCCCAACCTTCCCTTTAGCTTAACCAAGGCTATTACTGACTCACGTCGGGCCACAGGGGCATACTATTGTTATGTTTGTTTCGGTGTGCTTGGATCACTATATCCGAGACACCTTGTGTTAAGTTAACCGTTCATTTAACGAGACGGTAACGAGTTATGTAACGAGCTTATCATGAGACTGGCAACATTCTCTAGGCTCACCAGTGTACTAACAATGTTTGGGTCGGTTCCTAAGAGGACCATTCCCGTTATGTTATGTATCTTTGTTGTGATGCAATATCTATTGCGGTGTTATGTTGTGCACGTGGAAACGTGCGAAGTGTTGTTAAGAGTTGTTATGTAGTGTATGTTATATGTTGTAAAATGTGGAGTATGTGGATCATGGATATGAATCCCAGTTTGAGAAAAGAGGCGTTTAAGGATAACCCGATTTAAGGGTAAGTGTCGTCTGTTAAGGAAGTAGCTCCATTAGAGGAGGAACACTCTAGGGATATTGAATACCTTGAGTGACTTATTAAGTAAGGATATATTATCCGTTTGTTGAGCCCGTTGAGGCGAAATGATTATGTGTTGTGTGTTTACAGTTGCATGCATGATTTAAAAATAATCAACCGCATGCTAAGACGACAATTAGTTGTGCGTGGCCCGGTAGCATGTGGGCTGCGGGATTACCATACCAGCAAAGGTGCTGAGCCCCTTGGGGGCCACCCTTTCTCTTCTTTTCCTATTTCAGGTACGAAGTGCTGGAAGCCGTTCGAGAGTAGGACGGGTAGTCATTGTACATGGGTAATCATTTAAGTGTATGTATACAGTAGGTGTAGTAAGACCGAAATTGTTGTCGGCACCAGTTTATAAATACTCGGTATAGTGAAAGTCGTACGTTGTTGTTGTTGTTAATGGAAAGGGATAGTAATGTGTAGTCGCTCGGAATTTAGCCCATCAGACCGTACAATGTATATGTATTAGCCTTGTTAGCCACGTGGGTGGTTAACGGCGTGTAACACCAGCGAGTTGAGTTATTTGATGAGTTGTGTATTCCGCTGCAGATTGTTGTTATGTATTTGTTGTTGGATGGGGTGTTACACCCGCCCCCTTGTCTTCACCTCTAGGAGTAACCTAGTGTGAACCCACACAGAATCTCTGGTATGACCGAATAAGTCCTATCCATAGGCAACAAATTTTGGAGTCAATCAACGATTCTTAGAACTCTTCCTCTTCCTTTCTAGTACATCTTAGGTCAAACTAGGTGGCGACTCTAGTGAACTCCATCTTAAAGGCATATAAGTGTGGGGCCCATTAAGAGTGGGTGTAATGCTCACTAGCATTCCGCTCAGGCTTTCTGCGATGTGGGGTGGGAACGACTTTATATGAAAAAATGAAGCCTTTTCAGCTTTTTAGATAAGAAGTTTGTTATGCCATTTTTATTTAATATAATTGATAAGTGTGAAAAATGAATTGTTTTAGTGGTCTTAAATGCTTAATTTTCATACACGCATTGATCATTCCACACTTATCTTATATTTTAACTTTGGTTTCTTGTTCGATGAGAATTGATACCTTTTTGTATGACAAATGTAGAGAAAAGCCAAGAAAACAGTAAATTAACTCATGAGGGTGATGATGCAACAAACGGGGATCAAATTGGAGCCAGAACGAAGATTTTAGAAGGTTTTGAAGGTGTGTCCGAGCTTGTGTCCGAACTTTGAAGTTCGGACACAGTTCCAGACTCACAACGAAGAAGTCGAAACTCCGCTCTACACGACCATCTGTCCGAACTTGTGTCAGAACATTGAAGTTCGGACACAAGTCGAGACTTTTACAAACAAAGCCAGATCCGCGCTCCAAAACAAAGTGTCTGAACATTGAAGTTTGGACTAATGTTTGGACGCGGCTAATTTGTCAGCGGAAGTGCCGCGTTTTGAAGAGAAAAGTGAAGAAACAGTTTATAAAAGTGACCTAATCAGAGGGGGAAGGACATCACATTTTACCACGAAGTTCTTGACTCATAACCACGCTCATCATCGACACTCATACTCTCATCTCTTCCATCATCATCAACACCACTCTCAATTACTTTCATCACACAAATTACATTGCCATCGAGGAGGATCGTCAGAAGTGAGTTCACATTCGTCTTCAACCTCGCATCAACACGTCTTTGAATCTGGATAGCGAGTGGAATTGGGAGTTGATCTCTTTCTCTTGATGAATTATATACCAATTGTATTTATTCATTTCATTGATATGTCTGGCTAGTGAGGATTGCTCTGGGGGAGGGTTGTTCGTAATGGATACGAATTAGCTAGTAATTCTGCAATTTAAATATGAGATTTTACCGGATTGTTTCTAGGTTAATGTATAACATTCATCTCCTCTATTAATTTCATGAGTTCTTAGAGTTTTTTTGCGAATCTTGTTACGATCAGATCAGGTGACTAACAAGAAGTTCAAGTTAATCTGAAAATTTGTGAAGAACTAGTCGGACAGATGAGTTCTCCCTGCAATTGCTAATAATTCTTCACACTTATTCCGCCTTATGTGTTTTGTCTGTTACTGGATTAGAGCTGACATGTTCTGATAGGTGAGCTTTTCAATGAACTAGGGTTTATCATTGAAGAGAGTAGAAAGAATTGGCCAATCCGAATCTCGTAAGAAACTTGTAGAAGTTTCTAACTACATCAAGTAAAGAACAACCCAAACCTAGAGTTCCATTCAACTGATCAAATTTATCATTTAATTTCACTTTAGCAAATTCTATTTCAAAAACAACAAACAACCAATTGATTTCCCGATTTCTTAGGAGTAGACTTATTTCCTTTCAAGTCCCGCGGATTCGATATCTGGTTAATTAATTTCTTATACTACAGTGACCGGGATTTTTGCAACCCGACATATTTATTGATTTATTATTTTCTAGGTTTAATTTCTTAGTTTTATCATATCAATTTCTCTGTTTGCAAAATGGCGCCGTTGCCGGGGACTTGACTTTGTCTAGTCCTTTGCCCTGGTTGTCAATTGTTTTTACTTAGTTTTTACTTTATTTTATTTTATTTATTATTTTTGTTCTAGTTATATTCGTTTATTTAACTTTATTTTATTTCCATTACTTATTTCGTTCTTATTTTAATTATAATCTTATTTTTTTTGTGTTCATTAGTTTTGTTTTAATTTTAATTTCGTTGCGTCTCTTTGTTTTAATTTATTTTGTTTGATTAATTTGTTTCTACTTTGAGTTCATTTTATTTTTTAGTTATTTATTTTAGTTTCATCAGTTTATTATATTTTACTTCTTTCTTATTTTTAATTAGTTATAAATTTAATTTAGTTATTCTTAGTTGTTAATACTTATTTTATTACATTTCATCCGTTTACATTGTGCAGGTGCTTGGTGAATGCATGGTACCCGATCTCGAGGACCACCAAGATTTAAGATAGACCCAAAGATCAACCGTACAGTTAGCAAGCATGAAAAGCAAAAAGAGCATTAAATTTCACCATGGCTGCAAATGGACCAGCAAACAACAATGAGCAAGCCACAATGGGAAGAGTAAACCGTTCGTCGGCTGCCCCCAGAAGAGGCCATGTGATTCTACCCTAGCTGACAGCGGAGTTAACAATGGAATGGCAGAAACTTAAACCTAGCCATCAGACAAATGATGTTCGGAATCACCCTACAGGGACCTTTTCAGGCGCAGACCCAGCTGATGCGCTCGACCATGTCCATCGATTTCTAGTACACCTAGATTTGTTGGGGATTTCTCAAGGACTGGAGGAGTATGCTCGACTATGCTTGTTCTAGCACAGTTTGTCTGGGGAGGCATCAAAATGGTTTCACCGTCTGCCACCGGGTATCATCACTACTTGGGAGCAGATGACTACCAGATTCTACGAGAAGTACATCCCCATCTCTAGGACAAGACAAATGATTGCTGATCTGACGGCTTTCAAACAGTCAGGTAGTGAGATAATCTGTGAAGCCTGGGATAGATTCAAGGAGCTTCTCCGACAGTGCCCTCATCACGGCCAGGATACCACATCTTTGGCTCAGGGATTCTTCTAGGGGCTGAGAGATGAGCATAGAGGTGAGGTCAGAGCTGCATTAGGTGAAATCTGCTGGCCAAAAGCGGAGAGGAGTTCATGACCTCCATGGAGTCCTACTATGAGGAGCTCCGCCAGTGGAACAGCAGTGGTGGTAGGGTATTCTTGATTGGTCACAGTTCTGCTCAGACTCCAGATCCTATAATAGAGCAGATAGCAGCTGACCAGGCTCATTTAAACACCACTTTGGGAAACATGGCAAAGATGCTTGAGCAGCTTACCCTGGGACAGACATCTGTACAGACTGCTAAGAAGGTGTCTACTAATTCCAGTGATGTCTCCTGCTCTCAGTGTGGCGATAATCATCAATATGAGGACTGCCCTATGGTAGGTGAGATGAGGCAGACCGAGGAGGCACATGCAGTGGTCAGTACAACAGGCAGCCTTGGATGTAGAATCAGCACCCAAACCTGAGGTACGGGAATCCAAATAATGCTCTGAATTCACATCAAATGCAGCCTTAGAGGGCGAATGTAACGCCCCTATTTAACATAATTACAGCGGAAATAAAATACTAAAGGCGTTAACAGACCATCGGGTTCCAAACACCCAACACCAAATCTCACCAATTACAACTTATAAGATTACAAAATCCATGGTCTGAACCTCGAGAAAACTTAACATAAACATAATAGTAATAAAATACATTAACTCTCCACAAAACCTAGTCTCATCCCAATCACTCATTCTCTTCGTGGCCACCTGTATATCAATTCGTACCTGCAAGATGAAACCAAGCAGCCCACCCCAAGAGGGGTGAGTCAGTTCCCTGGAATGGAACTGGTACGATTCTCCAAAACAAATCTTATAAACATATTTCTTAAATCAACAATAACTTGAAGTCAAACGCTTAAAAAAACAGAAGATCAAGGCACATCAAAATCACCAAGTCAAAGGATAACAAGTTGAGGATAAAGACAAATAACAGAAAGATAGAGTTAGTCAATGAAAACCACACCATGAGTTAGTGAACAACCATTGCTTATGTTAGATCCAATTCCAGTTAGGAGTAGAAACACTAGGGTAGTCACAAGGACTAGGAATGAATGAGAGAAATCCAAGAACCAGCAACTCAAGAGTGGAATAAAACCAACTGGGAGAGATGGCCCCCACCGCCAAGTACGTCCTTTTAGGACAGGGGATATACAGCCCCTCACTGTTTACAATGTCCTTTTAGGACAGGGGATATACAGCCCCTCACTGTTACTGATAAAGACGCGCGCACGCCACTACAAAAAGACTCAGCTCATGGATGAAACGATATCCAGAGTCAAAGGAAAAATTTACCAAGATTGACATTTCCCAAATTCCCACTAGATCATTAACTGCACCAGAGCAATACCAAAACACTCAGTCCTACAGAGTGCAGAAGCGGAAACCCTAGGCAGTTAATGTCTAATGAAACAACCAGATAGAAGGAACCAATAACCATGTAAGTTTCACATTCAAGGCTCAGTTAGTCACATCAAGTTGAGTTAGCCACACAAACAGTTTCCTTTTGAAATTTCTTTAACTCGGTTAGTGTTTTATAAAATGTCTCATAAGTCGGTTAGTAAAAGTATCGGAGTACAAGAAATCGTACCTGGTATGTGTAGAAGCAGTAACCAAACTTGAAAATGCGATCCTCCACTAATCACCTATATTTAAGGTGTTCCAGGTATTGATTAGTTAAGGAACTACAACGCTAAACAACTTTCATTCTTACTGGTTTATAGTTTCTGGTTACAATTACTCTCTCTTAAGGATCTGGGCTAGATCTTGTTAATTAAGTCTTCCATTAGGCCCATTTCTTTTAATCTGGAATGATTTAGGGTTTACCCCTGAGAGTGGCCCAAACTCTCTTTGAATTATTTAAGTGGGCTTTTGGAGTTCATAGACTTGGGCCCAGTAGGTCAGCCCAAGACCGTGTTATGTTTTCGTTGTTTAATTAAATTCCCTAAAAATATTTCTGCGAGGTTTTGAACGTGCAACCTCGATCTAGTTCCAGGTTTAACTTGACCATCTACGCCATTGAGTTTGTTTATCTTAAGGGTACATTTAATTTTACTTCGATTACTTACTCCTAATCATGGGGTTAGTTTAATTAAACTCTTAAGTTATCATTGACTAATTTATTACAACGTTGGTTAAAGTCCTAAAGTTTAGTATATATATTCTTCTTATTATATTTCCCACAAGGAATGTTATTTCCTTCATCTATTTTTAATTTATTCATATATATGTATATATTAAGATTTATCCAAAACATTCTTTAAGAAATTTTATTGTATTTAATTATCTTTAATAACTTTAAAACATATCCACATCCGATATATGGTTTACAAAATAAGGTATTTTCCTTAGTTTTAATGTAACACCCCATCCAACATTAACATACTTGCAACGAACTGCAGCGGAAGAACAACCTCATCACATTACTTAACTTGTTGGTGTTACACGCCGTTAGCCACCCACGTGGCTAACAAGGCTAATACATACACAATGTACCGGTCTGATGGGCTAAATTCCCGAGCAACTATACATTAGTATACCTTCACATTAACAACGCCAACAACAACATACACCTTATCAACTATACCGAGTATTATAAACTGTTGCCGACAACAATTTCGGTCTTACTACACCTACGGTATACATACACTTAAAAGTTTACCCGTGTACAATGACTACCCGTCCTACTCTCGAACGGCTTCCAGCACTTCGTACCTGAAATAGGAAAAGAAGAGAAAGGGGTGGCCCCTAGGGGCTCAGCACCTTTGCTGGTATGGTAATCCCGCAGCCCACATGCTACCGGGCCACGCACAACTAATTGTCGTCTTAGCATGCAGTTGATTATATTTAAATCATGCATGTGACAATAAACATACAACACTTAACATTTCGCCTCAATGGGCTCAACAACTAATATATCCTTACTTAATAAGTCACTCTTGGTATTCATTATCCCTAGAGTGTTCCTCCTCTAATGGAGCTACTTCCTTAATAGACGACACATACCCTTAAATCGGGTTATCCTTAGACGCCTCTTATCACACACTGGGAGTCATATCCATGATCCACACACTCCACATTATACAACACACTCCACATTATACAACCTACAACATACACTACATACAACACTTAACAACACTTAACAACACTTTGCACGTTCTACGTACACAACACAATACCGCAATGAATACTGCATCACAACAAAACACATAACACAACGGGAATGGTTCGCTTAGGAACCGACCCAAACACTGTTTACACACTGGTGAGCCTAGAGAATGTTGCCAGTCTCATGATAAGCTCGTTATACAATAACACCAACACTCATTACCGTCCTAATAGTTGGACGAGTAACTTAAGTTAAGGCGGTTCGGGTTTGGAGGCCCTAACACACCACACAAACACAGGTTCCCACTAAACCGATCATAAGTCAGAATAGGTAAGCTTTGGAGTAAGCTAATGGGAGATCATAACCCGTGAGGGAAACAACCATAACAAAGAGAAGGGTAAGGCTAGGAAGGATACCCTCTCCCAAACAACGCGCGACCGGCCAAACCGGATTCCTCACTACTGTTAGTACATACTTACTTTAGACAATACTTAGAACTCCACTATGGAGCCTGTCACATAACAACTCATACAGTATTACAACTGGGTTAAACATACAAGGGAGATCCCTACATTCACATACACATATCACACATTTAACACACGCATAGCCGTGGTTAGTACGTCCCATGGTACGGGTCGTTTGCTCCGAATACCGAACTCTCAAGTGATCCTAGACTCAGTTAACTAAGGTTAACACTGCTGAGATTAAATGGTATCGGAGTTGAACACGCCACATATATGAATTACTGTAAACTCATTACATGTTTTATCTTACAACGTGGCAAACATACAGAAAACACATTGGCATACAAGCCGGTGTAATCCGGTAGACGCAGGTTGCAAGAAAACCATACCTGTCACCGGAGTCCACTTTACCACGTCCACTTATGTTCCTCGAGCAATTCTCGAACAACTGTTAACATCACATGTGTTTTCATTAACATTGGGGTTTGCTTGATCATTTAATGTCAATGCTTAATTTTTCCCCATTAACATAGTTACATAACTTAACATTTTTAACTTGTTTTACTCTCACATTTTAATACAACTTTTAACCCACTTAGGTGTCATTAAAACTCACCTAACATGTCCTTACCATCCTTATAACATCATTACCTACCAATCCCCATCATCACATACCATTTCATAACCTTAAACCATGTTTTTGGTCCGACCGACCCACCGACCGACCCACAACTGGGTCGGTCCATTACAGAACCCTTTTTACTTCCTTATTAACATGCACGTCCGACCCACGTCCGACCCACCGCTCTGGGTCGGTCCATGTGCGAACATTTTTCCACCTTTGAAACTTGACCGACCGACCCATGTCCGACCCAACCTTCTGGGTCGGTCCATTACCGAACATATTCTTAACATTTTACAGAGGCTCGACCGACCCACAAACTGGGTCGGCCCCTGGGTCGGTCGCCTCCTAAACTTACCCAAACTTTGTCAAATCTTCACCAAACTTCTCCTAAGACCTCTTAATGTGTTCTAACATCATTTGGCACTTCAAACACACCTTTAAGATACCCTTAAACACTCACAAAACTATTCTTCCTACTTCCTTAAACCTTTACTTATATCTCCACAAAATTTCTAACACTTACAATGTTTTCTCCTTATGATTCCTAGGTGGCATTTCACCTATTATAACTACTATCCCAAAACACTTTCTCCTCATCTTAACATCATCTCTTAAGCATCATTTTCTTACTAACTAAATCTCCTTTTTCACATTATACCTAAACATCTCTTATTCCTTGAATATCAACCTTACCTAAACCTTAAACAAACTCCTCCAAGACTTACACACATCCACTAAACACACATTGAATTCCTAGAACTTCAAAGACAACACCTAAATCCTTGCATCAAACTAAATCACCTTAATACATGTTTTCTTCTCAAGTAAACATTCATTCACCTTTAACACTTCCTAGTTCACCAAAACTCACTTACAACACTTAGAACTTCTTACACATTTTCCTAAATTTGGCCATAACTTCTCTTGCATTTACTCACATCCAAACACTTAGGTTTTCACCTTAAGTCATTCAATAATACCTAAAATCCATCAAACACATTCTTATACACAAACTTCACACATCAAGCACTACATCACAATATAGTGCATAACTTAAATTGCTTGGCACTTAGGCCCTTAAATAACATGGCTCTTAGGCCCTTAAATTGCATAAACCTTAAACACTGAATTTCCCACATTAGTAATGCCTTTGACCTGCAAATACATACACCAAAACATATGTTCTTTTACTAGTCTCCTTGAGAACACTTTACTAGGTCACTCACCATTGGCTCCTTAGGTATTTTATCAAGCAAATCAAGCTCATGTTCCTAAGGTATTTAAACTACATTGAGATAGTTTGTTTACCTCCTTTTCCTCACAAATTCTTTCTTGGTTCCTTGTAAACCGGTGGGGTGTTTGGTTGTTTGTCAACTTCTAAACATTATACAAACAACATAATGAGTATTCAAGCATTATGCTTCATCTCATTGTAAACCCTAGTTACACATATTGTTTTAACACATTAAGGTAATTGTTTTACCTTGGAATTGGAAGAGAACTTGAATAAGTATCAAGAGAGGGCTCCTCCTAGCCCTTGGAAGATTCAAATGAAGCTAAAACAAGCAAGATAAATACACCATTGTGAGGTGAATTTTCGGACAACATGTAAACATGGAGGAAACTTGATTTTTCTTTGAGTTTCCTTACCTTGAAGCAAAGGAGAACAAGAATATGTGAAAAGGTGAGCTCAAGCTCCTTCAATGGTGGTTTCTCTTGGCACCGAAATGGAGGTTTTGAAGCTTTGAAGAGACAAGATTGTAGAGCTTGGCTTAACTAAGAGAATGGTGGTGTTTGTTTTTGATTTGGTTAAGTGAGCTAGGTTTTACATGTGGTCAAAGATGGACTTCCATGGTTGTATCATGTACCACCGAGAGAGAACAAGAAGAAGAGAGGAAGAAGAGAGTGTGGAACCGTGTGAAATGAAGGAGGAAGGAAGAATGAAGATAGAATTTGCTTTTAAGATATTTAAGTCTTAAAGCAAATAGTAACTATGAGTCACATTTATTTACTTAACAAGTTAACATACTTGGTGACTCCTCTCTACAAAAACCGGCCACCATTATGCCTAGGAGGGTGTTTTGGTCTTTGTTGACCAACTTAATCACTTATAACATTATATGTTACAAACTAGTTTGTAGAAATTACTATTCACAAATACAAGGCACATAGAAGTGAAATTTTTGATTTCCCACTAATATGGCCACCCAAATGTGATACTATAGTACACATGTTAATTAAAGAGTAATGATGGTCATTTAGCCATTCAAAACTCATTTACAAGACAATTTTTCAAAAACGTGCTTTAAGACTCCTTAAAGCACATTTTGTTTTAACTTGTTTTCAAGCTTGGTTTCTTTGGTAATTGATTTAATATGTTCATTAACATATTTATAAGATATAAGTATGACCATTAGGTCTTATACAAATTTATCCCAAGCTTAGAGCACATTTTTGCTCTTATTGACTTTAAGGTATTACCTTGTGTTTTGTTTGGTTTCATTGTCTGCCAAAGTTTCCTAAGGACTTATTTAGCCTTATTAAATCATAATTAAATGTTATCAAGTCTTGGTAGGCTCTTTGGGTCCTAACCAAGTTCACTCATAGCTTAGAGCATGTTTTTGCTCAAACTGTGTTTTAATGCTTTATTGCATTTATTATAGTTTAGATTGTTCACTGTTGTTACTAAGGCACTTTTTAGCCTTTACATACCATAATTTTATATTTAAACCACATATCAAGGTTTGGGGTATTTCAATCTACCCCCCTTAAAAGAGCTTCGTCCTCGAAGTTCACACTTTTCACATATCATTCAATTTGAACACAGGAATCACTTGCAAATAAACTTCTATAACCAAACACACTTTACATCACAACCTCGGACTTGATGGTCCGGGCAACACATTCACATCCACACATAACATAACATATCCAAATGATAACCTCGGACTCTATGGTCCGGGTATCTTAACAACATTTACACATACATAACAACATTTGGACACGTAGGTCCCGATAACATAACAGTCTTTAGACACGTAGGTCTATTTAACACCACACATTTAGACTCATAGGCCTTGATAGTATACACTTTAGGAAATCCAAGTCAAACAACATTCATTACACATACCAAACAACATGTCAGGCAGTATAGCAATCAAAAATATCCTTGATATACACTGTGATCCCGTAGAACACGGTCGCGATGGACACCTTCCGTCCCCGTGCCTTTAGGAGATTAAAATAATCACATAAGTTTAAAAATTTCCTTGTGAGGTTAAGTAAGAGAACTTTAATTACGTAAGGTATCCATCAACGTTTTATAAATACCAATTTAAAATCCTTTTGAAAACACACACAACTCCAAGTCCAACTTAAGCTCTTTGCTTCATTTCTTAGCGTGGTTATTTGTGACCACTTATAGGGAGTTTCAAGAGTCATCCAACCCTGATGTGATCAGCATCAGTGTTGAACTATCCTTCCACTCCAATTTGTGTTCGGCTTCCCTTGATCGCATGCAAATCAAGTTCCACCTCCCACTTCATTTTCGAGCATCAAGTAAATCACTCATTTCCAATTTTCTATCTTTTGAATCATTCTAGTCATGATCACAACATCTCCAAAGGATAGAACTCCGTCTATCAGTTACCTCCATTCACTTTAATCACGTTGCCTGGGAATTTATCTCACTAGGTTCTATGTCGGTATCATGCCCTTTATGCATCACTATTAAGTATACATATATATATATATACATATATTTTATCAAAATACAACACACCTGATTTTCCATTTATACACTGTCGGGGCTTTTGTTCCCCGGGAGTTTATCTACTCCCCACACTTGTACAATCACACACAACTGTTAACAAACACACACACTTATCACAATGGTATTCGCATCTTCTGTGCGCAATTACCACAATTAAACCATGAATGAATGTGTATGTTTACGTAACACACACACCAATCATCAAGACAAACAATAATTTTGTGCTATGCACAATACGAGTCACATACACTACGTACACTTGTACGGTAATATACACCAAGTGGTTTTGCGCTCTACCCCCCTTAAAAGGGATTACGCCCACGTAATCAATCACTAAACATTGCTTAAATGCTCTGCCGTCGTGAAGTGTTTTAACTTCCACGCGGTCTATTAGACAATGGATTCTGATTAGAGGATCTTAACCATATTGGCGGTTTAGTTCCTAAACCAAGAATTCTCATTGGAGTTTGTTTATCGGTTTCGATTCTGGCCTGTTAGGCTTCTAGGCGTTAATAATTAGCCATTCACTCGTGTTCACCATGTACATTCAACACTTGAATCACTGGCTCACTAGTTTCTGCTGCGAAACTCTAGTAACTGTAGAGCTTAATTGCTCCTTTTTGTTATTCTTACTGTATTGCACATCCCCAATTGTCACCTTCATCTTGGTAACAATGGTTTCTCAACCGACGCGTGGTATCTTTTACCGTTAGCGAATTCGGTGAGTTATAAACTTTCTATCCACTTCCATAACCATTTACTGTGTATACAGTTATGTATTTCACAATGATCGACTTGTTCCCTTCCGACTTACTGTCGGTTGAGATTGAGCTACTACCTAGTGTGTAGTGCTCTCTCAGCTATTTCCAATATTTGGGGTA
Source organism: Limonium bicolor (assembly GCA_023374045.1). Taxonomy (NCBI): domain Eukaryota; kingdom Viridiplantae; phylum Streptophyta; class Magnoliopsida; order Caryophyllales; family Plumbaginaceae; genus Limonium; species Limonium bicolor. The sequence continues at coordinate 190,723,774 of CM041780.1, forward strand.
TATTCCATACCGATATTTGACAGTTAGTGCTGTTGTAGTCACTTACTGTTAATCATGTCTCCACATTCGGTTTTGTACAAGTACTCTTTATTGGTGCGGCCTTGCATTTCCTATGCATCGGCCATTATACACATTATTACTCCACAATTAACATGTTTCCAATTCCTAGCTATCTCATTCGTTCATTACTGCGCAAGTGCAATACCAAAACACTCAGTCATACAGAGTGCAGAGGCGTAAACTCTCGACAGTAAATCCCTTATGCGACTCGCCATGAAATTCGCACTGAGTTCCTCATCACACAATACCTACCACTGGCTTATTGCTCAGTTTGTTTAACATCACTTATCTTGCATCTCCATTGAGTTTAACTCATACTGGTCTTATCTGTTACATTATCGTTCAACAACACTTATACAACGGTCGCTTACTGCGCACCGTGCTCTCACTTCTCGTATAACACTAACTCACATCGTATTTACTGTCACATTAACTTCTACACATAAATTTACATTATTCACATTACGGTTCATCCCTCATTTGGATGACAACTGAATGCTCCTTGAGCATCGATCATTCGAGTCACAAGCCGGCGTTATTCAGCCAGGTGCTTCACTTTATAACATACTACTAAGCTAATTTCTCCTTCAATAACAACATGGTCAATCCTTAACATATTTCTTGAACTTGATTCACATAACTACCGCTCCGCGGTGTCACAATGTCGAGAGGTATCCCCACTCTTAATGCAGTGGTTCGTTTACCACTCTATTCACTTATACAACATGAACTTCTACCATCAATCGAATTTATAAAACATATCTTACTTATGGCTTATTAGCCTTGTTTGCCTTGAGCTGGGCTCATTGTAGGCTGTCCACACATATGTACTTCTCTGTACTACATTACATGGTTTGAATATTACATTGGGCTCCATGACAAGGTCGTTGCATTCCGTTTCCTTTCATGGGATGCCCCTTAGGTTTGTCAGTCCGTCTCCTGACAACTTATGTCTAAACTGTGTGTTAGTTTCAACCCTTGTGCTTCTGTCATGCATTTCATTCAACGATTGTTGATGTGAACACCCTTCAAGGATTGCTCCTGGGTGTTGTTAGGTTATGCCTTTACATCAAGTTCACACTTATTGGTACATTCCGCTAGCTACGCCTTTCGCGTTCTTTACTGGTTATTATCTTCTTCTGTGAAGATTAACATTTACTGGTAGTGTAGGTACTTATTCTGGGAATTTATCCGTTCATTGCACATTAACGTGTCCACATTAGGCATCTGCTTGCCAAGGACAGGCTGGGTCACCATTCCAGCTATAATGTTTATCCCTAAGGATCCTTAAGACATATGTGGTGTCTTTACATAACAGTTTGTGCCCATCGCACTTGCTAACTCTTAAGTATTTCCTTGAAAGGAATTTATTGATCCTTTTAGTCTTGCTAACTTAACTGAATTCCTTAACTTCAACTATTCCTTGTAATCCTTAGCTCTTGCTTGATTTATACTGCTGACCGTAGACGGAGTCGACTACTTCCCGTGTTTCGGACTCTACTCGTATACATATATGGGGTATCATACTGATACATTGCTACTTACCCAACTAACCCATAAGTAGGTCTGTCAGGCCCACATGCTCCTATCGGAGTGCGGTCGTCCCACAACACAGTTGGTACACTTGTAGTGTCCGTCACACGCCTAGGTGAAGTATTCTGTCGTCAACTCCCTTATATTGTCCCGTGACAATATTCATTCTTTACTTCCCGAACTTAATCGAGGGAAGGTTTATCCATTGTTGTATCTTATCATCTGCCTTGGCTTTACTGGTTTGGTTTAAGAGAAGGTTGGAAGAAGTGTTGGTTTGAAAGAAAATCTGGTTTTGAAAAGAATAGGGTTTGTAAAAATCTGGGTTGAAGAAAAATTTTCATGGTTTCACAACATCTTCTTACCTTAACCAAGTCTAGCTTCTTGCTGACTGGTGTACTTACAATTACAGAGGTTAGGCTAACAGGCCCTTCCACTGTTATGACAATCACTTTTAACTTTATTGTACTTTTCCAAGTACTTCGTAGTGGTATAAATTTCCCGAACAGCTCTGTTATAGCAGCACTTGCCATGGCAAGTGCGCCGTGCTAACTGGCTATCGGTTCAACACTTACCGGTTGGGGTATTGTTCTTACCCGCACTGTCATCAGTGGCCTTGTTGGCCCTCACTGATCTTACTGTCTCGATAATAACTCTCTAGGTAACTTCTCACTGTCTCCACATGACGATCATCAACTAGGGTGTTTCCCATTCTGGGAGACCCTTTTGTCTTAATATATATTCTCTTCGTAGCCCGTTCCACGCATTGTCGTGGTTACTGAGACTTGTCTCTTGTTTGGGCACTACGTTGCAGTTCCTTTATCGGTTGGTACACCGTGGTGTATTATTTATCAACTGTGGTTCCGTAGACACTTGTCTCGGTTTTCAGTAATCCACTTCTTGCCTGTTGCACGGTAGGTGCGTTGCAAGCTGGTTATTCTCGACTGCTCTGCATGTCGACCCAGGTTGCCGGAAATTCTATTCTCTTATACACAAGACCCTTCATTCATTGCTATGAAATGCGGTTAACATTATTCAGATGGAGACCGTCTCCGGGATTCCCAGTTTTCGGGATCTACCGTATGACAGGTTCTCCGTACCCTAAGGGTATTTAATAACAGCCAGATCGGGTATTCCCGAGTAAGAGTGGACTCCCATCTCTCTGGCGTTCTTTCCCAAGTTATAAAACAGGGATTGTGGAGGGCGGGTAGGATATTGTAGGTTTCCAGTACACACTGGTAATTCCTATCTAGCGTACCTCTCACGCTATCACTCAACCCTTAACCCAAAGTACTTAAAATCCTAACTCGGTACTTCCTAAGCTCGGTAACTCAGTCATCAGAGCGATACTTCGCTCTGATACCACTTTTTGTAACACCCCATCCAACATTTACATACTTACAACAAACTGCAGCGGAATTATAAACCTCATCACATTACTTAACTTGTTGGTGTTACACGCCGTTAGCCACCCACGTGGCTAACAAGGCTAATTCATACACAATGTACCGGTCTGATGGGCTAAATTCCCGAGCAACTATACATCAGTATACCTTCACATTAACAACGCCAACAACAACATACACCTTATCAACTATACCGAGTATTATAAACTGTTGCCGACAACAATTTCGGTCTTACTACACCTACGGTATACATACACTTAAAAGTTTACCCGTGTACAATGACTACCCGTCCTACTCTCGAACGGCTTCCAGCACTTCGTACCTGAAATAGGAAAAGAAGAGAAAGGGGTGGCCCCTAGGGGCTCAGCACCTTTGCTGGTATGGTAATCCCGCAGCCCACATGCTACCGGGCCACGCACAACTAATTGTCGTCTTAGCATGCAGTGATTAATTTAAATCATGCATGTGACAATAAACATACAACACTTAACATTTCGCCTCAATGGGCTCAACAACGGATAATATATCCTTACTTAATAAGTCACTCTTGGTATTCATTATCCCTAGAGTGTTCCTCCTCTAATGGAGCTACTTCCTTAATAGACGACACATACCCTTAAATCGGGTTATCCTTAGACGCCTCTTATCACACACTGGGAGTCATATCCATGATCCACACACTCCACATTATACAACACACTCCACATTATACAACCTACAACATACACTACATACAACACTTAACAACACTTAACAACACTTTGCACGTTCTACGTACACAACACAATACCGCAATGAATACTGCATCACAACAAAACACATAACACAACGGGAATGGTTCGCTTAGGAACCGACCCAAACACTGTTTACACACTGGTGAGCCTAGAGAATGTTGCCAGTCTCATGATAAGCTCGTTATACAATAACACCAACACTCATTACCGTCCTAATAGTTGGACGAGTAACTTAAGTTAAGGCGGTTCGGGTTGGAGGCCCTAACACACCACACAAACACAGGTTCCCACTAAACCGATCATAAGTCAGAATAGGTAAGCTTTGGAGTAAGCTAATGGGAGATCATAACCCGTGAGGGAAACAACCATAACAAAGAGAAGGGTAAGGCTAGGAAGGATACCCTCTCCCAAACAACGCGCGACCGGCCAAACCGGATTCCTCACTACTGTTAGTACATACTTACTTTAGACAATACTTAGAACTCCACTATGGAGCCTGTCACATAACAACTCATACAGTATTACAACTGGGTTAAACATACAAGGGAGATCCCTACATTCACATACACATATCACACATTTAACACACGCATAGCCGTGGTTAGTACGTCCCATGGTACGGGTCGTTTGCTCCGAATACCGAACTCTCAAGTGATCCTAGACTCAGTTAACTAAGGTTAACACTGCTGAGATTAAATGGTATCGGAGTTGAACACGCCACATATATGAATTACTGTAAACTCATTACATGTTTTATCTTACAACGTGGCAAACATACAGAAAACACATTGGCATACAAGCCGGTGTAATCCGGTAGGACGCAGGTTGCAAGAAAACCATACCTGTCACCGGAGTCCACTTTACCACGTCCACTTATGTTCCTCGAGCAATTCTCGAACAACTGTTAACATCACATGTGTTTTCATTAACATTGGGGTTTGCTTGATCATTTAATGTCAATGCTTAATTTTTCCCCATTAACATAGTTACATAACTTAACATTTTTAACTTGTTTTACTCTCACATTTTAATACAACTTTTAACCCACTTAGGTGTCATTAAAACTCACCTAACATGTCCTTACCATCCTTATAACATCATTACCTACCAATCCCCATCATCACATACCATTTCATAACCTTAAACCATGTTTTTGGTCCGACCGACCCACCGACCGACCCACAACTGGGTCGGTCCATTACAGAACCCTTTTTACTTCCTTATTAACATGCACGTCCGACCCACGTCCGACCCACCGCTCTGGGTCGGTCCATGTGCGAACATTTTTCCACCTTTGAAACTTGACCGACCGACCCATGTCCGACCCAACCTTCTGGGTCGGTCCATTACCGAACATATTCTTAACATTTTACAGAGGCTCGACCGACCACAAACTGGGTCGGCCCCTGGGTCGGTCGCCTCCTAAACTTACCCAAACTTTGTCAAATCTTCACCAAACTTCTCCTAAGACCTCTTAATGTGTTCTAACATCATTTGGCACTTCAAACACACCTTTAAGATACCCTTAAACACTCACAAAACTATTCTTCCTACTTCCTTAAACCTTTACTTATATCTCCACAAAATTTCTAACACTTACAATGTTTTCTCCTTATGATTCCTAGGTGGCATTTCACCTATTATAACTACTATCCCAAAACACTTTCTCCTCATCTCAACATCATCTTAAGCATCATTTTCTTACTAACTAAATCTCCTTTTTCACATTATACCTAAACATCTCTTATTCCTTGAATATCAACCTTACCTAACCTTAAACAAACTCCTCCAAGACTTACACACATCCACTAAACACACATTGAATTCCTAGAACTTCAAAGACAACACCTAAATCCTTGCATCAAACTAAATCACCTTAATACATGTTTTCTTCTCAAGTAAACATTCATTCACCTTTAACACTTCCTAGTTCACCAAAACTCACTTACAACACTTAGAACTTCTTACACATTTTCCTAAATTTGGCCATAACTTCTCTTGCATTTACTCACATCCAAACACTTAGGTTTTCACCTTAAGTCATTCAATAATACCTAAAATCCATCAAACACATTCTTATACACAAACTTCACACATCAAGCAACATCACAATATAGTGCATAACTTAAATTGCTTGGCACTTAGGCCCTTAAATAACATGGCTCTTAGGCCCTTAAATTGCATAAACCTTAAACACTGAATTTCCCACATTAGTAATGCCTTTGACCTGCAAATACATACACCAAAACATATGTTCTTTTACTAGTCTCCTTGAGAACACTTTACTAGGTCACTCACCATTGGTCCTTAGGTATTTTATCAAGCAAATCAAGCTCATGTTCCTAAGGTATTTAAACTACATTGAGATAGTTTGTTTACCTCCTTTTCCTCACAAATTCTTTCTTGGTTCCTTGTAAACCGGTGGTGGGGTGTTTGGTTGTTTGTCAACTTCTAAACATTATACAAACAACATAATGAGTATTCAAGCATTATGCTTCATCTCATTGTAAACCCTAGTTACACATATTGTTTTAACACATTAAGGTAATTGTTTTACCTTGGAATTGGAAGAGAACTTGAATAAGTATCAAGAGGGGCTCCTCCTAGCCCTTGGAAGATTCAAATGAAGCTAAAACAAGCAAGATAAATACACCATTGTGAGGTGAATTTTCGGACAACATGTAAACATGGAGGAAACTTGATTTTTCTTTGAGTTTCCTTACCTTGAAGCAAAGGAGAACAAGAATATGTGAAAAGGTGAGCTCAAGCTCCTTCAATGGTGGTTTTCTTGGCACCGAAATGGAGGTTTTGAAGCTTTGAAGAGACAAGATTGTAGAGCTTGGCTTAACTAAGAGAATGGTGGTGTTTGTTTTGATTTGGTTAAGTGAGCTAGGTTTTACATGTGGTCAAAGATGGACTTCCATGGTTGTATCATGTACCACCGAGAGAGAACAAGAAGAAGAGAGGAAGAAGAGAGTGTGGAACCGTGTGAAATGAAGGAGGAAGGAAGAATGAAGATAGAATTTGCTTTTAAGATATTTAAGTCTTAAAGCAAATAGTAACTATGAGTCACATTTATTTACTTAACAAGTTAACATACTTGGTGACTCCTCTCTACAAAAACCGGCCACCATTATGCCTAGGAGGGTGTTTTGGTCTTTGTTGACCAACTTAATCACTTATAACATTATATGTTACAAACTAGTTTGTAGAAATTACTATTCACAAATACAAGGCACATAGAAGTGAAATTTTTGATTTCCCACTAATATGGCCACCCAAATGTGATACTATATAGTACACATGTTAATTAAAGAGTAATGATGGTCATTTAGCCATTCAAAACTCATTTACAAGACAATTTTTCAAAAACGTGCTTTAAGACTCCTTAAAGCACATTTTGTGTTTTAACTTGTTTTCAAGCTTGGTTTTCTTTGGTAATTGATTTAATATGTTCATTAACATATTTATAAGATATAAGTATGACCATTAGGTCTTATACAAATTTATCCCAAGCTTAGAGCACATTTTTGCTCTTATTGACTTTAAGGTATTACCTTGTGTTTTGTTTGGTTTCATTGTCTGCCAAAGTTTCCTAAGGACTTATTTAGCCTTATTAAATCATAATTAAATGTTATCAAGTCTTGGTAGGCTCTTTGGGTCCTAACCAAGTTCACTCATAGCTTAGAGCATGTTTTTGCTCAAACTGTGTTTTAATGCTTTATTGCATTTATTATAGTTTAGATTGTTCACTGTTGTTACTAAGGCACTTTTTAGCCTTTACATACCATAATTTGATATTTAAACCACATATCAAGGTTTGGGGTATTTCATTTAAGTTTGTTATTACCGTTTAGTGTATACTTCTGACAGGACCTGACGAGCTAGCGGACTACACGGAGCATAGGATCTTGCTGATTCATACTCCACCGTAATACTGTCAGGGTGAACGGTATGTAAAGGGTTTTGCCGAGTTGACTAAGGTTGCTCCTTGGCTCAGATTTGGTTGATATAACTTGTGTGTTATATGTGTGGATACATATATTGATTGTGTGCTACTGCATTAATTATTTATGCACGAGCATCCTACGGGACTAACACTACGTCGACTATAGATCGACTTATATAAACATACATATGCGTTGTGATGACATGACGGTTACTTGATATAATACCATGATATTATATTAAGTATATGGTAACCTAAGTAAAACACTTAGGGACGAGTCACGACATTGTCGGTCTCTAGAGCATGGATCTCTAACATAAGTATAACCTAGATGACTTCTAGGTATGCGAGACCCATTGGGCCGCTGGTTAATAAATATATTCTCCATAAGACTAAGAGCAGATCTTAAACATTATGAGAGAGTGATGGTATGAGATTGAGGTGAGGAATCCGGTAGTTTACGAACTACTTGGTTGCGCATTTGTGATCACTGAGGGGTTTCCTAATTGGATTCCGCTCCAGGTTATATCCAACGAACCCAAATAGGTTTGTGGATCAGGTGGCTACGGCCTTTTTATGGACGTCTTACGAGACATAAGTGAGTCAGGGGCCTCCGGACCTCTGGTGAAATGAGCACCTTTGTGTGTACGGGGGACTACTGTCCATGGTGAGGTTATCGGGTTGTCCTAACATGACGCCCTACTGACACTAATTAAACATGGTTGGATGGAGCCTACAAGGCTAAGGTAAATTAACTATGGGAACTGTACGCCACAGCGAATGTACATTGTACATATGGATGGGCTTGAAAGCCAAACTAAAATAAATTGACAGTGGATGGTGAACACTACGGCGATTGTACATTGTACAAGATATTGTTGTTATTGCTCGATACGTTCGGTATACGAATGTTGTTTGAAATATTCTATGAATGTTTGGTTTGGATGGATGATTAATGTTTATGATATTTGGATGGTTGATTATGTATATTATACATTTAGCTTCAGTTTTGATTATAACTGTAAAAAGGAAAAGCATGAAACCAATCTAATAATAAGATGGTTAAATGACAAGTGACCATTAGGTCCAGGCCCGGCATACTCAGCGTCTATCGCTGATACTACACCATTTCAGGTTGTTGATCATTGTCGGAGCTGAAGAGCAGGAACAGGGTAATTGGAGATGTTGTATAGAAATGAAGATGGTGTATGGTCTTATGGTAAGGTTGTGTATTTTCAGGATTGGGTAGATGCTCATTTGTCGATGTTTATGAGTTATGGATTTAGTGTGATGTATAGGAATTTCTCGTTATCACTGCGGTTAGCAGTTTATTTATTTTGGAAGTTGGTTGTAGTTTGGCTACGTTGCTCGCATGGGCGAGTAATGGCCGGTGACACCCGAGTGAGTTTGTAATAGTTATTTATTTTCCCGCTGCGAGACGTCTTTATTTATTGCTACGTGAGAGATTATATCGTGATTATGGAAGGGGTTGTTTACAAGCTCATGTACATATCCATACAAAATACAGTACAATATACAAGTACACTACAAAATACAATACACCTCATCATCATTCATATGTTTCATGAATTATACAACTATTGTTCAAGACAAATATCAGGAACAATGTAAACAAGCATAGGTAAGTGCAATATAGTCCGATTCATGCATTTATCTTATTAGGTGATCAAATAAGCACACAAATCGGGGTAACCAGATTAGGATACAGGGCATGGAGAAATCATACCTTTCACCGTTGTACTTGTATCCCAACGTTCCTCCGGTATTCACATTCAAATCCTATGATATACATACAACCGAATAATTAATCTAACTATCATTAATTTAATTCGGTTACCCTTACGCTTCCTAACTCATACTTACTAAGTCTTCACATTCTTATACTTACATTTTATTTACTTACTTTTCATTACTTAACAATGGTATACTTACATATATATGCACGTATGTATAGGTGGGTATACATACACATACATACATATACTAACCATAGTCTTATAGTTTTTTTTTTTGTAAGTTTTGACCCGACCGACCTTGCGACCGACCTTGCAAGTTCGGTCCAAGTCAGTAGCCTACATCGGGTGAAGATTCCAGGGCCGACCGACCTTGTAAGTCCGGTCCCAAGGTCGGTCCATTCCAGTGAGTTACTTAACGGGAAACTTTAGCCCGACCGACCTTGCAAGTCCGGTCGCAAGGTCGGTCCATTCCAGTAGCTTACAAGACGGAAAATTTTAGCCCGACTGACCTTGCAAGTCCGTCGCAAGGTCGGTCCATTCCAGTAAGTTACAAGACGGAAAAATTTTGCGTCGACCGACCTTGCAAGGCCGGCCGCAAGGTCGATCCATTATAGTAGGTTACAGACGGGAGAATTTCTCTGGTCCGACAAACTTGCAAGTCCGGTCACAAGTCCGGTCCATTCCAGAAGCTTTCCCGTCTTTGTAAATCTGGGCTCGACCCGACCTTGCATTCGGATTAGGCAAGGTCCCGTCGGTCCGGCCGAGTATTTGCATTTTTATTTATGTTTTCAGTTCTATACTTTACCCATTGTTTCTCCAATCTTCTTACATATAATCCCACATGTTTAAACACTACCTAGGCCCTCCAAATTGCCTTAGTTCATCCACCAAATTCTTTACTAAATCCATCAATCAATCCTACTCAAATTCCTCACTTCTTTTCCAACCAATGTAACAGTTTTTGTTTTACCTATGCTACAGATTTCCAACTCACTTCTACCATTCAATACTTCCTCTACCAATGTCACTCCTAGCATCCCAATACATCTCCAACAACTACAATATCTATACCCAAGTCCAACACTCTTTTTACCAATTCTTACACACTAATTTTTCCTAACTTCTCCATACATCCTTATACCCTTTTGCTACAGATTTTCACACCTCTTGTTTCTCATACTACCTCTACCTCTTCATCACTACTAAACATGTCTACCAACTCCAATACACACCTTGGTTCTCCCATTCACCAAGTCATCCATAAGTGTACATTTCCTACCAAAAATTTGCCATACCTCCCCTATATTTTTACACTCTCACCACATATTCTAGTTCACAATTCAATACTTATTTCACCTGTTCACACAAAAGCAATATACAAGCTCCCATACACGATTCCAATACTTAAACACTCTTAAAAATTCCTGCACTCAACATCTCATTCCCAATCCAATTGTGACAGTTTTTAAATGTCTTTTAAGGCTTCAAGATACTTATATTCTCCTACACATTACACTACTAATACATTGCCATTTTACAATACACATTTTCATTTCTAAAAATCTGTTACATTACTCATTACCAAGCTACACAAGGAGAGAGTGCAATTACCTTCTTTCTCCTTCTAGTTTCCTTTCTTCTTCTTGTTTCTTCCTTCTTCTCTTTTTTCTCTATCTGTGCAAGCACCTCAACCAATCTAATATTATCACCCATACATACACACACTTTCAATACTAAAATTAACCCTAACATTATTTAAGCTTTAATGTGAGTTCTAGGGTTTAGAAAACTTATTACCTTGCAAGAGTGCAAATAAAGCTTGGAGTGGCTCAAGAACAAGATTCCAACTCCACCAATGAGGCCAAAATCGGCTAGAACACAAGGAGTAACAAGAGCTTAGTTTCTAAATTTCATTTTTCCACAAGTGCTAGAAAAAGATGGAGTTTCATGAAGATTTTTACCTCAAAACGACAAGGTGAAGGAGGTGATTCAAATGGTAGTCTTGAAGCTCCAAATGGGGTATACCCATGAAAACGAAAATGCTCTTTTTTGGATTTTGAAAAGAGAGAAATGTTGCTCTTGAGGAGAGGAAGACAATGGTGTAATTTTTATAGTTTTTGGAAGAGATTTGAGTGGGTTACAAGAGGAGAGAAGCTAGAGTTTTTGTGTGTTTGCTCTTTCCACCATTGTCATCGGTTTGGAGAAGAGAGGAAGAAAATCAGAGAGTGAGGGTGGGAGTGAATACGTGAGTGAGGGAGTGAAATGGAGGAGAGAGAGTGGTAAAGTGAGTGGGGGTTTACTTTATTATTTTTGTTTGTTTGTAAATAAGAGAGTGTGAGTGAGTGAGTGAGAGAGGGAAATGGGGGGGCCGGCTGGCACTACACACACACACACACTTTTTGCTTTTTATTTTAAAAGTGGACACATAAGTTTGTGTTATTTATATTTCTACCCCACAACTTCCCGTTTTTGACAGTTTTTACTAATTTCTCGTTTTATTGATTTTATTGGTTCTAAAGCCTCACTAATATTTATTAATGATTATTTAGTTGACCAAAATTGTTACGAGTCTATTTGACCCGCTTAAAGACACGTTTTCCGGTTACCTCAAAAAACGCGCTTTAATGTTCATTAGTGTTTTTAATCCATTTTAAGGATCCGTTTTCTTCGGGGTTTGTTCCCTAATATTTATTTAGACTCAATTAAGCCTATAGAATCCCTATAATACTCTAACCGAGGTCTCGTACCTCCTATGGTTATTTTAACGCTTATTTAGCGTTTTTTACTTTTTAAGCGTTTCTTTATTTCTTTTTAGATTTATTCTCCTTAATATTAATTAGGTACCATTAGGCCCTTATAATACGTATTATTTTTTTTTATTTTTTAGTTCGGGGTATTTCAATCTACCCCTTTAGGAACTTTGTCCTCAAAGTTGTTCGAGGTTATGGGTTTACAATGCTTACTCATTCTTATGTGTCCAATACCAAAGCCATACCTTCTTCCTCTTACCATCCCAAATCCGTTACTCAAGGTTCCTACATACTATACCATACCATACCATACTAATGCACAATAATCACTCCAATCCGCATTACTACCGACCATCCGGTTCCTCATTACCAATTTATACATACATATAATGCAAGGCTATTCCCAAAGCAGTGCAATACACATTCCAATCCCGTAGGCGCTCAGGTCATCTAAACACGGGACTCCTCTATGTCCCGCCGCCCTTGGAATAATACCACATACTACCTTACTATCTTCTTCGCTACTCACTTCTAACACATCCTCATTCTCCCTAGTAAAAGAAATTCTTCCACCACTACCAATTAAAATTTCTAAAACATACGACTCCATATTCCAATTTATATTCATTACTTCTATCCTATGTGTGATTCTTGTGACCACTTGAGGGGAGCTTCAAGAATCATTCGACCCTGATGTGATCAGCATCAGTGTTGAACTATCTTTCCACCCCAATTTGTGTTTGGTTTCCCTTGATCTGATCAGGATCAAGTTCGACTTCCCACATCAGGTTCAACCAAACAAATAATTTAATTGTTTTCATTTTCTATCTTTTTATTCTTTTTAGTCGTGATTACAAATTCATACATCTCCAAGGGATGGAATCAATCCATCAATCGTCCTCACTCTACTTCCCAAATGCTTTACTCCATGGTTCAATCCTAATGCTCATTTCATCAACCTTCACTACTTCCATCCATTACTCACCATCATCTCCTATATTCTAACTACGGAATACTACACTTATAAGATTTAGTTGGCTTCAATTGTTTCAAATATTTTACTTACGATTCCACTACTCATGAATTTCATTCATCTACTATCCTCATTCATTTCGTACTACTTCTTCAAAGGCTACAATACTTGTTGAGCTCCGTCCACTACTCATTACTTTTCTTTTACTAACACTCTTACATTGGTGTTACAAGATGGGTATACTCCTCCTATGGTATTTGCATGTCTAATGCCTAATTACCATAATTACAATGTGAATGTACTTATGTTTATTTAACATAGTATCAATCATCCACTTGGTTCTCATTGTGCTATGCACATTACGGTTTAAGTGTTTTATTCATAAAACTTACATTAAGCGGTTTTCACTCTACCCCCCTTAAAAGGGATTACGCCCACGTAATCTACCATATATTATTGTTAAACATTGGTTTAATCTGTTCGGGCAAACTGAAGCGTTTAGCTTCACTACGGTATACTATAGAATATGCTCTGGTCAAAGGGTCTTAACCATACCAACGGTTTAGTCTTTGCACCAAGAGTTCCTATATGAGTTTATTTAACTCATCATTAATTCAGTTCTAGCCTAATAGGCCTCAAGGCATTAATAGCCATTGTATTATATTCACTAGGTATATTGTCTCCTAGCTAGGGCCCACTAGCTTCTGCTGCGCGACCCTGATAGCTTGGGTTATTTACCCTTCGTGTTATCATTAATGTGCTATACATCACCTTCTCATCCGTCTATTATGGGAATAAGGTTTACTAAACAACTGCGGTATTCTTTTACCGTGTTTGAACTCAACGAGTTAAGATTTATAACCGGCTCTCTGGTAATCTACTGCACATGCTATTCGTGCTTCCACGATTATTTGTTAAGTTCCTCCGACTTATTGTCAGGCGAGGTTAAGTCACTACTTAGTTATAGTACTTCCTCTGTTGTCAATAGCTTCTAAATTATGCCAGTTCTCCTGGTTCATTACAAGTGTTCTTTACTTGTATGACCTTGCATTGATATGCGTCGGTCCTAGTGACTTTCTTAAGTCTCCTTTCACCTTTTATTCCATTGGAATTCACATCTGTGACTGCTAGTGTGTTTCGCACTCTTCGGGCTTCTTTGGCCTTAGGCCACACGGTTTGTTACTAAGCTTGCTTAATTGGCTTGTGCCATGTCTGTTGGTGAAAGGAAAGATTTACTACGGTTTACATTCTCCATATCCCTAACCATCTCATTAGATCATTAGCTGCACAAGTGCAATACCAAAACACTCAGTCATACAGAGTGCAGAGGCGTAAACGCTTGACAGTAAGTCACTTATGTGATAGGAAAGAATATTTCTGTGTGTCATCTCATACTTATACTCCGTGTTATTGCTTAACTACTCCCTCATAGCGGTCGCCTGTTGTGCACCGTATTCTTACTCATTGTACAACATTGCTTTTACTGTTTCTGTTACTATGGTAGTTCCTTTTTACTTAGTGACATTGTCATTGGAACCATTTCCTTATGGTGTAAATACACTAGGAGTTTCCTGTGTTTGTGTGTATGACGGTTGTCGTAGCATACGGCAATCTTATTGTCTTCCCAATGTGGAGATGTCTTATTCCACTTAGGTTTTATGTGTAGGTTAACTTACCTCACATTCTATCATCATTTGTGATACAATTTACCAAGTATTTGGTTGGCCAAGGATAAAGCAATTTACCGATTTACAAGCTCTCTTGAGCGTTGGTCATTCGTGATGTGCAACGTGCACTCACATTGATTGTTTTTGACAATTACTGTCCTCCAAAGCTGAGCGTTGGTTTAGGCTCTGGCTGCGTAGTTTTGCTTGTATGCATATTACCAGGACATCCCACGAAACTTCAAGGGTTTTCTGGTCCCGTTCTCCAATTGGAGGGTATTCTTATACTACGTGACAAGTGAATTTCTTGTTGAGGGGTTGTCTCCACTCATAGTTCTCATGACAAGGTTATCATATTGGTGTTTATACAACGGTTCACCACATGCTTGAGTGCATATGGAGTATGCTTACTCCTTAAGTCTTAATGGTTTGGAAATCTCATTTCCTTATCCCATCGTCCCTTGGCAATATCTATTACGTGGTTTTATTGTTATAGTAGATGGAAGCCTTTTCTAAGGGTTCACATCATCACCGCATTAGTGGTCTTCGGTTACGAGGGGTACCTTCCCTTAGGTTTCTCGTGGTGTCCAGGTGTGGACTAGGCCAATGTTGGCATTATCATGATTCTCATGCCTCTGTGCTACCATTGCTACAGAGGCATGGCGGTAATTAAGAACTCCGTCAACTATATACTAGGCTGATGCTCTAGCGACAGTGACATTGAGTTGGCCATTACTCCAAGCCACTCAGGATGTCGGGTTTGAGTTTATGGTCCAGTTGTTGATTTCTTGTCGTATGAGGCAATATCTCTTGCAAGTCTTGTTAGTAATTGTTTGGGTTTTGCAACCATTTAAGGTTACACAACGCATCGGGTTTATGGCTTTAGAGCCATATTGTTGCAAGCTATGCTCTTTGCAAGCTGCTTATACCTGTTTCCACTCCATGTATACCGTCATAGGTTGGAGGTATTATTGGGCTCCATGGTAAGTCGTGGCATCACCCTTCCGTTCATAGGAGACCCTTCAGGCAATCTGGTGTTAATAGGTGCCTCTCAGTATTTTAGGGCATTTCCTGTTAAGTGAAATCCCTTCGGTGTCCTAACCGAGTGTTCGTTTTAGCTCCCGTGCTCATATCATTATGCTTGTTCAACTGTTGTTAACGCAGACACCCTTCAAGGATCACTCCTGGGTGCTGGTAGTTATGCCGTTACATCCGGCTAATGTTTATGATATGTTGTCCACTATACCGTCTTGTGGTATTGTATTTGAGTTGTCCCTTTTTGGGTCATGACGTCTCCCCTCCTTGGGTAGACCGTTTATACTTGTTCCTAGTACTTGAGACTAGATTTGAATATCCTCTCCGATTATGGATTGTGCTTCATAGTAATTTTGTGATTGCTCTTGGGAATTCCGCCCCGTTTGTTGAGTATTGTTAGGTTCACGTTAGGCATTTGCCTTAATGTGTTTAGGCTGGGCATTCCATCCAGCTGTCAGGTAATTGCTTGGATTATTTGAGACATATCCAATGTCTATACCTATTAGTCTGTGCTTTCTGCACTTCCTAGTTCTTATTCCTCATCTTCAGATGGATTCTCTGAGTTCCTTGATACTTGATCGTCTGAGGTGTCCAGTTGTTCTGGTTTGAACTCACTCATGGTCCGTAGAACGGAGTTGACTACTTCCCGTGTGTCGCACACTACATGTATACATACGTGGGGTACCATATTGACACGTTACCAATTACCCAACTATATGTCGGGCCCGCAAGCTCCTTCGGAGTGCGGTTGTCCCACATCCCGTAACGGGTACACTCGTAGTGTTCGTCACACACCTAGGTGAAGTATTCTGTTGTCAACTCCTCTTGTATCATGGCATGATACTCACCGTAATTCTGCTGGTTTGGTTTCAAAATCCAAGGTTTAAAAGAAAGGTTGTGGTTTTGAAAGAGAAATTTTGGGTTTTAAAAACAATGGTTTGGTGTTAAAAAGAAGTCTCTCATGGCATAGCCATGTTTGAGGTCTTGACCAAGTCTAGCCTCTCGCTGACTGGTATGTTCTAAATACAGTGGTCGGGCCGTTAGGCCTTTCCAAGGTTCCATCCTTCAGTTTCAAGATTTGTGATCCCATAGTTGCTTCGTTGTAGTCACGGTACATTACTATGTACCTGTGGTGTGTTAGTGCTCCTTCACCTATTCACGTCCTTGCTGCACTTGCCATGGCAAGTGCGTGGTACTGGTGGTTTTTGAGTAATCCTTTACCGCTCACGGTATGGTTTCCACTCGCATTTGATAGTCTTATTGACTCTTCCCTTGATCTTATTGATCTACAATTGGTATACTCGCTCCTTTAGGTAGCTTCTTGGTGGTCTAGACATGACTGTCGTAGATCTGGGTACTTCTCCACTCCTTGGAGGTTCCCGTTCTATTTGGTTTAGTGTTGTTCCTTGTGGCTCGTTCCCACACACTAGTGGTGGCTACTGAGCCTACCTCGTTTAGGCACTACCCTCGTAGTCCTATCGGATTATACCTTATGGTTGTTCTTTTAGTTGTCTGTGCTATATAGGCCAGGTATTATAACCTTAATGGCGTTGCAGCTTTGGAGTTAACCGCTTCTGACTATGTCCTTAGTCAGTTAGCATACCGTTAGTGGTATTATTGAAGTATTACTATCCCGTAGACTTGTGTCTCGGGTTCAGTTATTGTACTTTTTTTCCCCGTTCCTTTGCACGCTTAGTGCTGCTTTTCCTGCTGCTGGTTGACTAGCTAGGTTTCGCGACTGCTAAGCACGTCGCCCCATGCTGTTGCAAGTTGTAGCCTCATCGTGGTTGGAGTGCTCATTCAACCGCTTTTGAGTGCGGGTATTATTGTTCACCGGGGTTCCGTCTCCGGGACTTCCAATACTGGGAATCTACCATATGTCGGTTCTTGTTTACTGTGTGATTGCTTCACAACTGCCAGATCGGGTTCTCCCCGAGTATGAGAAGGCTTTTCTTCTCTCTGGCGTCCTTTCCCAAGTTATACAATGGGGTTTGCGGTGGGCGGGACTGGTGTTGTAGGTCTCCGGTACTCATCGGGAGTTCCTAACTAGCATCTCTCTAGTGCTATCACTCAGCCCATATCCCTAAGCTTCTACTTCCTAACTCGGTATTTCCTAAGCTCGGTACTTCCAGTCATCAGAGCGATACTTCGCTCTGATACCACTTTTTGTAACACCCCTACCATTAATACATGCTTACCGTCCACTCTCCTTATACATCAGATACACGCAGTGGATACTTACTTACATACAATGGGTGATACAATTCCGTTAACCACCCACGTGGCTAACAAGGCTACTACCACTGCTTACAGCATCGGTCTGATGGACCGGAATCCCGAGTATTACATATCTACCATATATATTCCATATACCTGCAAACGATTTATTTGATATATTAAAAGCCTAGAAATAATCCTAGAATTCAATAATTCAATAGATCGTCAGGTTGCAAAAATCCCGGTCGAAATAGTATAGTAATTCAATGAAGCGACCTGGGTGTCAATCCACGGGACTCGATAAGTAAGTCTAGTCTTAGGTAATGGTTACTCAAAAAGGGTTTTGTTTTGATTTTGGGTTTCACAATAGATAACAAGAAAGTAAATAGCAGATAAATTAAAGTGATAGTCTTGGGAGTGTGAACGGTACTCTAGGTTCAGGGAGTTGTTTCACTAGCTAGGTTCTGCATATTCTACTGCTTAAGTGGAGACTTGGATCGGCTTGTAATTCTGAATTATCTATTCTGTATTAAGTCTTAATTCCAGATAGCTCATCTAGACAGGGCATGTAGTTCTAGTCTAGACCTAGCAAGTATATCTAGATGGTTTTAATGCACAGAATTACTAGTCTGGTTTAATCCGGACTAAAGCTCCTAGTGAATAGTGTAATCTATCCAATTGCAATTATCACAGGTAACAGGTTAATAGGACCATCAATGCTAATCACCTTATCTGATCATAACATGATTCGAGGGCATATAATAAATTCATGACGTTTATTAAAAGCACTTAAAAGCATTAACCTGAACAATCCAAATTGTCTCAACAAGCAGCAAAATAATGCAGAGTTTAACTAATTACAACATCCTTCCCCTAGAGTAAATCCTTTTAGGTAGACATAGCGGTTATAATAATAAATGAGAGAGAGTTAGAAGAAATCATCTGTTACGAAGATCTTCTTGCTCGCTCCGTCCTTTGTCCTTGCGTTGTGCTGGCTTGAAGGTTGGTCTTGGTGATAATGGAGTGAACTGGGTGAAATGGGGCGAAAGTGGAATTTTTGGCGAGTTTTGTGAGGTGTCCGGCTGGAGAGGGTCGGACACAGAGTCGGACGTGAGATGTCCGGATCTGTCTGGGTCAGACTCGATCCGGACGTGGGTGGAATGAGTGTGTCCGGATCCGGACAAGGGTCGGACACAGCTAAAATCTGGTGAATGGATGCGGGATATGTGTGTGGGTGTGAGCGGAGGTTTACGGAGGAATTTTAGTGAAATGAGCAGATGAATCGTGAATGATGGATTAGTAGAGAGGAGAGGAGACTGTGAAGTCAGGTACGATTTGGATGAAATGAAGCTGGGTTATATAGGATTAGAGGGGGAACAAGGGTTAGTGGAAGTTTGGTATTCTTGTGAGTGGATAGTTTGATTGAGCCTCTGATTGAGCATGGAGCCTGGAGCCTTGTCAATTAATGCGCGCTCATCTGTCTCCTTATGCGCCGCCTGATAATTTCGCCGAAGGCTAATTATCAGTGCGTGCATTTTTATTTTCAATTCTGTGTGACGTCCGATCGTGTCCGGATCCGGACGTGACACAGAGTTTTAGATCGGAAACGTGAACTCCGGATCTGGATTTTTAGGTCACGTCCGGCTCGTGTCCGGCCAAACAGATCCGGACAAGAGACGTCCGGCTTTGTGTCCGGCCAAACGGATCCGGACAAGACCAATTTTTGTGTCTCTTCTCCTGATTTGTTCCCCGTTTGTTGTGTTGTAATGCTTATGATGTATAATCTTTGTTTCCTGGGTTTTTCCTGTATTTAGCATATAAAATACATTAGTTCTTATCAAAACATTAATCTTAGGAAAAACACATAATAAGTGGGAACATTGCCTGAAATTGTTACCTAAATTATAAGGTATTGAAACCCTAAAAAGCCGAGTATGTTTCACCGCTATATGTTTCACACTTATCAACTTCCTCACACTTAAGCTTTTGCTTGTCCTCAAGCAAAATAGGAATAAGAATATCTCTAAAACCATCAAATAATCTCAAATTTTAAATAAGTGCAGAGCGAAATCAAACAAAGTGATAAATGAAAGAATAATCTTGCTCTCTAGAGGTAGGTTTTCACAAACAGTGAAGCAAGAACGATTTGAAAAAGCATAGAGAAACTAGATTGTAGAAAACAAGTTAACTTAGCTTGGGACTTTCCACCATTTTCATTCCTCTAACCTTTGGATGACAAGGGGTGTGAAGTAATGCCTTATTCCGCAATACCTTTCAACACCACGTACTCGTGATCAAAAACAAAAATTAAACTGCAATGAATTTTTCTTTCACATGCAAAAACATTCTTCTACCAAGAATTATATACAAAACAAACGAAATATTGTGAATTGCAGAGTTATTCCGTAACCCAGACTTTTCTCTCTATCCTTGTAACGGTGTTGGGCCAACTATCTCAGATCACGAGACCATAGGTAGATAGGTGAAAGGCACCCTTAAGACTTAATAATCGGATAGACGAGGCCTGCTATTGTTAGGAAAAAAATTTTAAACAGCGGAGTACCTTGCCTTATCCTTTTCATTCTAAACATTGACTTCATTTCCAAAATCCCAAGCTAAAATAATCTGGTTACCACAACTAGCCAATCTACCAGATTTTTAGTGAAAAGAGAGTATTTTTAAATAAAACAATTTTCTATACAAACCTTATCAAGCAAAAAGATTCCTACGGTTTTCACTTTGATTTAATATCACTCGGTGTGCACAGGTATTAGAGCAGCAAAAAGCGAGTGTGGCATTAAAGAACAATTAGCATGTTTTCAGGAAAGGTCTCTCCTTCCTCACACTTAAGATGAGCAATGTCCTCATTGGTCAAAGAAGAAAAAACAGAGAAGAGCTTTCAAAACATGTTATACTCATAATAGATGCATATGCAATAATTAACCCTCAACGCAACAAAGGTGGAACATCAAATAAGTTAAAGGTGGAACAGAGACTCCCCTGGTGTTATGGATTGAGGAAGATGTGCTTCCTCACACTTGAAGTTTCGCAGGGGTCGAGAGATTCCTCATGAGTCACAGACAGTATGCGTTGTTTGCAGATTAAAAGTTGCTAAATTTTCACTGGTAAGTACAACCACAGAATAAAGTGCATTAACTCAAACAATAGAGAGTATTTGAATCGAATGAGTTATGTTTAGATTAAGAATACTCCCCAAAGTTCAAGCTTAGCAGACATTCGCAAGTAGTGTGGTTCCATTTCCTGTACTTATAGTCATTTGTTTCGCTGTAGAGTTGACATGTTAAGTAATCGTTTTTAGAACGCTGCACTGCTCAGAGAAACAAGAAATTCAGCAATTAAGAATTTTTAAACACTACATAATATAATCAGTACCACTTCACCTGCAATCCCTTGTTCTACCGTTAGTTTGAACAAACAAAAGTAAAATCAAAAAAAAGAAAAGTACAGAAAAATCAACAAAAGAAAAGAAAGCAGGAAAGATGGCCGTCACTGAGGCGGTGGTGGTGGTGGTCTCGCTCCCAACTGGGCAATGAGCATCTGCATGAGCTGGTAGTTCTGGGCCTGCTGAGCGGATGCCTCCGCCATGAACCAGCAGCCTCTCGGTGTAAACCATCACTGCGCTCTAAGCGCTCGGTGATCGTAGTCTGGGCGTCGCGGATGGAGGTCTGCTCTGCCTGGAGGTGGTCCTGTGTCTGGCGGATGTCATCGATATGTCCCTCCATGCGCACCTGGCGCTGCTGGACATCCCCAAACTGCTGCTCCATACCCCCGAATCTCTGCTCCATCCTCTGCTGCTGCTGAAGAATGGAGTCCATCAAGGTCTGCATCTCAGGTGGGATGCTCATCACTGGGGCCGTGGGGGGCGCCATGGTAGCAGTGGCTGGAGTAGAGCTGGAACTCGCAGATGTACCAGCGGATCCTAGGCCTGAGCTGCCCTTCACCCAGCTGCCGTCGTCGAGGCGTAAGAAGCCCCATCTCCTGAAGGTCGTAAGGGAGATGGGTATCTCACCCTCCCTCACCGCCATATCAGTGAAGATCTCCTCGGGGAGGGTAGAGAGAAGAAGATGCTGGATGAAGATAGGAAAGATAGGGGTGATCTTCTTCTTCTTCGTCCACAGATATGTCACCACCTTATGCAGCTGTCTGAACATGACGTATGGGATCGAGATCTGCTGAGCTGGTGGATGTGGTGAGGCCAGGAGGTAGTCAAGGAGCACGCAATCCTCGTCAGAAGCATCATTCCCAGCCTGAGGCTGGATCTGATTACTGAGGATCTCCGCTAGGGCCCTCTGGGGAAGGGAAGGAAGGATGGCATATGGGAGTACAGTCTTACTTTCCTCACCCCGTCGCGAGTAGTACTCCCGACCTCTCTTAACCACCTAGTCTTACTCTCCCTAAGTGTATCCTCTGAAATATCCCTATATGTGTTCGAATTATCCGGAAGAAGTAAATCTCAGCAAAAGTCTCAGGGGTTACCTCCACCTGGAACTCGCGTACGTAGGAAATGATGCTGTGTGTCGTGTCTGACGCCACAGCATTGGCGTAGAACTCGCGTACCAGCTCTGGAGAGAAACGCCCACGCCCATGCGCAATATACTGGTGGCCCCTATACCCTCGAATATGGCTGTAAGCCGGCCTTAGCTCCTGCCTCGTCTGTGATGCGCCTCTCGATGACAAAGGCTCCACCCCGCTCATACCAAGCCCGGGTGGTAGCAGAACGGAATCCATCCTCGCGTAGTGGGGCCTGGGCCGGCTCTGACTCGTCGTCAGGGCATGGGTTCCTCGAAGAGGACCCTCTGCGTGCAGGACCACCTCTAGTGCGAGCCATCTATCAGATAAAACACAAGCAGTAAGAGAAGAGAAGTAACAGCTACACCAAACCCGAAACCAATCGAGCAACATGTTCTATTTGAACATATTCTTTCACACAGTTTATTTACGCTTATCAAGCCATTAAAACAGCAAAACATAGCAAACATAGCTTGAAACACCACAACAGAACAAGGAAACAATTGCAGAAAAATTGAAATTTTGTACATGTCCGGGTCTACGTCCGAACCTACTTAGCCGGACGCAGATCCGGACGCAGTAGAAACCCTAGAAAAAAAATTCGCCGCGACAGAGCGGTGTCGAGTACCCAGAATCCAACCAGAAAAATTCCCATATGGCACACATTATCTATGTTTTCGCATCTCAAGCATCAATTTAACAAGGCACTATCAGACGACTAACTAAGCTACTTCATTTGATTGTAAATCGAATCAAAGAAGGTAGAAATCGTCAAACCTGTTTGGATACGGTTTACGTTTCGAAAACGGGAGAAGGGAAGCAGGGTCGTTGACTGGGCGAAGCTTGTGACGGCGCGGTTGCGCTCCTTGGTTCGCCGGCGACAACAGTGGTGGTGGTGTGTTTGGTGGTGGAAATGGGAGGAGTAACGATGGTGATTTGTGGTGTTTGTGCAGGGTTCGAACGCGTCGGGAGGAAGAAGGTGGTAGTTAGAAACGAAGAAGGAGAAGAAATGAGAAATTAAGATGGGCGCATGTTTTAGTCATGTCCGGCTGGAGTCCGGATCCGGACGTGGCTAGGGTTTCGTGTGACCTGATTTGTGTCCGGCTAAGTTCAGCCGGACACGCTTAATTTTTTTTATATTAATTAAATTAAAACCACTACCTAAAACATCTCATTCATAAAAATGAAACATTAGCACAAATAATCAAACAAAAATAAACAAACACACGAAATGCAGAAATTAAATAACAAGAGTGTTAAAGGACTCCCTGAACATTTCCATGATTCTTCCTCACACTTGAGTTCAGTTTAGCATTAGAGTGAAGTATCTGAAAGATTATATCTGCAAAACCAGTAAAACTCAAGTGGTAACAGCTAAACCGTTAGTGGAATTTAAAAGTCATGGCTCTTTCAATTATGCACAATAGCTATTAACACACCTCAAAATAAGAACAAAGAAGAAAATAATTAACTAAGCCAAGGAAGAGATTAGAGATACAAACCGGTGGGTTGCCTCCCACCACTGCCCGGAGTTTAAAGTCTCTGGCTGGACTTTACAGATAAGGTCAAGGAGGGCCGCCACAGCAGCTAGCAATGGCTTTCTACTCTGAAATACCATTGCGGGGGCGGCTTCTTGGATGCTTTGGGAGGCGGTGCTGCAATACAAATAGCAGAGATAGAATTTATGGAATTGGAGCATTCAATCAAGGATATACCTGGTGCAGGAGGCTGAGAAAGGTATCGCCTAGGTACTTCTTTAGTCGAGCACCATTCACTTTGAAAACTTCTCTATCTTGTTCTCTAGCTCGTAGGCACCGTAGGTAGTGATCCCCACAACTTTGAATGGACCTGCCCAATGTGATTTCAACTTACCCGGAAAGAGGCGCAGCCTGGAATTATAGAGCAACACTAGATCCCCTACTTTGAATTCTCCCTTATGAATCATCTGATCATGGATTCTCTTTGTGCGCTCCTTATAAATTCTGGAACTGTCATAGGCTTGCTCTCTGTTATACCCAAATTTTGACCCCCTGGTTAAGGTCTACGAGGTTGTGAGAGCCATCTCCATCAAACAGTAGAGACTCGGCCCGTTCGGCGTGTTCCAGGGCCTGAGGAGCAGTTTCGTCATTGTCAGGGGCGTTTTCGTAATTTTTTAAGGCTTCTGAGTTCTCCTGTAGGCTTTCTCTCTCCTCCAAAGGGTGCCCAAATCAGCTCGAAATGCTTTGATATTTTAACCCATGATAGAGGATGACATTTTAAGCATAATGGCGTTGGAATTTTGATTTTTCGAATTTCCAATAATTTTCTAGCAATTTCTGACTGAATCTGACGAGAAATTCAATTTAAAAATGCTCCAGCATTTAAAAAATTCGTTTCCACCTCAGAAAATTCATAATATCCATTCTTGACATGTGGTTAAAATTTCATAGCAAAATTCCTTTGGGAAGTTACTTAGTTAAAATATCGAAAATCTTACTTTTACTAGATTTTCTTTATCTTTAAGAAAGTCTATATAAAGGGATAGGTTTTTGGATAAAATGAGAACCTCACATACCGAAGAACCCTAGAGAGTCAGAAAACACGGCCTCTTCTCTCTCTCTCACGTTTTCCAACACCCGCCACCCAAATCATACTGAAAATCCCCCGAAATCACCATCTAAACACGTTTTCCAATCCCCAAAGCACCAATAATCATCAAGACCTCACAAAAACACCTCTAAAACGTGAAGAACAGCAAGAACAACCAACAACCAGAAGCTTGGGTCAAAATCCTCTCGGGTCTGCCATCAACGGAGCACTCGACGAGTCCCGGTGTGAAGAAACGTGTGAATCCGAAGGTAAAACAGGTAGAAACTCCACTTCCCTGATTCACCACGGTATTATCTGTCTTGCCTCAAAATTTGGGCTCAAACTAACCTTCGTAGGCTTCTGTATTGCTGTTTATTTAGCCTCTGTCAGATAACTTGTTTGCTAAGTTTCGTGCTTAATTCGAATTCAAATTGAAAACTTTCAATCACTAACGTCTTGTACATCTTTCAGGCTACACACCCATAAAATTTGAGCTCAAAACACCCTCGGGAACCTTCTGAAAACCCTGTCCGTGGGTGGTCCGTGACCTCTGACCTATGGTCCGGGACCTCGGACGCGTTGTCCGAGACCACGGACACCCACGGACGGCGGCGGGATTTTAAAAATTCAAAATTTAGGTTTTTCTAATGATGTCCGGGCCCACGGACATCCTGTCCGTGGCCCCGGACCTTGCAAATTTTTGTTTTCCTTTATTTCGACTTTCTGTATATTTAGGTTAACTGGGGTCCGTGGTCTCGGACGTTTTGTCCGTGGCTACGGACGTAAGCAAAATTTGACCTAATTCTGCCTCCGAAACCCTAGCTTAGGTAGCTTTTAATTTCACTTTAATTCTCTGTCAAAAAATGTTAAAAACAAAAAAACAGAAGCTCGCGCACTTAGGTTAAAACAACTCGTAATAAGCCGTAAATAAACTAAGTAGAGGAAAAACGACCTAGGAGGGGTAATGAAAGTAATTGAACCCTAAATAAGTCGAATATCAAGCCCCCGAACCCGAACTCTCCTTTCCTAATTTAATCTAGGTCAAAATTAGGTGGCGACTCATAATAGGTTCCAGTGAGCTAGCTTAGGTTTTAATAATTATTGTTATATGACATAGTTATTAACCTTAGGTTATAAGTGGACCTAAAACCCGATTAGATCCTAATCAACTTAATCCACATAGGATAGGGTTTAAAATCGAGGCTCACAGACTGGCGACTCTGCTGGGGACTTACTTCTTAATTTAAACTTGTTTATTTTAAGAAAGCGGGCTTAACTTGAAAATGTTTATTTATGGCCTTTACTATGTTGCTTGTTTACTTCTGTGCGCACTTTAATTTTTGCACCCTTGCATCATATGAGAGCGAGGGTCCACCCAAACCAATTCCACTCTGGGACCCGTTTGAGGGTCCCCTGTCAGGGACTCACACCTTTTAGGTGATGTGAATAAATGGGGGAAAGAGGAGGGTGTCGTCTAACCACACCCCTTAATACCTGGGCTTTAGCCCCAAGCATTTTCCTGGCAGTACCCTTACCAAGCCCATTGTTTGGTCAGTCAAAGACCCGTCCGTGGATGCACACCTTCAGGTGATGTGAAAAAAGTGGGGAAGCCCAAAGAGAATAGCGTGCAAGCCTTATTCCTTTGTGGCAACCCGGGCCCATGCCCCAAGCACCTCTCCGGATCGATCCATACCCGGTTTGATTTTAACGTCTAGTGAGGACATGTTGAATTCGTGTGGGCCTTGTTTGCTCGTGTGATCGGCCCACTACCCTGCCTAGAAACTGATAGGAATAACCCGAATTTACGGTTTTATTGTTCGCAGCCCAAAGGCCTTGTTTGGTTTGAATGAATTGTTTGTTCGAGCTCGGGCCCAAAAGTTTAAACTCATGTGATTTCTCTCTTTCAGCCCAACTTGAATCATCAATTTAGTTCTAGGCCCACGAAAAGTAAATCCACCTAAGGTCCTAGTTATAAGTATCATCTTTTAGGCCCAACCAAGAATTACTCGGCCCAAACAAGTTAGAATACCACTTTATCAAGTATTCCTTCTCGGCCCAGAACTTCAGTTTTCTAATAGACGATGTTTTGGAAACAGGCGAACCCAAATCCTAGGAGTGGTGAAGGAGGAAATCCGATCAACATGGACATCCATCTCGCAGCATTGGAACAAAAGTACCGGGACACCATCAATGCCATGGAGCAGAGACATAGTGCTGTCAGGAACGCCATGGAGTCCAACTACATTGCAGCAATTGAAGAATTAAAAACGAAGACCCTTTCCCTTGAAGCCGGACGTCAAGTCCAAAATGAACTAGTGAATAGGCTTCTTAGCTTTCTTCACAACTGTACTGAAGTCAGTTCTATTACGGCCCAAGGTTCACAGGGGATACCAAGGAAATGGCTGCAGAACTCGAGAGGGCGAGCAGACGACCAGAAGAACCCCCAAGGAGATCATTTTAAATTTTCCTTCCTCGAGATCTTGCACTAAGTTAGGAATACCGACACCCGCCCTAGGCGAGAGTCCCATGTGCCCGCAGAACTGTAGTGCCAGGTTACAGGTAGGACAGCTCAAAGCTCGGAGAATGGGCAACAAGGCAAAGCCAGTTGTGGCAATCCCAGTTTCAAAGCAGAGAACCAAAGCATCATCCCGACCAAGGCGATTCCCTGCGCCAAGACAGTTTACCGACTTTGGCCGAACACCAAGTCAGGCATTTGAGGAGCTCCAGAAAAGAACTTGCTACAGCCCTTGGCCCCTCGGCCAGGAACCGCTCATTTAGGGTGGCATCTTAGTCAATTCTGCCATCACCATCAGTTACCTGGCCATAACACAGATCATTGCCGGGCCTTACGGCATAAGATCCAAGACTTGCTGAAATACCCCTAACCTTGATATGTGGTTTAAATATCAAACTATGGTATGTAAAGGCTAAAAAGTGCCTTAGTAACATCAATGAACAATTTAGACCATAATAAATGCAATAAAGCATTAAGACACAGTTTGAGCAAAAACATGCTCTAAGCTATGAGTGAACTTGGTTAGGACCCAAAGAGCCTACCAAGACTTGATAACATTTAATTATGATTTGATAGGGCTAAATAAGTCCTTAGGAAACCTTGGTGGACAGTTAAACCAAATAAAACACAAGAAAATACCTTAAAGTCAATATGAGCAAAAATGTGCTCTAAGCTTGGGATAAATTTGTATAAGACCTAATGGTCATACCTATACCTTATAAATATGTTAATGAACATATTAAATCAATTACCAAAGAAAACCAAGCTTGAAAACAAGTTAAAACACAAAATGTGCTTTAGGAGTCTTAAAGCACGTTTTTGAAAAATTGTCTTGTAAATGAGTTTTGAATGGCTAAATGTCCATCATTACTCTTTAATTAACATGTGTACTATATAGTATCACATTTGGGTGGCTATATCAATGGGAAATCAAAAATTTCACAACAATGTGCCTTGTTTTAGTGAATAGTGATTTTTTATAGCTAGTTTGTAACATATGATGTTATAAGTAATTAAATTGACCAACAAAGACTATAATACCCTTATGTAATAAAGGGGGGCCGGTTTTCTTAAGTTTGGTGACTCACCACTCACTTGTTAACTTGTTAAAGAAACAAAGATGACTAATATAGTTACTATTTGCTTTATAAGTACAAATATCTTCCAAAAAGTAAACTTATCTCATTTCTCTCATTCCTTTCTTCATTTCACACGGCTCCACTCTCTTCTTCCTCTCTTCTTCTCTGTTCTCACGTTCATACAGCACCACCACCATGTAAGTCCACCTTTGAACCCTTGTAAAACCTAGCTCACTTAACCAAATCAAAAACAACACCACCATTCTCTTCCTCTCATCAAGCTCTTCATTTCTATCTTCTCAAAATTTGAAGATCACCATTTCGGTGCCATGGAGTTCCACCATTGATGGAGATTGAGCTTGTCTTTCCACATATTATTGATCTCCTTTGCTCCTAGGTAAGGAATCTCAAAGAAAAATCAAGTTTCCTCCATGTTTTGTGTGTGACCGAAAATATTCATTGATGGAGCTCCTTGTGTTGCCTTGTTCTAGCTCCATTTGAATCTTTCAAGGACTAGGTGGAGTCCTCTCTTCATAGATATTCAAACACCCTTCAAGATTAAGGTAAAACAACTACATTAATGTTTTGAAATAATGTAAACCTAGGGTTTACAATGAGATGGAGCTTAAAGCTTGAATACTCATTATGTTGTTTGTATAATGTTTAGTAGTTGGCAAGGAACCAAATGCCTTACCGGTTTTACAAGGAAACAAGAAAGAAATTTGTGAGGAAAAGAGGTAAACAAGCTATCTCAATGTAGTTTAAATGCCTTAGGAAAATGAGCTTGATTGCTTAATAAAATACCTAAAGAGCCAATGGCGAATGAGCTAGTAAAATGCTCTCAAGGAGTTTATTAAGGGCATATGTATTGTTGGGTGTATTTGCAGGTCAAAGGCATTACTTATGTGGGAAATTCAGTGTTTAAGGTTTATGCAATTTAAGGGCCTAAGAGCCATGTTATTTAAGGGCCTAAGTGCCAAGCAATTTAAGTTATGCACTATATTGTGATGTAGTGCTTAATGTGTGAAGTGTGTGTGTAAAAATGTTCTTGATGGATTTTAGGTGTTTCTTGCATGAAATAAGGTAAAAACCTAAGTGTTTGGATGTGAGTATATACAAGAGAAGCTATGGCCAATTTGGGAAATGTGTAAGAAGTTCTAAGTGTTTTAAGAAAGTTTTGGGGTGAACTAGGAAGTGTAAAGGTGAATAAGTGTTTACTTGAGAAGAAAACATGTATTAAGGTGATTTAGAGTGATGCAAGAATTTAGGTGTTATCTTGGAAGTTCTGGGAATACAAGGTGTGTTTTGAGAATGTATTTAAGTCTTAGAGAAGTTTGTTTAAGGTTAGGAATGTTGATGTACAAGGAAGAAATGATGTTTAGGTAAGGTTTTGAGAAAGGAATTCAAGAAGTTGTGAAAAGAGGATTTGGTTAGTAAGAGGGGATGCTTGGGAGATGATGTTATGAAGGTGAAGAAGCATTTTAGTGTAGTGGTCATTATAGGTGAAATACCACCTAGAAATCTTAAGGAGAAAACATTCCAGTGCTAGGAATTTTGTAAGAAGTTTGTGAATGATAAAATGGTCTGGTGAGTGATTTAAAGAGTTTAGCACATGGATAAAAGGTGGTGTTTGAAGTGCCTAAATGAGGTTAGGGTATACTAGGATATATGGGGTGAAGTTTGGAGTTGAATGTAAAAAGGAAAACAAAGATCTGGGGCAGACCGGACTTGCGACCGGACTTGCAAGTTCGGTCGGGCCCAGTTTACCCTGTGGGAATTAGTTTCTGGAATGGACCGGACATAGGACCGGACTTACAAGTCCGGTCTGAGTGGAAAATTTTTTGACGGAAATGTATTCTGGAATCGACCGGACTTGGGTAAGTCCGGTCGGCAAGTCCGGTCGGACCAAAAACATGGTTTAAGGTTATGAAATGATGGTAATGATGGGGATTGATAGGTAATGATGTTATAAGGTTGTTATGGACATGTTAGGTGAGTTTAAATGGCAATTAAGTGGGTGAAAAGTTGTATCAAAATGTAAAAAAAAAGTAAACAAGTTAAATGTAAGTTATGTAACAAAGTTAACGGGGAAGTTAAGCATTAGACATTAAATAATCAAGCAAACCCCGATGTTAATAAAGAACCATGTGATGTTAACAGTTGTTCGAGAATCGCTCGAGGAACATAAGTGGACGTGGTAAAGTGGACTCCGGTGACAGGTATGGTTTTCTTGCAACCTGTGTCCTACCGGATTACACCGGCTTGTATGCCAATGTGTTTTTTCTGTATGTTTGCCATGTTGTAAGATAAAACATGTAATGAGTTTACAGTAATTCATATATGTGGTGTTCAACTCCGATACCATTTAACCTCGGCAGTTTAACCTTAGTTATCTGAGTCTAGGATCACATGAGAGTTCGGTATTCGGAGTAAACGACCCGAACCATGGGACGTTCTAACCACGGCTATGCGTGTGTTAATTGTGTGTATATGTTTGTGAATGTTGGGATCTCCCTTGTGTGTTTAACCCAGTTGTAATTCTGTATGGTGTGTAGTTATGATAGACTCCATAGTGGGGTTCTCTAATATCTAAAGTAAGTATGTACTAACAGTGGTGAGGAATCCGGTTTGGCCGGTCGCAGCGTTGTTTGGGAGAGGGTATCCTTCCTAGCCTTACCCTTCTCTTTGTTATGGTTGTTTCCCTCACGGGTTATGATCTCCCATTAGCTTACTCCAAGCTTAGCTATTCTGACTTATGATCGGTTTAGGGGGAACATGTGTTTGTGTGGTGTTTCGGGCCTCCAAACCCGAACCTCCTTAACTTAAGTTACTCGTCCAACTATTAGGACGGTAATGAGTGTTGTTGTTATTGTATACGAGCTTATCATGAGACTGGCAACATTCTCTAGCTCACCAGTGTATAAACAATGTTGGGTCGGTTCCTAAGAGAACCATTCCCGTTATGTTATGTATTTTTGTTGATGCAATATCTATTGCGGTGTTGTTGTGCACGTGGAAACGTGCAAA
Organism: Limonium bicolor; assembly: GCA_023374045.1. NCBI lineage: Eukaryota > Viridiplantae > Streptophyta > Magnoliopsida > Caryophyllales > Plumbaginaceae > Limonium > Limonium bicolor. The sequence continues at coordinate 190,755,568 of CM041780.1, forward strand.
GTGTTGTTATGTGTTGTTATGTAGTGTATGTTATATGTTTATAATGTGGAGTATGTGGATCATGGATATGAATCCCAGTTTGAGAAAAGAGGCGTTTAGGGATAACCCGATTTAAGCGTAAGTGTCGTCTATTGAGGAAGTAGCTCCATTAGAGGAGGAACACTCTAGGGATAATGAATACCATGAGTGACTTATTAAGTAAGGATATATTATCCGTTTGTTGAGCCCATTGAGGCGAAATGTTATGTGTTTTGTGTTTACTGTTACATGCATGATTTAAATATAATCAACCGCATGCTAAGACGACAATTAGTTGTGCGTGGCCCGGTAGCATGTGGGCTGCGGGATTACCATACCAGCAAAGGTGCTGAGCCCCTTGGGCCACCCTTTCTCTTCTTTCCTATTTCAGGTACAGAGAGCTGGAAGCCGTTCGAGAGTAGGACGGGGTAGTCATTGTACATGGGTATTCATTTAAGTGTATATATACAGTAGGTGTAGTAAGACCGATATTGTTGTCGGCATCAGTTTATAAATACTCGGTATAGTGAAAGGTGTATGTTGTTGTTGTTGTTGTTAAGGGAAAGGGATAATAATGTGTAGTTGCTCGGGAATTTAGCCCATCAGACCGGTACATTGTATATGGATTAGCCTCGTTAGCCACGTGGGTGGCTAACGGCGTGTAACACCAACGAATTAAGTAATGTGATGAGGTTTGTATTTCCGCTGCAGTTTATTGTAAGTGTGTTAATGTTGGATGGGGTGTTACAAAAAAGTGGTATCAGAGCGAAGTATCGCTCTGATGACTGAATTACCGAGCTTAGGAAGTACCGAGTTAGGATTTAAGTACTTTGGGTTAAGGGTTGAGTGATAGCGTGAGAGATACGCTAGATAGGATTACCAGTGTGTACTGGAAACCTACAATCTCCATCCCACCCTCCACAGTCCCTGCTTTATAACTTGGGAAACAACGCCAGAGAGATGGAAGTCCTCTCTTACTCGGGAATACCCGATCTGGCTGTTATTGAATACCTCTAAGGGTACAGAGAACCTATCATACGGTAGATCTTGAAAACTGAGAATCCCGGAGATGGTTTCCATCTGAACAATGTTAACCGCATGCAATAGCGAAGAATGAAGAATTTTGTGATAGAAGAATAGAATTTCCGGCAACCTGGGTCGACATGCCGAGCAGTCGAGAATAACCAGTTTGCAACGCACCAACCGTGCAACAGCAAGAAGTGGATTAATAAAACCCGGACGAGTGTCTACGGAACCACAATTATTAAGGGATACACCAACTGTATATCAACCGACAAAGAACTACAACGTAGTGCCCAAATAAGACAACCTTAGTAACCACGATAAATCGTGGACATGGGCTACGAAGAGGATACAATACAAAAGAAAAGGGGGTCTCCAGAATAGGAAACACCCTAGTTAATGAATATCATGTGAAGACAGTGAGAAGTCACCTAGGAGAGTTATTATCAAGACAGTAAGATCAGTGAGGGCCAACAAGGCCACTGATTACATTGCGGGTAAAGACAATACCCCAACCGGTATGTGTTAAACCGATAGCCAGCTAGCATGGCGCACTTGCCATAGCAAGTGCTGCTATAACAGGGCTGTTCGGGAAATTTATAACCACTACGAAGTACTGGTAAAGTGGTACCATGAAGTTAAGTGAGATCATTATAACCATGGAAGGGCTTAACAGCCAACCTCTGTAATTGGAAGTACACCAGTCAGCAAGAAGCTAGACTTGGTTAAGGTAAGAAGATGTTGTGAAACCATGAAAATTTTCTTTCAACCCAGATTTATTCAAACCCTTTTCCTTCAAAACCAGATTTTCTTTCAAACCAACACTTCTTCCAACCTTCTTTTAAACCAAACCAGTAAAACCAAGGACAGTTGACAAGGATACAACAATGGATAAACTTTCCCTCGATTAAGTTCGGGAAGCATGGAATGAATATTGTCAAGGGACAATATAAGGGAGTTGACAACAGAATACTTCACCTAGGCGTGTGACGGACACTACGAGTGTACCAACTGAATTGTGGGACGACCGCACTCCGATAGGAGCTTGTGGGCCTGACAGACCTACTTATGGTTAGTTGGGTAAGTAGTAGTAGTAATATCAGTATGGTACCCCATATATGTATACGAGTAGAGTCCGAAACACGGGAAGTAGTCGACTCCGTCTACGGTCAGCAGTATAAATCAAACAAGAGCTAGAGATTACAAGGAATGGTTGAAGTGAAGTTGAAGAACTCAGTTAAGTTAACGAGACTAAAAGGATTAGTGAATTCCCTTCAAGGGAATGTTTAAGAGTTAGGAAGTGCGAAGTGCACAAACTGAATATAAAGACATCGTATATGTCTTAAGGATCCTCAGGGATAAACATGATAGCTGGAACGGTGCCCAGCCTGTACATGGCAAGCAGATGCCTGATGTGGACACATTAATGTGCAATGAGCGGGATGAAACTCCCAGATGAGTACCTACACTACCAGGAAAGGTTGATCTTCACAGGAGGAGATAATAAACCAGTAAGAACGCAAACGGCGTGGCTAACAGAATATACCAATAAGTGAGCCAAATGTAATGGCATAACTTAGCAACACCCAGGAGAAATCCTTGAGGGGTGTTCGCATCAACAATTGTTGAACGAAATGCATGACAGAAACACAAGGGTTGAAACTAACACCCAGTTTAGACATAAGTTGTCAGGAGACGGACTGACAATCCTAAGGGCATCCCATGAAGGAAACGGAATGCAACGACCTTGTCATGGAGCCCAATATAACATCCAAACCATGTAATATTGTACAGAGAAGTACATATGTGTGGACAGCCTATAATGAGCGCAGCTCAAGGCAAATAAGGCTTATAGGCCATAAGCAAGATATGTTATATAAGTTAGACCGATTGCAGAAGTTTATGTTGTATAAGTGAATAGAGTGGTAAACGAACCACTGCATTAAGAGTGGGGATACCTCTCGATATTGTGAGACCGCAGGAGCGGTAGTTATGTGAATCAAGTTCAAGGAATATGTTAAGGATAGACAAAAAAAAAAAGAGCAGTTAGCTTAATAGTGTGTGTATATAAAGTGAAACACCGAGCTGAATAATGCCGCTTGTGACTCGAATGTCAATGCTCAAGGAGCATTCGTAGTCATCCAGATGAATGACAAACCATAATATAAGTATATGTGTGGAAGTAAATGTGACAATAAATACCATGTAAGTTAGTGTTATACAGTAAGAGCACGGTGCGCAACAAGCGACCGTTGTATAAGTGTGTTAAACGAAAATGTAACAGATAAGACCAGTTATGAGTTAAACTTAGTGGAGATACAAGATAATGATGTTAAACAGACTCGGCAGTAAGCCAGTAGCCAGTATTACGAGATCAGAATTTCAGTGAAAACACAGTGTGAATTCCATGGCGAATCACATAAGGGATTTACGGTCGAGAGTTTACGCCTCTGCACTCTGTATGACTGAGTGTTTTGGTATTACACTTGCGCAGTAATGATCGAGTGGGATAGCTAGGAATTGGAAACATGTTAATTGTGGAGAATAATGTTATAATGGCTCGATGGATAGGAAATGCAAAAAGACCGCACCAATAAAGAGAGACTTGTACAAAACCAAATGTGGAGACATGATTAACAGTAAGTGACTACAGTAGCACTAACTGCCAAATATCGGTATAGAATATACCCCAAATGTTGTAAATAGCTGAGAGAGCACTACACACTAGGTAGTAGCTCAATCTCAACCGACAATAAGTCGGAAGGCAACAAGTCAATCATTGTGAAATACATAGCTGTATACACAGAAATTGTTATGGGATAGAGAAGTTTATAACTCACCGAAATTCACCGAACGGTAAGAGATACCACGCGTCGGTTGAGAAACCATTGTTACCAAGATGAAGGTGACAATTGGGGATGTACAATACAGTAAGAATAACAAATGGAGCAATTAAGCTCTATAGTTATTAGAGTTGCGCAGCAGAGAAACTAGTGAGCCAGTGATTCAAGTGTTGAATGTACATGGTGAACACGAGTGAATGGCTAATTATTAACGCCTAGAAGCCTAACAGGCCAGAATCGAAACCAACTAAGAGTTAAACAAACTCCAATGAGAATTCTTGGTTTAGGAACTAAACCGCCAATATGGTTAAGATCCTCTAAACAGAATCCATTGTGTAATAGACCGCGTGGAAGTTAAACACTTCACGACGGCAGAACATTAAAGCCAATGTTTAGTGATTGATTACGTGGGCGTAATCCCTTTTAAGGGGGGTAGAGCGCAAAACCACTTAGTGTATATTACCGTACAAGTGTACGTAGTGTATGTGATTTATATTGTGCATAGCACAAAATTATTATTGTGTTTGATGATTGGTGTGTGTGTTACGTAAACATACACATTCATTCATGGTTTAATTGTGGTAATTGCGCACAGAAGATGCGAATACCATTGTGATAAGTGTATATGTGTAGTGTTTGTATTTGTAACAGTTGTGTGTGATAGTACAATTGTGGGAGTAGAAGAAGCTCCCGGGGGAACAAAAGCCCCGACAGTGTATAAATGTGAAGTTGTGTGTGTATTTTGATAAAATATATGTTATATATACTATATAGTGATTCAAGAAAGGGCATGATACCGACATAGAACCTAGTGAGAATAAGATTCCCTAGGCAACAGGATTAAAGTGAGTGGAGGTAACTGATAGACGGAGTTCTATCCCTTGGAGATGTATGATCATGATTAGAATGATTAAAAGATAGAAAATTGGAAATGAGTGATTTACTTGATGCTTGAAAATGAAGTGGGAGGTGGAACTTGATTTGCATGTGATCAAGGGAAGCCGAACACAAATTGGGGTGGAAGGATAGTTCAACACTGATGCTGATCACATCAGGGTTGGATGACTCTTGAAACTCCCTATAAGTGGTCACAAATAACCACGCTAAGAAAAGAAGCAAAGAGCTTAAGTTGGACTTGGAGTTGTGTGTGTTTTCAAAAGGATTTTCAATTGGTATTTATAAAACGTTGATGGATACTTTACGTAATTAAAGTCTTCTTACTAACCTCACAAGGAAATTTTAAACTTAAGTGATTGTTTTAATCTCCCAAAGGCACGGGGACGGAAGGTGTCCATCGCGACCGGGTTCTGCGGGATCACAGTGTGTATGTAAAAGATATTTTTGATTGTTATACATGCTATGACATGTTGTGTGGTATGTGTAATAAATGTTATTTTGACTTTGATCTCCTAAAAGTGTATGCTATTGAGACCTATGAGTCTAAATGTGTTGGTTACATAGACCTAAGTGTCTGAAGACTGTTATGTTATGGGACCTATGTGTCCAGATGTTGTGATGTTACCCGAGACCAGTGAGTCAAAGGGGTTGTTATGTATGTGTAAGTGTTGTTAAGATACCCGGACCATAGAGTCCGAGGTTATCATGTGGATATGTTATGTTATGTGTGGATGTGAATGTGTTGCCCGGACCGTTAAGTCCGAGGTTGTGATGTAAAGTGTGTTTGGTTATGGAAGTTTATTTCCAAGTGATTCTGTGTTCAAATCTAATGATGTGTGGAAAGTGTGTGTGAACTTCGAGGACGAAGTTCTTTTAAGGGGGGTAGATTGAAATACCCCTAACCTTGATATGTGGTTTAAATATCAAACTATGGTATGTAAAGGCTAAAAGTGCCTTAGTAACATCAATGAACAATTTAGACCATAATAAATGCAATAAAGCATTAAGACACAGTTTGAGCAAAAACATGCTCTAAGCTATGAGTGAACTTGGTTAGGACCCAAAGAGCCTACCAAGACTTGATAACATTTAATTATGATTTGATAGGGCTAAATAAGTCCTTAGGAAACCTTGGTGGACAGTTAAACCAAATAAAACACAAGAAAATACCTTAAAGTCAATATGAGCAAAAATGTGCTCTAAGCTTGGGATAAATTTGTATAAGACCTAATGGTCATACCTATACCTTATAAATATGTTAATGAACATATTAAATCAATTACCAAAGAAAACCAAGCTTGAAAACAAGTTAAAACACAAAATGTGCTTTAAGGAGTCTTAAAGCACGTTTTTGAAAAATTGTCTTGTAAATGAGTTTTGAATGGCTAAATGTCCATCATTACTCTTTAATTAACATGTGTACTATATAGTATCACATTTGGGTGGCTATATCAATGGGAAATCAAAAATTTCACAACAATGTGCCTTGTTTTAGTGAATAGTGATTTTTATAAGCTAGTTTGTAACATATGATGTTATAAGTAATTAAATTGACCAACAAAGACTATAATACCCTTATGTAATAAAGGGGGGCCGGTTTCTTAAGTTTGGTGACTCACCACTCACTTGTTAACTTGTTAAGAAACAAAGATGACTAATATAGTTACTATTTGCTTTATAAGTACAAATATCTTCCAAAAAGTAAACTTATCTCATTTCTCTCATTCCTTTCTTCATTTCACACGGCTCCACTCTCTTCTTCCTCTCTTCTTCTCTGTTCTCACGTTCATACAGCACCACCACCATGTAAGTCCACCTTTGAACCCTTGTAAAACCTAGCTCACTTAACCAAATCAAAAACAAACACCACCATTCTCTTCCTCTCATCAAGCTCTTCATTTCTATCTTCTCAAAATTTGAAGATCACCATTTCGGTGCCATGGAGTTCCACCATTGATGGAGCTTGAGCTTGTCTTTCCACATATTATTGATCTCCTTTGCTCCTAGGTAAGGAATCTCAAAGAAAAATCAAGTTTCCTCCATGTTTTGTGTGTGACCGAAATATTCATTGATGGAGCTCCTTGTGTTGCCTTGTTCTAGCTCCATTTGAATCTTTCAAGGACTAGGTGGAGTCCTCTCTTCATAGATATTCAAACACCCTTCAAGATTAAGGTAAAACAAAACAACTACATTAATGTTTTGAAATAATGTAAACCTAGGGTTTACAATGAGATGGAGCTTAAAGCTTGAATACTCATTATGTTGTTTGTATAATGTTTAGTAGTTGGCAAGGAACCAAATGCCTTACCGGTTTTACAAGGAAACAAGAAAGAAATTTGTGAGGAAAAGAGGTAAACAAGCTATCTCAATGTAGTTTAATGCCTTAGGAAAATGAGCTTGATTTGCTTATAAAATACCTAAAGAGCCAATGGCGAATGAGCTAGTAAAATGCTCTCAAGGAGTTTATTAAGGGCATATGTATTGTTGGGTGTATTTGCAGGTCAAAGGCATTACTTATGTGGGAAATTCAGTGTTTAAGGTTATGCAATTTAAGGGCCTAAGAGCCATGTTATTTAGGGCCTAAGTGCCAAGCAATTTAAGTTATGCACTATATTGTGATGTAGTGCTTAATGTGTGAAGTGTGTGTGTAAAAATGTTCTTGATGGATTTTAGGTGTTCTTGCATGAAATAAGGTAAAAACCTAAGTGTTTGGATGTGAGTATATACAAGAGAAGCTATGGCCAAATTTGGGAAATGTGTAAGAAGTTCTAAGTGTTTTAAGAAGTTTTGGGTGAACTAGGAAGTGTTAAAGGTGAATAAGTGTTTACTTGAGAAGAAAACATGTATTAAGGTGATTTAGAGTGATGCAAGAATTTAGGTGTTATCTTGGAAGTTCTGGGAATACAAGGTGTGTTTTGAGAATGTATTTAAGTCTTAGAGAAGTTTGTTTAAGGTTTAGGAATGTTGATGTACAAGGAAGAAATGATGTTTAGGTAAGGTTTTGAGAAAGGAATTCAAGAAGTTGTGAAAAGAGGATTTGGTTGGTATAGAGGGGATGCTTGGGAGATGATGTTATGAAGGTGAAGAAGCATTTTAGTGTAGTGGTCATTATAGGTGAAATACCACCTAGAAATCTTAAGGAGAAAACATTCCAAGTGCTAGGAATTTTGTAAGAAGTTTGTGATGATGATAAAATGGTCTTGGTGAGTGATTTAAAGAGTTTAGCACATGGATAAAAGGTGGTTTGAAGTGCCTAAATGAGGTTAGGGTATACTAGGATATATGGGGTGAAGTTTGGAGTTGAATGTAAAAAGGAAAACAAAGATCTGGGGCAGACCGGACTTGCGACCGGACTTGCAAGTTCGGTCGGGCCCAGTTTACCCTGTGGGAATTAGTTTCTGGAATGGACCGGACATAGGACCGGACTTACAAGTCCGGTCTGAGTGGAAAAATTTTTGACGGAAATGTATTCTGGAATCGACCGGACTTGGGTAAGTCCGGTCGGCAAGTCCGGTCGGACCAAAAACATGGTTTAAGGTTATGAAATGATGTGTAATGTAATGATGGGGATTGATAGGTAATGATGTTATAAGGTTGTTATGGACATGTTAGGTGAGTTTAAATGGCAATTAAGTGGGTGAAAGTTGTATCAAAATGTAAAAGTAAAACAAGTTAAAATGTAAAGTTATGTAACAAAGTTAACGGGGGGGAAAGTTAAGCATTAGACATTAAATAATCAAGCAAACCCCGATGTTAATAAAGAACACATGTGATGTTAACAGTTGTTCGAGAATCGCTCGAGGAACATAAGTGGACGTGGTAAAGTGGACTCCGGTGACAGGTATGGTTTTCTTGCAACCTGTGTCCTACCGGATTACACGGCTTGTATGCCAATGTGTTTTTCTGTATGTTTGCCACGTTGTAAGATAAAACATGTAATGAGTTTACAGTAGTCATATTATGTGGCGTGTTCAACTCCGATACCATTTAACCTCGGCAGTGTTAACCTTAGTTATCTGAGTCTAGGATCACATGAGAGTTCGGTATTCGGAGTAAACGACCCGAACCATGGGACGTTCTAACCACGGCTATGCGTGTGTTAATTGTGTGATATGTGTTTGTGAATGTTGGATCTCCCTTGTGTGTTTAACCCAGTTGTTGTAATTCTGTATGTGTGTGTAGTTATGATAGACTCCATAGTGGGGTTCTAACTAATATCTAAAGTAAGTATGTACTAACAGTGGTGAGGAATCCGGTTTGGCCGGTCGCGCGTGTTGGGGAGGGGTATCCTTCCTAGCCTTACCCTTCTCTTTGTTATGGTTGTTTCCCTCACGGGTTATGATCTCCCATTAGCTTACTCCAAAGCTTAGCTATTCTGACTTATGATCGGTTTAGGGGGAACATGTGTTTGTGTGGTGTGTGTTCGGGCCTCCAAACCCGAACCGCCTTAACTTAAGTTACTCGTCCAACTATTAGGACGGTAATGAGTGTTGTTGTTATTGTATAACGAGCTTATCATGAGACTGGCAACATTCTCTAGGCTCACCAGTGTATAAACAATGTTTGGGTCGGTTCCTAAGAGAACCATTCCCGTTATGTTATGTATTTTGTTGTGATGCAATATCTATTGCGGTGTTATGTTGTGCACGTGGAAACGTGCAAAGTGTTGTTATGTGTTGTTATGTAGTGTATGTTATATGTTAATAATGTGGAGTATGTGGATCATGGATATGAATCCCAGTTTGAGAAAAGAGGCGTTTAGGGATAACCCGATTTAAGCGTAAGTGTCGTCTATTGAGGAAGTAGCTCCATTAGAGGAGGAACACTCTAGGGATAATGAATACCATGAGTGACTTATTAAGTAAGGATATATTATCCGTTTGTTGAGCCCATTGAGGCGAAATGTTATGTGTTGTGTGTTACTGTTACATGCATGATTTAAATATAATCAACCGCATGCTAAGACGACAATTAGTTGTGCGTGGCCCGGTAGCATGTGGGCTGCGGGATTACCATACCAGCAAAGGTGCTGAGCCCCTTGGGGGCCACCCTTTCTCTCTTTTCCTATTTCAGGTACAGAGAGCTGGAAGCCGTTCGAGAGTAGGACGGGTAGTCATTGTACATGGGTATTCATTTAAGTGTATATATACAGTAGGTGTAGTAAGACCGATATTGTTGTCGGCATCAGTTTATAAATACTCGGTATAGTTGAAAGGTGTATGTTGTTGTTGTTGTTGTTAAGGGAAAGGGATAATAATGTGTAGTTGCTCGGGAATTTAGCCCATCAGACCGGTACATTGTATATGGATTAGCCTTGTTAGCCACGTGGGTGGCTAACGGCGTGTAACACCAACGAATTAAGTAATGTGATGAGGTTTGTATTTCCGCTGCAGTTTATTGTAAGTGTGTTAATGTTGGATGGGGTGTTACACTTGCTTGACCAGGGACTTCAGTTCTTGGAGCATGGGAATATTTTCGGGAACCCCATGTCTGAGCACCACTAGGAAATTTGTTATTTTTCTTTTCTCTTCAGTTGTTTTGCGTAGCATTTGTTTCGTCTTTTCTTTTAGTTCTTTAGCTAGTTTGTGTTCTCCTTTTAGTTGGTACTCAATGTCGTTGTACTTCTTTTGATTATCAATAAAAATTTCTTCTTGATTCATGTTCTAATGAGTATACTTCCGTTCATGTGAACACACAAAAAAAAAAAAACAAAAATATAAATCACTCAGCAATCACCCCATCATCACTCACCACCGTCCTCACACATGTATCACCCCTCCTCAAAATAACTTGGGTATTCAAAAGGCTTGTCGAGAAAAAAACCCCACAACGATACTGGGGGCAATCTGAGTTAAGGAGCGATAATGTTTATTTCTTTTGTTTAAATGCGCAAACAAGTCTCTGAGTGAACATTTCGCGAGAGTGCCTTGAGCGGTAAAACCAAGAGCGAAAGAGCGTGTCATTTTTACACGGCTCCAGAGAGGTCACATTCAAAGGTAAGGCAAGCGGCATGACTCCGATCGAAGGAGATATTTTGTAAATTTACGCTTAAACCTGTAAAAAGTAACAAAGAACGGACGCACAACTATTAGGGATGACGAAGCACCTAGGTACAGCACCACACAGCCAAAAGCCTATAAACCCAGGCATTAAACCCTAGGCACCCCCGCTGAGCTTTTCATATATGACCTCTTTCACAATATTACAAGCTCCACAAATAAGCCAGCCAATGACGAATAACCGACCGGTGACCAAAGGAAGCAAGGAGCCCGACTTTTGGACAGCAACTTCATAAGTCCAAGGAAGCAAAACCGCTACCAGCATGACAAAGCGATCCGCAAATGGTCCCAAAGTGACACAGGATCCAAATGAGCCAGCATCAAAACAGCTCTCAAAGTTCAAAACCGGGAAACACAAGAACCCCGAAAGGAAAGAAATCCAAAGAAAGGCAAACCTGAAAAGCCTTGAAGAAATCAAAAATTGGAAGAAGGAGAAAGGATGCAAGGAACAATTCAAAAATCCAGAGTCCCAAGCGAAGTCATCACGAAGTAGCCAGAACGACTTCAGGACAAAGAAAGCAAGTCCGAGAGAAGGTGCAAGTTGCAGCTTTGGTCACCCTTATAGCTCCACATATCCTAAACATTCCTCCATCGTCCCATTGTCTTTCATTACACCCATAGCCATGTTATAAGCCCAAAAGACTTCCGACTTAGTAGTTGTGTATCTGATCATGTGAAAGTAACAGGTTGAACACGTAAATCTAACAAATGTCAAATTCAATGGTTGAGAAGTTGTGACTGTAAGTGAGAAACGAGTGCAAACACCAAACACGCCGAGTGTAGGTTAGGAAGCACCACATCAAAGCATAAGCCTCGACCCTGTGAGGATGAGACTTGTTCGCACGATTAATCAAAGAAAATACTGGGGGCAATCGATCGTTCCGATCGATTGCCATAAAATCCTGAAAAACTCAGATTGCCTTAAGGAAAAAATACTGGGGGCAATTGTTGGTCCCAACAATTGCAACAATGACACTGATTGAGTCCCAAAAATCCAAAACCCAAAGGGTCAAACCCTCTTCATATCACACAGGCCCGTCCTAAGCCCTACCTCCACTCAAACATCCGCAGGCCCGTCCTAAGCCCTACCTCCACATTCAAACATCCTCAGGCCCAACCTAAGACCTTCCTCCACATTCAAACATCCATAGGCCCGTCCTAAGCCCTTCCTCCACAACAAATCCCCCCAGGCCCGTCTTAAGCCCTACCTTCGCATTCAAACACCCATAGGCCCGTCTTGAGCGCCACCGTCTCCAGGTTTGACATAAGCCCTAATCCTTCTACATCCATGTAGACCCATCATACATTTTACTCACTTTCACTTAGAACCATCCTTAGGCTCGTCATAAGACCTAGATCCTTCCTTTAGGCTCGTCATAAGACCTAGAACCATCCTTTAGGCTCGTCATAAGACCTAGATCCTTCCTTTAGGCTCGTCATAAGACCTAGATCCCACCTTTAGGCTCGTCATAAGACCTAGAACTACCCTTTAGGCTCGTCATAAGACCTAGTTGCATTCCTTTAGGCTCGTCATAAGACCTAGAACCATCCTTTAGGCTCGTCATAAGACCTAGATCCTTCCTTTAGGCTCGTCATAAGACCTAGAACCATCCTTTAGGCTCGTCATAAGACCTAGATCCTTCCTTTAGGCTCGTCATAAGACCTAGATCCCACCTTTAGGCTCGTCATAAGACCTAGAACTACCCTTTAGGCTCGTCATAAGACCTAGTTGCATTCCTTTAGGCTCGTCATAAGACCTAGTAGAACTATCCTTTAGCTCGTCATAAGACCTAGATCCTTCCTTTAGGCTCGTCATAAGACCTAGAACCATCCTTTAGGCTCGTCATAAGACCTAGAACCTCCCTTTAGGCTCGTCATAAGACCTAGTTGCATTCCCTTAGGCTCGTAGTAAGACCTAGCATTACCTTTTAGCTTACCCACTCTCATCAAACACATTGCATTCATCTCATTCATATAGGCTCGTCATAAGACCTAGCTGCATTATCCAGGCGCGTCACAAGACCTGGCGACAGAAAAGTTGGCGATGATGGCAATAAATCCTCCTTTTGCGATGTCAACTTATTTTTGGGATCAACGAATGGTGGGCAAAGGCAATAAGTCCCCAGGGTTTTTACCAGGAGTTATCCCTGCACACCGGCTTGGGGGGCGATGGCAATAAGTCCACATTGGGTCCAGCCAGGAGCATTAGCACGGGTTTCGGTCCCCCTGAAGCATCCGAGCATCATCAGCATCATCAACACCATCGACATTATCATCAGCATCAGCATCATTTGCATCATTAGCATTTCAGCATTCTTGCATTTGCATCCAGCTTTCACATTCTAGGTAGTCAACGCCTTAGAATAGCTTGACATCATTTTCATCACTTTAGGTAGTCAGCGCCTTAGAATAGCTCGACAACATATCATCATTTCAGGTAGTCAACGCCTTAGAATAGCTTGACATCATTTTCATCACTTTAGGTAGTCAGCGCCTTAGAATAGCTCGACGGCATATCATCATTTTAGGTGGTCAACGCCTTAGAATAGCTTGACATCGTATCATCCTTATAGGTAGTCGGCACCTTAGAATAGTCTGACATTACCTCATTATTACCTTTAGGTAGTCAGCGCCTTAGAAAAGCTCGACAATGCTTTGTAGCTTAGGTAGTCAGCGCCTCCGAATTGCTGGGCATCGTTAACCCGGTTTCACACAACGTGGAGGATTCTGTGGAGTCCAAAATTTTGGGCACCACTCAAGCATCAACCAGACTTTTCACATTCGTTACAAAGTCCAGTTGACGGGGGGCAATCTGTTATACCCAAAATTTTGACCCCCTGGTTAAGGTCTACGAGGTTGTGAGAGCCATCTCCATCAAACAGTAAGAGACTCCGGCCCGTTCGGCGTGTTCCAGGGCCTGAGGAGCAGTTTCGTCATTGTCAGGGGCGTTTTCGTAATTTTTTAAGGCTTCTGAGTTCTCCTATAGGCTTTCTCTCTCCTCCAAAGGGTGCCCAAATCAGCTCGAAATGCTTTGATATTTTAACCCATGATAGAGGATGACATTTTAAGCATAATGGCGTTTGAATTTTGATTTTTCGAATTTCCAATAAATTTCTAGCAATTTCTGACTGAATCTGACGAGAAATTCAATTTAAAAATGCTCCAGCATTTAAAAAATTCGTTTCCACCTCAGAAAATTCATAATATCCATTCTTGACATGTGGTTAAAATTTCATAGCAAAATTCCTTTGGGAAGTTACTTAGTTAAAATATCGAAAAATCTTACTTTTACTAGATTTTCTTTATCTTTAAGAAAGTCTATATAAAGGGATAGGTTTTGGATAAAATGAGAACCTCACATACCGAAGAACCCTAGAGAGTCAGAAAACACGGCCTCTTCTCTCTCTCTCACGTTTTCCAACACCCGGCCACCCAAATCATACTGAAAATCCCCCGAAATCACCATCTAAACACGTTTTCCAATCCCCAAAGCACCAATAATCATCAAGACCTCACAAAAATACCTCTAAAACGTGAAGAACAGCAAGAACAACCAACAACCAGAAGCTTGGTCGAAATCCTCTCGGGTCTGCATCAACGGAGCACTCGACGAGTCCCGGTGTGGAAGAAACGTTGTGAATCCGAAGGTAAAACAGGTAGAAACTCCACTTCCCTGATTCACCACGGTATTATCTGTCTTGCCTCAAAATTTGGGCTCAAACTAACCTTCGTAGGCTTCTGTATTGCTGTTTATTTAAGCCTCTGTCAGATAACTTGTTTGCTAAGTTTCGTGCTTAATTCGAATTCAAATTGAAAACTTTCAATCACTAACGTCTTGTACATCTTTCAGGCTACACACCCATAAAATTGAGCTCAAAACACCCTCGGGAACCTTCTGAAAACCCCTGTCCGGGGTGGTCCGTGACCTCGGACCTATGGTCTGGGACCTCGGACGCGTTGTCCGAGACCACGGACACCCACGGACGGCGGCGGGATTTTAAAAATTCAAAATTTAGGTTTTTCTAATGATGTCCGGGCCCACGGACATCCTGTCGTGGGCCCGGACCTTGCAAATTTTGTTTTCCTTAATTTCGAACTTTTCTGTATATTTAGGTTAACTGGGGTCCGTGGTCTCGGACGTTTGGTCCGTGGCTACGGACGTAAGCAAAATTTGACCTAATTCTGCCTCCGAAACCCTAGCTTAGGTAGCTTTTAATTTCACTTTAATTCTCTGTCAAAAGATGTTAAAAACAAAAAAAAACAGAAGCTCGCGCACTTAGGTTAAAACAACTCGTAATAAGCCGTAAATAAACTAAGTAGAGGAAAAACGACCTAGGAGGGGTAATGAAAGTAATTGAACCCTAAATAAGTCGAATATCAAGCCCCCGAACCCGAACTCTCCTTTCCTAATTTAATCTAGGTCAAAATTAGGTGGCGACTCATAATAGGTTCCAGTGAGCTAGCTTAGGTTTTAATAATTATTGTTATATGACATAGTTATTAACCTTAGTTATAAGTGGACCTAAAACCCGATTAGATCCTAATCAACTTAATCCACATAGGATAGGGTTTAAAATCGAGGCTCACACTCTCTGAGTTCCTCGAGTTCAGATAGTTGAAATTTTCTTTTCTCTCAGCAGTATGCAGATCAAAATTCAGGGCTTTCAGTGCCCAGTAAGCTTTATGCTCTAATTCTACTGGAAGATGGCAAGCTTTTCCATACACAAGTTTGAAAGGAGACATCCCTATAGGAGTCTTGAAAGCAGTCCGATATGCCCACAGAGCGTCATCTAGTTTAACTGACCAATCCTTCCTTGATGCATTTACAGTCTTCTGTAGGATCCATTTTAGCCACGATTAGTCACTTCTGCCAGACCATTAGTTTGAGGGTGGTAAGGTAGAGTGCTACCTTGTGGGTCACCCCATTTTACTCATTAAGGTGTCGAAGCTCGGTTGCAGAAGTGGGAGCCACCATCACTGATAATTTCCCTGGGCACCCCGAATCTGGTGAATATGTGTTTCTTCAGGAATTTCACCACTGTCTTGGAATCAGCATTGTGGCATGAAATAGCTTCTACCCACTTTGAGACATAATCTACAGCTACTAGAATGTATTGGTTGCCATGAGATGAAGGAAAAGGGCCTGTGAAATCTATGCCCCAAACATCAAAACGTTCTACCTCAAGAATACCTTTTTGTGGCATCTCATGCTTTCTAGAGATGTTTCCCATCCTCTAACAGGGGTCACAATGGGAACAGAAATGGTGGACATCTTTATGTAGAGTAGGCCAATAGAATCCACACTCCAATATCTTTGCAGTTGTTGTTGTATACCCATGATGGCCACCTACCTCTTTAGCATGACAGAATTCGATACACTCTGGATCTCCTTATCTGGAAGACATCTCTCATCAAGCCATCAGCACAGATCCAAAACAGATATGGATCCTCCCAGATATAGTGGCGGGTTTCAGACAAGAATTTCTTCCTCTAGTTATAGCTGTAATCATGAAGAATTAAACCAGTAGCCAGATAATTGACTAAGTCAGCGTACCATGGTTCATCTACTTTTCCAATCTTGAAGACCGTCTCATCAGGGGAAGAATTCGTTGATTGGGATTCCATCATCAGGGATATAAGCCTAGACAGGTGATCAGCAACTCCGTTCTGCTTCCCCCTTTATATCCACAATTCTAAATTAAATTCTTGGAGAAGTAAGATCCACCTCAGAAGTCTTGGTTTCGATTCATTCTTCTGAATAAGGTACTTGAGGGCTGAATGATCGGTGTGGACTATCACCTTGCTTCCAAGCAGATATGGTCGAAACTTGTCCAGAGCAAACACCACAGCTAGCAATTCTTCTCTATAGTAGTATAATTTTTCTGTGCGTCAATTAAGGTCTTGCTAGCATATGTGATTACCCTCAGCATCTTGTCTTTCTTCTGACACAGTGCAGCGCCCACAGCATAGTCGCTTGCATCCGTCATGATCTCAAATGGTTCAGACCAATCTGGTGGGACCACAATTGATGCTGAGTAGAGCTTCTCCTTGATGGTCTGAAATGCTGTCAAGCACTCCTCTGTGAACTGAAATTTGATATCCTTCTGAAGCAGGTCTGACAGGGGTTTAGCAATTTTTGAGAAGTCCTGTATAACCTCCTGTAAAACCTTCATGACCAGGAAAGATCTTACATCTTTACTGAAGTTGGTGGGGGTAGTTTTTCTATTACCTCTATCTTGGCCTTGTCTACCTGGAGCCCTTCCCTTGACACCTTATGCCCAAGCACAATTCCTTCTTGTACCATGAAATGGCACTTCTCCCAATTCAGCACTAAGTTCGTGTCCTCACAGCGAGTCAAGATCTGGTCTAATTGCTCCAGACAAACATCGAAGCTTTGTCCATAGACAGAGAAGTCGTCCATGAAAACTTCGATACTTTTCTCAATAAACTCATTAAAAATTGCCATCATACATCGCTGAAATGTGGTTGGAGCATTGCAGAGACCAAAGGGCATCCTCCTGTATGCAAAAGTACTATAAGGACAGGTAGTGAAAGTAGTTTCTCCTGATCTTCCGGCGCAATGGGAAATGGAAATGGAAATAACCACTGTACCCATCAGGAGCAGTAGAGTAGAACTCCTTCCCAGCTAATCGCTCCAACATTTGATCAATCAATAAACGGTAGTGGAAAGTGGTCCTTCTTGTGGCATCATTCAAGCGCCGGTAATCGATGCACATCCTCCAACCTGTGGTTTGTCTCTGAGGTACCAATTCACCTTTCTCATTGAGCACTGCAACTATCCCCCCTTTCTTTGGAACAACCTGGACTGGAGAAACCCACTGGCTGTCAGAAATAGGGTAGATGATACCTGCATCAAGGAGCTTCAGTACTTCGGCCTTGACCACCTCCTTTAGATTTGGATTCAACCTTCTCTGGGGCTGTCTCACTGCCTTGTAATTCTCCTCCATATGAATCCGGTGAGTGCAGAACCCCGGATTGATTCCCTTGATATCAGCAACTGTCCAACCCATTGCACTTTTATGTTTCTTTAGCACCTCCAGAAGTCTAGTTTCCTACGAAATAGACAAAGATGCAGAGATAATAAAGGCAGGGTGTTACCCTCTGCCAAGAAAACATATTTAAGATGGGAAGGGAGAGATTTAAGTTCCAAGGTAGGAGGCTTCTCTATTGAAGGTATAGGTCTTTGGATGGATCGATCCAACTTTTCTACAGCAGGAGAGGAGGAACGAAAGTATGATTTCCCTTGATTTAGCTGCTGAACGACCGAGGCCATCTCAAAGCTGTCTTTGTCATCCTCAATGGATCGACTTATTACCTGCTCTAAAGTGTCAGAAAACTTAAACAAAGAATTAAAAGAATAATTACTCCTATAGGTGTAGTCATCCTCAAGATTATAAGAATTATCAATTAAATCAGCAGAGAAAACAGCTTGAGAAGAAGTGTTTTCTGCATCATCTTATTTATATCAAAGCTTAATTCTTCATCATGAAATTTCAAGGTAATCTTTCCCTTGTCAACATCAATAACAGTCTTTGCAGTTCTAAGGAAAGGTCTACCAAGAATCAGAGGTACCTCAACATCTTCATCCATGTCAAGGATCACAAAATCAGCGGGAAGAAAAATTTACCCACATTAACAACTACATTTTCAACCATACCTCTTGGTGTGATCGATGATCTATCAGCTAACTGGAGTCTGGAATGAATGGGAACGAGCTCACCTACATGAAGCTTTTGAACATGGTGTATGGCATCAGGTTGATGCTCGCTCCTAGATCGCAGAGACCGTATCCGCAATCCATGTCTCCAATTGAACAGGGGATGATGGGGATGACCAGGATCACCACGTTCAGTTCTGTCGGATGATCAGGTTTCGGTCAGCTGGATGGGTGTCCAGGTTTTTTCCTGGTTTTATTTCCTCTTATTCAAAATCAGATCCTTAACAAATTTAGCATAATTTGGCATCTGCTTAATCGCATCAATAAGAGGAATATTGATAGTCAGTTTTCGAAAAACATCTAAAAATCTTCCAAATTGCTCATCGAGCTCTCGCTCTTTGAGACGGTTTGGAAATGGAAGTTCTTTTGCAGATATTTTCCCTTTTTATTTTTAACAGCAGTAGTAGAAAGAGAGGAGGAAGGAATAGGAGCCTGGGTCTCCTCAGAACTACCCTAGGAGGGCGGGATGCCCTGATGGTGCACCGGCGGTATTGGAAAGAGGCTCGGTCTCCTCATCAGTACAGCTTCTGCCACTTGGTCTTTGATTAAGTTCGTCCTACTTCTCAGGGTAATGCTGCTGCTTCTTCAGAATCCTCACAGTCTTCGTTGAGACCGTCACTGCCTTCAACTGCTCCTTTGGATTGGTTTCTGGTTGGGAAGGCAATGATCCAGAAGGTCTCTGCTGTAGGAGGAATTGAGTCAATTGACTTATTGTTCCTTGCATCTCCACCATGGCATTCTCTAACTTCTAGTTGATTACCGTTTGCTTTCCTGAGAAGCCATCAGTTTATCCACCATCTCCCTCAGACTGGCGTGTTTGAGCTCAATGATGGTTGCTGAGCCTGAGGCTGCTGTGGCCGGAACTGATTATATTGAGGCCTAGAAAAACCGGGTGGTCCCCCCTGGTTCGTACCTCAGATTTTGGTGCTGATTCTGCACCCATGGTTGCCTGTTGTATTGGCCTATGACATTGGCCTCCTCGGTTTGCCTCATCTCGGCTACTAGTGGGCAGTCCTCATAATCGTGTGCATCCCCACATTGAGAGCAGCAAGCTTCGTTGGTACTTGTAGAGATTTTCTTGGCGGATTGCTTGGAGGTCGGCCCCATGCTTCCCATCGTAGTCTTTATCTGTGCTTGCTCGGCGGCTAGTTCCATCATGGGTCTGGGGCTCGAGAAGAACTATGACCTATTGAGAATACTCCCTCCATTGCTGCTCCATTGGTGAAGCTCTTCGCAGTAAGACTCCATAGATGCCATGAAGTCCTCCCCACTTTTTGCTAGCAGGTTCCTCCTAGGGCGGATCTTATCTCGCCTCTGTTTTCGTCTTTTAACCCCTGGAAGAATCCCTGAGCCAATGAGGTGATGTCCTGACCATGGTGAGGACACTGGCGAAGTAGTTCCTTGAATCGATCCCACGCCTCACAGACTGTCTCATACCCATCTGTCTGAATGCCATTAGGTCGGCAATCATTTGTCGTGTCCTGGAGATGGGGATGTACTTCTCATAGAATTTGTCCGTCATCTGTTCCCAGGTTGGTAATGATGGCTGGCGGTAATCGATGGAACCATTTCGAGGCTTCCCCAGAGAGGCTGTGCTGGAACAGGCTCAGTCTGGCATACTCCTCCAATCCATGTGATAAACCCAGGAGTCCAAGTGCACCAGAAACCGATGTACATGATCTAATGCATCCGCTGGGTCGGCACCTGAGAATGTTCCTGTAGGATGATTTCGAACAGCATTTGATTGGTGAGAGGGTTTTACCTTTTGCCAATCGGCTACAAGTTCTGCAGTTAGATTTGGCAGAACCACTGGGCCCCTTCTTGGCGTGGCTGGTGGTCTGTTTATCCTTCCCATTGTGTATTGGGTCATTGCACCTCCTCCAATTTGATCATGATTTGCTGCCATATTGAAGTCATATGCCTTCTAGCTCTCAGAGCTTGGAGGGTAGACTCTTTCGATTTCGGGATCGAAGTCTGTATCCGGGGGACCAGTTGAACGCGTCCTGCGCATCCACTAGGTGCTTATAATCACGAAGAGAAAAAGGAACAAAATGCGTGAGTTTAAAAGTAATGAAAAACACTTGTATAAAAATGGTACACAATATAAATTATAAACAAAATATATTACAAAACAAACGATTATAAACAGTGTGTTGCAATAGAGTAACGAATTAACCAAGGCTAGGGACTAGACAAAAGTCAAGTCCCCGGCAACGGCGCCATTTTGCAAACGATTTATTTGATATATTAAAAGCCTAGAAATAATCCTAGAATTCAATAATTCAATAGATCGTCAGGTTGCAAAAATCTCGGTCGAAATAGTATAGTAATTCAATGAAGCGACCTGGGTGTCAATCCACGGGACTCGATAAGTAAGTCTAGCCTTAGGTAATGTTTAACTCAAAAAGGGGTTTTGTTTTGTTTTGGGTTTCACAAATAGATAACAAGAAAGTAAATAGCAGATAAATTAAAGTGATAGTCTTGGGAGTGTGAACGGTACTCTAGGTTCACGGAGTTGTTCACTAGCTAGGTTTTGCATATTCTACTGCTAAGTGGAGACTTGGATCGGCTTGTAATTCTCAATTATCTATTCTGTATTAAGTCTTAATTCCAGATAGCTCATCTAGACAGGACATGTAGTTCTAGTCTAGACCTAGCAAGTATCTCTATGGTTTTATTGCACAAAATACTAGTCTGGTTTTAATCCGAACTAAAGCTCCTAGTGAATAGTGTAATCTATCTGATTGCAATTATCACAGGTAACAGGTTAATAGGACCATCAATGCTAATCACCTTATCTGATCATAACATGATTCGAGGGCTTATAATAAATTCATGACGTTTATTAAAAGCACTTAAAAGCATTAACCTGAACAATCCAAATTGTCTCAACAAGCAGCAAAATAATGCAGAGTTTAACTAATTACAACATCCCTTCCCCTAGAGTAAATCCTTTTAGGTAGACATAGCGGTTATATATAAAAATGAGAGAGAGTTAGAAGAAATCATCTGTTACGAAGATCTTCTTGCTCGCTCCGTCCTTTGTCCTTGCGCTGTGCTGGCTTGAAGGTTGGTCTTGGTGATAATGGAGTGAACTGGGTGAAATGGGGCGAAAGTGGATTTTTGGCGAGTTTTGTGAGGTGTCCGGCTGGAGAGGGTCGGACACAGAGTCGGACGTGAGATGTCCGGATCTGTCAGGGTCGGACTCGATCCGGACGTGGGTGGAATGAGTGTGTCCGGATCCGGACAAGGGTCGGACACAGCTAAAATCTGGTGAATGGATGCGGGATATGTGTGTGGGTGTGTGAGCGGAGGTTTACGGAGGAATTTAGTGAAATGAGCAGATGAATCGTGAATGAATGGATAGTAGAGAGGAGAGGAGACTGTGAAGTCAGGTACGATTTGGAATGAAATGAAGCTGGGTTTATATAGGATTAGAGGGGGAAACAAGGGTTAGTGGAAGTTTGGTATTCTTGTGAGTGGATAGTTTGATTGAGCCTCTAATTGAGCATGGAGCCTGGAGCCTTGTCAATTAATGCGCCGCTCATCTGTCTCCTTAATGCGCCGCCTGATAATTTCGCCGAAAGGCTAATTATCAGTGCGTGCATTTTTATTTTTCAATTCTGTGTGACGTCCAGATCGTGTCCGGATCCGGACGTGACACAGAGTTTTAGATCTGAAACATGAACTCCGGATCTGGATTTTTAGGTCACGTCCGGCTCGTGTCCGCCAAACAGATCCGGACAAGAGACGTCCGGCTTTGTGTCCGGCCAAACGGATCCGGACAAGACCAATTTTTGTGTCTCTTCTCCTGATTTGTTCCCCGTTTGTTGTGTTGTAATCCTTATGATGTATAATCTTTGTTTCCTGGGTTTTTCCTGTATTTAGCATATAAAATACATTAGTTCTTATCAAAACATTAATCTTAGGAAAAACACATAATAAGTGGGAAACATTGCCTGAATTGTTACAAATTATAAGGTATTTAAACCCTAAAAAGCCTATATGTTTCACACTTATCAATACCAATACATGCTACATTCTTCCATTCGATACAATACTTCAATACCATACAATATAATCCACATACCGAGTTTACTAAGATCCTTATACAAGTATACTACCTCTTCAAAGTTCATACGTACTCGCTACGAGGCTACTTACTACCCCTTCCTCACAAACTACTTACTCCTAATTACAAGGTGTGCCTCCGGCCTCTTCCTTGACCATATTCGCTTCGGGTACCTGCACACTAAAAAATGTCCCCTGAAGGGGTCAGCTTTCGCCGAGCATGATAACCGCATAGCCCGTACTAGTGAGGGTACGCCGACCACTTGGTCGTATACATGCGGTTGATTTCATTCGAACATACATGCATACATGCTTTTATACATATATTGTAATACATTACGCAAGACATACACACATACATACACTTCATTACATACAAGAAGTACAACATAAACCATTCAATGCATACTTACCCTTTTTCCGAATTACACATATACATTACATACACAATATACAATTCTTGTTAGCTTCATTGGTCCACCCGGGTTAATCGGGTGGAGATTACTCGTTTACTCGTTACTTCATACATACGCATACATACTCATACATACTTACAGATCCATACTTACTTACTCTTACTCTTACTCAAGTTAAGTCGTTGGGACCTCCGGCCCTGGGGACTACACCGTCCCACCTCCGGGATTTACTTGACTCACCAATCCGGGATGCTACGCATTTAAGGGATTTGGGCCGCGGACCAGTTTAAGAGTCAGGAATTGCAGCCTACCTCTTGTGACTCCGCATCCTCACGCTTGGCCGAAGCTATATCGGACTTCTACTCATTCCGGTTTACTCACTTAAGTTAGGAGTTAGGTAGTTAGGAATTAGTAGAAGTCATTCATTCAGGCCACAATAATACAATACAAGGCTCATGTACATATCCATACAAAATACAGTACAATATACAAGTACACTACAAAATACATACACCTCATCATCATTCATATGTTTCATGAATTATACAAACTATTGTTCAAGACAAATATCAGGAACAATGTAAACAAGCACAAGTAAGTGCAATATAGTCCGATTCATGCATTTATCTTATTAGGTGATCAAATAAGCACACAAATCGGGGTAACCAGATTAGGATACAGGCATGTAGAAATCATACCTTTCACCGTTGTAATTGTATCCCAACGTTCCTCCGGTATTCACAATTCAAATCCTATGATATACATACAACCGAATAATTAATCTAACTATCATTAATTTAATTCGGTTACCTTACGCTTCCTAACTCATACTTACTAAGTCTTCACATTCTTATACTTACATTTTATTTACTTACTTTTCATTACTTAGGAATGGTATACTTACATATATATGTGCGTATGTATAGGTGGGTATACATACACATACATACATATACTAACCATAGTCTTATAGTTTTTTTTTTTTTGTAAGTTTTGACCCGACCGAACTTGCGACCGACCTTGCAAGTTCGGTCTAAGTCAGTAGGCTACATCGGGTGAAGATTCCAGGGCCGACCGACCTTGTAAGTCCGGTCCCAAGGTCGGTCCTTTCCAGTGAGTTACTTAACGGGAAACTTTAGCCCGACCGACCTTGCAAGTCCGTTGCAAGGTCGGTCCATTCCAGTAGCTTACAAGACGGAAAATTTTAGCCCGACCGAACTTGCAAGTCCGGTCGCAAGGTCGGTCCAATCCAGTAAGTTACAAGACGGAAAAATTTTGCGTCGACCGACCTTGCAAGTCCGGTCGCAAGGTCGGTCCATTCCAGTAGGTTACAGACGGGAGAATTTCTCTGGTCCGACCGAACTTGCAAGTCCGGTCACAAGTCCGGTCCATTCCAAAAGCTTTCCCGTTTTTGTGAATCTGGGCTCGACCGACCTTGCAAGTTCGGTCCCAAGGTCGGTCCGGCCCAGTATTTGCATTTTTATTTCTGTTTTCAGTTCTATACTTTACCCATTGTTTCTCCAATCTTCTTACATATAATCCCACATGTTTAAACACTACCTAGGCCCTCAAATTGCCTTAGTTCATCCACCAAATTCTTTACTAAATCCATCAATCAAGCCTACACAAATTCCTCACTTCTTTCCAACCAATGTAACAGTTTTTTTTTACCTATGCTATAGATTTCCAACTCACTTCTACCATTCAATACTTCCTCTACCAATGTCACTCCTAGCATCCCAAATACATCTCCAACAACTACAATATCTATACCCAAGTCCAACACTCTTTTTACCAATTCTTACACACTAATTTTTCCTAACTTCTCCATACATCCTTATACCCTTTGGCTACTGATTTTCACACCTCTTGTTTCTCATACTACAACTACCTCTTCATCACTACTAAACATGTCTACCAACTCCAATACACACCTTAGTTCTCCCATTCACCAAGTCATACATAAGTGTACATTTCCTACCAAAAATTTGCCATAACCTCCCCTATATTTTTACACTCTCACCACATATTCTAGTTCACAATTCAATACTTATTTCACTGTTTCACACAAAAGCAATATACAAGCTCCCATACACGATTCCAATACTTAAACACTCTTAAAATTCCTGCACTCAACATCTCATTCCCAATCCAATTGTGACAGTTTTTAAATGTCTTTTAAGGCTTTAAGATACTTATATTCTCCTACACATTACACTACTAATACATTGCCATTTTACAATACACATTGTCATTTCTAAAAATCTGTTACATTACTCATTACCAAGCTACACAAGGAGTGAGTGCAATTACCTTCTTTCTCCTTCTAGTTTCCTTTCTTCTTCTTGTTTCTTCCTTCTTCCTTCTCTCTCTCTTTCTCTATCGGTGCAAGCACCTCAACCAATCTAATATTATCACCCATACATACACACACTTTCAATACTAAAATTAACCCTAACATTATTTAAGCTTTAATGTGAGTTCTAGGGTTTAGAAAACTCATTACCTTGCAAGGGTGCAAATAAAGCTTGGAGTGGCTCAAGAACAAGATTCCAACTCCACCAATGAGGCAAAATTGGATAGAACACAAGGAGTAACAAGAGCTTAGTTTCTAAATTTCGTTTTGCCCACAAGTGCTAGAAAAAGATGGAGTTTCATGAAGATTTTTACCTCAAAACGACAAGGTGAAGGAGGTGATTCTAATGGTAGTCTTGAAGCTCCAAATGGGGTATACCCATGAAAATGAAAATGATCCTTTCTGGATTTTGAAAGAGAGAATGTTGCTCTTGAGGAGAGGAAGACAATGGTGTAATTTTTATAACTTTTGGAAGAGATTTGAGTGGGTTACAAGAGGAGAGAAGCTAGAGTTTTTGTGTGTTTGCTCTTTCCACCATTGTCATCGGTTTGAGAAGAGAGGAAGAAAATAGAGAGTGAGGGTGGGAGTGACTACGTGAGTGAGGGAGTGATGGAGGAGAGGAGGTAAAGTGAGTGGGGGGTTTTACTTATTATTTTTTGTTTGTTTGTAAATAGAGAGAGGTGAGTTGAGTGAGAGAGGGGAAATGGGGGGGCCGGCTGGCACTACACACACACACACACTAATATTTATTTCTACCCCACAACTTCCCGTTTTAGATAGTTTTTACTAATTTCTCGTTTTATTGATTTTATTGGTTCTAAAGCCTCACTAATATTTATTAATGATTATTTAGTTGACCAAAATTGTTACGAGTCTATTTGACCCGCTTAAAGACACGTTTTCCCGGTTACCTCGAAAAACGCGCTTTAATGTTCATTAGTGTTTTTAAATCCATTTTAAGGATCCGTTTTCTTCGGGGTTTGTTCCCTAATATTTATTTAGACTCAATTAAGCCTTTAGAATCCTTATAATACTCTAACCGAGGTCTCGTACCTCCTATGGTTATTTTAACGCTTATTTAGCATTTTTCGCTTTTTAAGCGTTTCTTTATTTCTTTTTAGATTTATTCTCCTTACCAATATTAATTAGGTACCATTAGGCCCTTAAATACGTATTAGGTTAATTTTAATCCTTATGTTTAAGTTCGGGGTATTTCACAAATAAAATCACCTAGGGAACTCACTCCCTTCTAGGTTACACATCGGTTTCATACCGATTCATACTCGTTATGTCTCATGTCTAATCTCACTAGACATATACTATAGGGATTCTCATTCCCTAGGAGTCTCTCTACTTCTCTTTTTGTACGTATTATATACTCGTTACTTGCATCTCTCATGCATAATACTCATACTTACACGATGAATGGGTACACATGTTTATGTAACATGAGTTCCAATCATCAAAAATTTCTTTTGTGCCATGCACATAGCAGTTTACGCACCTATACGTAGAACATCTCTAAGCGGTTTCTCGCCCTACCCCCCTTAAAAGTGGTTACGCCCGCATAATCGGCCATATGTTATCACTGAACATTGGTTCACTAATTCAGGTGTCATGAAGTATTTTAACTTCAATGCGGTTAATTAATTCATAACCGAGTTCAGTTCTAGCCTCTAAGCTTCAAGGAGTTTAGGATTAGCTACTTACTCGCAATTGTCAGGTGTGCTCACCCTTTGAATCACGGCTCACTAGCTTCTGCTGCGTGACCTGATAACTAGAGCTTACTTCGCCCTTTTTATATTCTTAATGTGTTATTTACTCCCTTTTTATCCTTTTTGTCTTGGGAATAAAGGTTCCTGAATCGTCGCTTGGTATCTCTTACCGTATGCAGATTCGATGAGTTATAGACTTTCTCTCCAATTCTCTGGAAATCTATTTCGTATAGCACTGTATACCTCGTGATTATTCACTTACTCTTCTCGACTTGTTGTCGGTTGCGGTCAAGCTACTACTAAGCATGTAGTGCTTCTTCATTTATAATGAATTCTGAACCATGTTTGTTTATTTGTTTCTGTACAAGAATTCCTCATTCGTACTACTCTGCCTTTACCATTCATTGGTCCTGGGACCTGTGGGTTACAGCCCATTCTTCGTGCATCTTTGGCCAACGGCCGCACGGTTATCTCTCTAGATTCTCACTCAACAGGCTTCGTTGACATTTCTCAGTTCCTAGCTCTCCCACTCGATAATCACCGCACAAGTGCAAAACCAAAACACTCAGTCATACAGAGTGCAGAAGCGTAAACTCTTGGCAGTAATTCTCTCATGTGATAGGAATGAACATGTCCTCTTTACCTAATTTTCTCATCAGCTTCATATCATTATCTGGCTATACTCTTACAACGGCCGCTCGCTACGTACCATGTTCCTACTCATTTTCATGGCATCCGCTACTACTTTAGCTTCCGCCCAGGTGTTCTCGCCATTTACACTATGGCTTGCCATTCACTTGGCTCAACAAATACGCTATTCTTATAGATCTCTCTACGCTTCTTGCGCATTGCTACTCTGCGTTTCACATTGCCACACGTACTGTGTGTACTTCTCATCCGTTTACTCTCTCAGTTTCCTTCCACCGCTATCAAACCCTTTCCACATACTATTTGTGTTCATATGCTCCTTGGCAATATACACATGCTCAAGTATCCCTACGCCGCTCTAGCGGTTTCACATAATACTTAGGTGGTAGCCTTTCTCTGGAGGATTCATGCAATTGCCGCTCCATAGGCCCCCAATAACAAATGGTATCCCCACTCTAAAGTAGTGGTTCATTTTCCACTGTTTCTTCTTATGCCTTTATGCATAAATTCTCAATGTTTAATTCTACAGTTTGTAGTTAGTTCTATCGGCTTACAAGCCTCCTTGCCTCGAGCCATGCTCTGTGCGGCTGTTTATACAAGTTCCTTCTTCTCCATATACCATTAAATGGTTGGAGGCACTACTAGGTTTTTTTTTAATATGGTTGTTTCATCACGCTTCCGTACATGGAAGTCCCTAAGCATCTTGATATTAATTCATGCCTTCTGGCAATCTAGGGTATCCCGTGTTACGTGGGATCCCTTCGGGTTCTACCCTAGTGTTCGCTTTAACACTTGTGCTCTCACCACGATGTTTCGTTCAACTACTGTTGATTTCGGCACCCTTCACGGATTGTTCCTGGGTGTTACTGAGTTGTGCCATTACATCTGGCTTGAACTCATGGGTATGTTCAGTTTCTTTACTCCTCCTTGCGGTTACATGTGTTCCAAATACCCCGTTTAGGGTGGTAATGTCTCTCATTACTGGGTAGATCCTTGGTACTTTTCCTTTACCTTCTTGGTCAGGTCGTTGTTCTCTTCAGTGAGTTTACTATGTGAATTCTATCCCGTTTATCGACTTTAATATGTTTATTTAAGCATTCGCCGTATTGCTTACGCTGGTATTCATTCCAGTCATCACTTGTTTCTTTCCTGATTTATGAGACATATCCAATTTCTACACTTAATACTCTGTGCTTCTCGCACTTCATAATGCTACATCTTAGGTCCGTCGTCTTACTAGGTTCTTTCCCTTGATCATTCGAGGTGTCCAACTATTTGGGTTTAACTTGTCTTATGTCTGTAGTTAGAGTCGACTAATTCCCGTGTTCCTACTCTACTTGTATACATACATGGAGTATCTTATTGATACGTTACCACTTACCCGACTAACTCATAACTGGTCTGTCAGGCCCGTAAGCTCCTTCGCTAGTTTGTGTTCACATTACCTCTTTGGTTTTAAAATATTGGGTGTTGTAAAAAAAAAAAAAAAAAATCTTCATGGCAATGTTGTTTTTTACCAGGTTTTTTGAAATTTATTTGTCTTTTGTGGTTGTTACATTCCTCTTCGCTGGCAAGTTACTCGATTTTTTTCAAGGTTGAATTACTTTTATTTGTTTGTAGTTTTGGTTTGTTAAGCTTCGTTTGCTTTTTTTGCCTTTAAGTTTCTTATTTTACAGTTGCATATTGTTAGGTTGTAATTTTCTTCTCCTTTTAACCTCTGTCTTGTTGTTATAAGTGTTTTGTATCATTTACTTGCTTTAGTGATAAAGTTTAAAAACATTTAAATTTTAGGTGAGAGTTTTATTCTGTTAAAGTTTTTAATCATCCATTCTTAGTAGCTTACTTTTAGTTCCTATTTCTTACGGGTCTTAGGTTGGTTTTTACTTTTTTGGGTTACTTGTTTTAATTTTTTCTATTTTCCTTAAAAAACTCTCTGCCACCCATGTCTCGTTGTGTAATTGTATTGTCGTCACAGCCTAGGGGAGTATTCGTTGCAACTCATGCCTATGTATCTTCCGTAGTCCCTGGTTTGGTTTAAAATTGGGTGTTTTGGATTTTGGCAAATAAAAGTCTGAGTCTTGAAGTTATCTTCATGGCACTTCAATGCCGGTTACTCTTACCAGGTCTAGCTTCTCGCAGACCGTTATGTTCTTAATACATGATCAGGCGTTAGGCCCTTGCAGTTTTATTTTACAATTCTTAAGGTCTAAATTGCTATATTGGCTTCGTTCGCCCCCCCGGTACTTGCTAAGTACTTGTCACTTGTTAAGATTCCTCTTAACGGTCCATTATTACTGCACTTGCGGTGGCAGTGCGCGGTACAGGGGTTTTTGGGTTTAACTCTACCGGTCACGGTATGCTCACACTGTATCTGGTAGCCTTGTCGGCTCTTCCTTAATCCTTTAGTTGGATAATTACTCCTTAGAGCTACTTCTCATTCATCTTGACATGACTGTCAGTCACTTAGGTGCTTCTCCACTGTCGGAGTTCCTTAATTATTTAGTTTCTATGCTCTACCTCGTCGCTTGTTCCCACGTCTTCATTGTGGTTACCGAGGTTTAAGTTATTTGGCACTACTTCTGTAGTCCTATTCGGGTATCCCGTAGTTTGCTCGTAGCTGTCTAAGCTATATCATTTAAGTATTTCAACTACTTCGGGTGTGGAGGGTGGGTGCACCTACTCTCAACTAGCCGTTAGTTTGGTATTACATAACCATGGCAGTCAGTAGACATGTGTCCCAGTTCTCGTTATTTCTTATGAGTCCGCCTTGTCGCACGATTGGTGCTTTCTTCTTGCTGCCGCTCGGCCAGCTAGGTTCTCACTACTAAGCATGTCACCCCAAGCTGCCACAGATTCTGGTCTCCTGGAATAGAATGTTTCGACGTCTCGCCATCGAGTGCGGTTATGGTCGCTCCAGCGGGATCCGTCGCCGGGTTTCTAGTTCTCGGGATCTACCGCATGACAGTTCTAGTTCATATTGTAATATTTAATAACTGCAGATTGGGTTTCCCCGTCTCTCTGGCGTTCTTTCCCTAGCTTTTAAATACAGGGGTTGTGGAGGGCGGGTCTGGTATTGTAGGTATCCAGATCATACTGAAGTTCCTAACTAGCGCATCTTCACGCTACCACTCAACCCTTAGCCCTAAGTCTCTGATTCCTAACTCGGTATTCCTAAGCTTGGTATTTCCAGTCATCAGAGCGATCACGCCATTACCCTTAGCCCTAAGTCTCTGATACCATTTTTGTAACACCCCATCTGCTAATCACGCCATTACCTCTTAAACTGTCCCAATTACCAATAAACTCGCAGCGGAACTCTAAATACAACGGAGGGTGATACAACACTGTTAGCCACCCATATGGCTAACAGATTATTTCCACATACAGTAACGGTCTGATGAACTGGAACACCCGAATACACAATACAAATATAATACTCAACTCACTTCTTTACTATACTGAGTCTACAATATATGGATGCCGACAACATATTCGGTCTTACACCTCTTTCAATACATAAGTATTAAATCTAACTACCCATGCAACCCACCGACCCCGTCCTACTCTCGAACGGTAACATCTTCGGTGTACCTGAAAAATAAAAACGTTGCCCCTAGGGGCTCAGCTTAACGCTGCATATGAAATTCGCATACCCCGAGCGCTAACCGGGGTACACCGACTACTTTGTCGGATATACATGGAGTTCATTTTAGTCAAACAACATGCATCATAGCAATACTATATATGTATATTACTCAAGGAATCTACATCCAATCACGGAACACAATTCCTAACTAACATAACAAGGTTGTTAGTTGTATCGTTTACTCTTAGGCCTTGAGGGTTATACCTCACTATGCCTTGTTTACTTATTCAATATCTCACCCGCTCTTTCGGGTTACGTATTCATATACACACCCATTCTCTGGGCTTCTCGTACTATACTCACCCATTCTCTCGGGTTACTTATACTCATTATCTCACCCACACTCTTGGGTTATTTATACCCAATATCTCACCCACACTCTTGGGTTATTTATACTCAAGCTCTTGTAGATTCTCGAGACACTACAGGTCTCCTACGTCACGCTTGTTACTCTTAATACATACTTAGGCCAAAACTCATGGCTCTCGAGCATAGTCTTACTTCCCCGGTTTCGACCCAACTCTGGTCTAGCATGGTGGGAAGTTCAACTAGCTCACAAAACTCTCTCTCTTAGTTCCTAACTCTTTTACATAGGTCCGACTACTCTCAGACTACTCTCATTCCCATACACTCCTCTCTTGGAGTTATGATAATATTATGTATATTAGTCTAGAAGCTCACCCTCGATGTTTCTAATGACTTTGGGAACATTACTTAAGTTCGGTAATCTTAGGTTTTAAGAGTTACTCACATTCCACTTACTCATACTTTTGGTTATTATCTTAATCAGTAAAATCCTCATATAGGAGGTCGACCATGTCTTAGGGAGCTACTAATCCCTTAGGTCTCTTTTACCTTCTTTACTAGTTCACATCTTCGAACTATCTTTAATCCTTTTGAAGGAGGTTCACTTAACTTTCCACTCTCATTTGTGTCATGGATTTTTCAATATGGTTTCTAACCGTTATCGGGTATTTACTCAACCGTACTTCTCCTCGCATTCTAGGGAGTTCATATGTTTGCGTTATCGTTATACTTTAACGGATAGTTTGTGTGTTTGCACGTTTTCTTTATCATAAGCATCGACCCGATCTATGGTCTCCAGCAAAGCGTTACTCATTATGAGTCGGTCTTTACTCTATGTTAGACCACACCGGCATACAAGTATGTTAGCTCATTCAACATACGACAAGACATACATAATCAAACAAGGGATTATTTTCATGCTTTAGTCTTGATTAAGCCGGCACATAAACACACAAATCAACGTAACTCGGTTAGCACGCGGAGTATGAGAAAATCATACCTTTCACCGGGTTTTTTACTTTTACCGTGTCATCTCACCATGCTCGGTCACGCACGATTCTCTGATAACATTTCAAACATTATTATTAATACTAGGCTCATTCGATACATAAAAAATGCTACTCCCGTACATACCCCGTTATCCCGTTATCACGGTTTTACTCTTGTTAACTTGAGTTCTCACTTCTTATCACTTCTAACACTTTCTTACACTTCCTAGGGCCTTTACATGTCACCAAACAAGGGCATTAACATCTTATAACATCATTAACATTCAAACCCCCATCTTTAGAAACCTTAAAAACACTTTCTCTAGGGTTCTGGGGGTGGCCCGAGACTTGGTCCCCACCTTAAGTCCCGGACCAATGCTGGTCTTAACTCTCGGCCATATATTTTGAAGTGGTCCGAGACCTTTTACATCTGTTAAGTCCCGGACCAAACCTGCACTCAAACTATCGGCATGAATTTCGATATGGTCCGGGACCTTGTCCATATCTCTAGTCCCGGACCAGGTGCAGACTTCTACCCTCGGCTATTATTTAAGGGGTGGTCCGGGACATGGGTAGGGACTTAAGTCCCGGACCTATCAACTGAAGAACTCTCGGGGTATTTTAGGGGGTGGTCCGGAACATGGTCCTAGACCTAGTCCCGGACCCTGCTACATATTTTACAGATTTGGCATTTCCAAATCTGTTACAACTCCATTCTTCCACCATTTGATTTCCCAATCTTTCCCACTTATAATCCACATGTTTTAGCACCTAATTACCCACCTAAACCACCTTAAACTAAGCACCAAGTGCACTCACAAACTCTAGTTAATTTACTTAAAACTCACTTACACTTTCATAACTAGTTTTCTTGTTCTTTTACTTCCTGTAACAGATTTTGGAACCCTCTTCTTACCATTCAAACTTCCATCTTTAATGCCATTTCCAGCACCCATATGACATTATTTTTACACCCACCACACTCTTCCTCTTAGTTTGGTTTTCAAACCATTAATCACACACTTAACAACTCTTAAACACACCTAGTTTCTTCCATTAAATGAAACACCCAAGTCCATACTCTCCTAGGCAATTTTTTTGACAGCACTTGCCTACTTCCCAAACATTTTCACCACAATTAAATCAGCTCATAACCACTTCTTCACCCCTGTTTTGTTTAGGCATCAAAAACACATCAAATTCCCATTGTTCACACAAATAAACTAGCATAGTTCCCAAGCTTATTTCTCACACTTAAACAACATTAACATCCTCATTACTCATTCAAATTGTAGTATCTTAACTACACTAAAACAAGATCCTTAATTCTACATAAAAAATCTGTTTGCAAGCAACAAACTAGCTCAAGGTGAGCTCATTACCTTGTTACTTTTCGGTTTTATTTCTCTTCTTCCTCTTTCTCTTGTTCCTTCTTTCTCTTCTTGTTTCCACACCAAACAGAGGAGCATAGATTGCTAACTACAATCATATCCCCCACACCACACTAAACAAGTCAATTTAGTTCAAACTTTCCTCACAAACTAGTAATTTAAGGGGCTAGTTTTAAGGCTCTAACTTAGGTATTACCTTAGAATGACCAAATGGGTAGCTTGCAATCAATTGAAGGAATTTCCAACACCCCACAATGGCATGGAGCAATCGGCTTAAATGGAGGAAATTTTCAACGTTGGGAAAATTTTCCAAATTACAAGAACAAGCTAGAAATGATGAACTCTTGCTTATATTTCTACCTTAAAGCATTAAGGAGATGATGGGGAGTCAAGAGAACCCCTTCAAGCTTCAAAAGGCCAAACTGCCATGGAGGTGAAGATGGAGGTTCCAAGCTTTCGAAGGGTGGAAAACGTAGCTGAAATACCCCTAACCTTAAAAATATAATTAAATGATCTATTAATGATCTAAGATGAGTAATAAACATCTAAATATTGTTGGGGAACAATCTAAAAGATCTCAACAAGGCAAAACACGCCTTAAGATCGGTAAAGCCAAAAATGTGCTTTAAGACACCATAAAGATTGTATGACCTCAAATAGGATCCCAAGTGGACTCCTAAGTATTATAATGAAGTAAGGAACACAACAAACCGTTCTCAAGGAGAACTAAGCTCAGGAACACCCTGTGACACAAAATGTGCACTAAAACACCTTAAAGCACGTTTTTGTGAGATTGCCTTCTAAATTGATTTTTAATGGGCTTAAAGATTATAATTACCCTTAAATATGATATTTTATCATATTATATCATATTAGGAATTTAATTCCAGAAATTTACGAATTTTTACAAATTTAATATTAAAATATTAATAAAACCCTAAAGTGGGGCCCGCATGATTCAAATTGACCAAGTATGGTCAATGGTCAAGTATGGCCCATTTGACCTCAAGGAAATCGGCTGGCAAGAGGGGAGGAGACAGCCATACAATCATTATGGACAAATTGATGCTAATACGACCTAATACCAAATTTAGAATAGTAACCTTACCTTTTTCAATTATTTCAAACCTTTCCACTCATTTCTTTCTTCTTGTCCGATCCCATCCTTCCCAGCCGAGTTCCTCCCCTTCCTAGAAGCTCTCAAGTCTTGTTCTTGAGCATGGAAGGCAGATCTAACTCCTAAGCTCTTAAGGTAAGTGTTTTAAGGTCATTTTTAGCCCTTTTTCTTCATCTCTTCACTACCTACACCTAGATTTCGTGGCTCATCAATTCCTATGGCTCATTCTCAGTGTTCTAAGGTTAGAACAACAGCTAAACTCGGTTGAAGCAAGTAGAGGGACCAAGGTTGCTCAAAATTGCATTTTAAGGTAAAAACATACCTTAAGCCTCTCAATCCTTCAAGCGGTTTTCTTCCTTCAATTTTTATGAGTTTATACACTCATAATCTTCATATTTACATGTTCATTCAGTTGGTTAGCCATTTGGAGCAAGGGTGACCAAGATCCAAAGAAATACCCTCTTTTAAGGCATTTTTCCAAGGTAAAACCTAATAACAAGGTAGCTTGTTGTGATCTAGCTATTTCCTATGTCAATATGGTGGATCTAACACCTTGTGGTGTGTTTGATTCAGGCCGAATCCACCTAGAAGTTTCCTTGCATTTTTAAGGTGATTTTTGCCTTAAATCTTACATTAATTATTCCTTATGGTTAAGCTCAAGCTTGGAGTATAACCATATCTTGTTTTGGTGTATTAAACATGTCTAAATGAAGTGGTGAATTTTCCTACAAGTGACCGAGCCCATACAAGGAATAATCAAGGTATAAACACCTTAAACTTATGATTTTTATAATTTCTAAGCATATATATATATGGCCCGAGAGTGAAATTATAAATATGGGTCATATTGACCTAAAAATGGAAAAAAATGACTAAGATAAATTAAGCTAGTCATTTAAGAGATTTAATTAACATAATGGTCAAATTATGACATTATGTGGAAAAATAATTAAACCAAGGTGAGGCCGAGAATATATGCTATATTTTGAGACATTTATTGTGTAATTTATTTTGCAAGTTCAAGGTTGTAATAAGGCCATGTCATTAGGCCATTTTAATTTAAGTTTATAAGCTTATTTAGTTTTATTTATGCTTATAATTAAAATTGGGGCCAATTCGTAATTACTAGGAAATTAGAAAGCCGTGGGCTTAATTTAGAGCAATTTAGGGTTTTTAAATGAATTTAATAAAAATTATAACATTTTATAAAGTTTTGGGTCAAAATTGTAAAAATAGAAAGTATAGGTTATTATTAGTGATTACCGAAAAATTGGTTCCCATTTGGTATTAGAAGTCAAAGTTGACATATAGGAGACTTTGACCAAGTTTGAAAATTTAAGAAATTTAAAATACTATCTTATAATAAGATACTTATTAAATGTGAAAGATTTATAAAAATGGGGCTATAATGTAAATTCCGAGACTTAGGGGTACTAAATGGAATTAGAATAGTCCTTAAGTTATTAGGAATTTTTAGAAGTTTATTTGGTTAAATTTGGAGTTTATATGAATTATAAGGTAATATATGTATTTTATAACATTGTTACAAATGGGTAACAAAGGGTGAAACCGAGATTTAAAGGAAGATATAAGGTTAGGAATAATATTTATAACTTTTGGTATAGTTTGGTAATTTTTGAGTTATTATATAAGGTTTTATAAAGAATATGTATAATATATAGTTTTAATGGAATTAGAAAACTATGTATTATAAATTGGGATTGAATTGTGATTTTATAGAAGTTTAGTGGTTATAGTAAAAGCCGAAAATATAAGGGGCTTTTTGGTATTTTAAAACAAAATACAACTATAGGTTATAATTGTTTTAATGACTTAAATGTCATAAGATATGTTATATAACTATAATGTAACATTATATTAATTATGTGGTGGATTTTGTAAATATTTAAGAACATAGGTGCTGTTCGGAAATATTAACATTTTTAAATGGAATTTATAATATGGTTTTTAATGTTATAAGAGTTATAACATTTATAATATAAGAGGTATTCATTAAAAAGAATGAATAGGTTATAAGACTTACCATATAATAAAAGTTCCATAATACATATATATAAATAAATATATGTAATGGTGTAGAAAATGGGTAACTACAAATTATCATAATTAAAATGATAATAGAAGAGAGAAAAGAATTATAAACATTAGATATGAAATTCTAATGTTAAGAGTATACATGGGATAATAAGGATTATATAATTCAAAGTATTGTTTACAAATGAATTATACCACATTGAATTATTAAAAAAAAGGAGACAAACCTTAGAAAAATAAATACTAAGGTAGATGCATAGTGCATGACAAAGGATCACACATGCAATAATGAAACAAACTGTATGATGTACAAACAACATTAAGTTACATGCGATAACAAGTTCAACAATAAGTATATTAATATACAAGACAAGACTACGCATGTAATATAACACTTTTCCAATCTCGAGTTAAACCTAAAACCCGACAAACATTGACAGTTAATAACGGGGGTTAACCGGGATTGTTAGTGACGGTACGGGGTACCGTAGATTGTGTTGTTATACAGTATGCTAATCAGTAGCATTATGTATTGTTTAGACTGTTAGAGACGACACACGGAGCATAGGATCTTGCTGATTCATACTCCACCGTAATACATCAGGGTGAACGGTATGTTGTTATGTGTCTCTGATTGTCTCTGAGGGCTTCCTCAGTTCAGACTTCTGTGTGATCTGTGATAAGATTGTTTGTCTGAATGTGATAATTAATATGCATGAATTGTATATTTATAGCTGCTTATTATTACTGTTGTTGAGTTAACAGTACCGGTTCGTATATATGGACCTATATATATAAAACGAACTAGCGGCTATGGTGCTATCTTATATGAAATATAAGGATCGTCAGAAAAACGTTGTAGCACTAGGATAATAAGATATACATATTATCCGAGACTTTTATACGGAGCATTGGCCTTTCTATACGCCGCTCTCGTATCTAACACTGGATCCCGAGTTTACAGACTCCGGATTGGACTAATGACCTTAGTCTGCTGTGTTAGGAAAATTGGTAATGCGATGCGATGGAATAAATAATTAACTAAGGAAGGAAAGTAAAGCCAGGAGGATGTGGCTCTTGGTGCGCGCTGTGATCACAAAAACGATACCAGGATGTCCGCGTACGGGTCCGCAAGTATCAAGAAAATTTCCCGTGAGCTAGAATGGCTCGTTGGTCGGAGACTCTACCGTTGGAGTGGCTACTGCCGTGGGTGACCCGCCATAATATATGGGTAACTAGAGACATGTCGTTTTAACGAGACATTGTCACTAGGTTAACTGAACATAAATACAGTTGAGAATTATACAGTGGCGAACGATATTGGTTTCTACACCATGGACGAGAACTAGTACTTGTTTATTATTCTCGTTGTTTCGCTTGGTTGTTCATTGGTTATACTTGTGGTTATATTATATATGTTGATGGTTGTGTTATTGTATGGATATCTTTAATTGTTTTACAGTTTTAAAATTAAAACGGTATTGCATGTAATGAATCTCATGCTCTCGACCAAATAATTGAGGGGTCTTGGGGGCATGACGGGGCATGTAATGACATACTCATAGGGGCTGATTCCATACCACAACCATCTTTATTGCAGGAGACTAGCTGGTGGGTCGACGCGGGCACTATTGTTTATGTTGAGACTTGGTGGTGTGATATGTACTCGGGTTGAACCGAGTGTAGACTCACGGTCAGTAAGGTTGTTGTTGATTTGTTTAAATTGTTTAACTGCATCTCTTGTGATCAGCGGAATACGTTCGCAAGTTGATTATCAGGTTCGTTATCACGGTATGGCGAGTGATAATGACATAGGTTGTTTTTCTGCAAGTTTTATGCACTAGTCGAGAGCGGAATAGAGGAGCATACTTGACAGATACGGAGATCAGAATCTAGTTAATGGTTAAGTAAAGTTCGAAGTCACAATAGGGAATTAAGTATACGAGAATGTAGGAGCAGAGAGTGAGACAGTGCGGATAACCGCTGATATCAGATAGTCGGATGGAGCCGATTAGTAGTTACAGTGATTAGAGCGAGTAGTGATTAGTAGTTTAAGCACCGTGAGCCTAGTTATTCACACACCAGTACCTAGGAGATGTTGTAAATGATTTGAGTTAGGAGATTGTCGGGGACAATGTGTTTTATGCCTTTAGGGCTATGTGAACTTATGGTTGAGATAAGTACGGTATTTGTACCGAGTGTTGACTTTAACTTTGAATTCTTCAGATGTCTTCTGGGAGGCGATCAGCAGGTAGAGGAGGTGGTGGAAGAGGCGGCGGGCCTGGAGCAGGTCCTCCGGAGGCCCCAGCCGTGGGCGTGGCTGAGACGGTAGCTGCCGTCTTCGCTCAGCTAGCCCAGATGGGAGTATCCATATAGGAGCACCACCTGCACCACCGGTAGTCCCACCCGTACCCGCACCTAGAGCCGAATTGGCTGAAGAGCGTAGCTGACACGCGAGTACCTACCTATGATGGAGTTGCTGACCCCACTGTCCTAGAGAGATACATTGTTGAGCACGAGAAGGCCTTCGATGCCATACATGTGTCTGCTGAGCACCGAGTCGATATAGCAGCCTTTCACCTGAAGGACGCTGCCAGCACGTGGTGGAGGTCCGTGAAGGCACATTATCTTGCTATAGAGGGTTTTGGATGGACTGGTTTGTGGAATTGTTGAGAGAGAAGTACTATCCTGCTCATTTGAAGCAGAGGAAGAGGGAGGAGTTTGAGGCCCTGAGGCAGGGTAGTATGACAGTAGATCAGTACTCCTTGTTTATTGGGCTCTTGGACTTCGTCCCAGGAGTTGTTTATTCTGATGCTGTGAAGGTGGAGAAATTTAGAGGCGGGTTGAGATATGCTATTAAGGCCGCCATGGGTGCTACCTTGTACCCTACGGTCCAGGTAAAAATAATTGACAGTTATACCTATAACTCAGTTTGATTTATTACAAGTTCGGGGAACTCATTGATGTATTACAGGAGTGTTATGACGCTGCTTCTCGGACTGAGATGATGGTGAACAGCCGGGAGGACGGCCAGGGGCAGAAGCGTAAGGCCCCAGAGAAAGAGGCGGAGACTGAGGCTGGAAGCGGAGGCAGTAAGGGCTGGAAGTAAGAACCACCTTAAGTTATTTAATCCATTTAAATTACTTACTTACTGCCTGCTTTTATACCTGCTATTCCTGACACTTTGACGATCACAGGAAGAAAAAGTTCTCCTGGAGGAGAAGAAGAAGGAGCAGGCCAGCCAAAAGGGCAAGGACAAGGTCCCGTTGCTGACCGGGCCTACCTACGATGTGCAGCCTCTTAGATCTGTACCCCCTAAGGGTAAGCGATCTAACCTTGTGAATGAATTGTGTACTACACTACCCATTACCATCCTTGTACTAATCTGAGTGTGATATGATAATAGGTTCTGCACCCCAGCGCCACTTTCACTGCAAGCGCTGTGGTAAAGACCACCCGGGTGTCGACTGCACCGGGCAAGCGGTGGACTGCCACCATTGTGGAAAGAAGGGCCACAGGTCGTTCGAGTGCTTTACTAATCCAGATAGCCGAGCGTACCGCCCGCAGAAGGGGACTCAGAGCGCACCTGCTGGAGGAGGTGGAGCTCGAGGTGGCCAGAGGGGGCCGGCGCCCAAGCCCAGAGAGGCACAGCAGCATCAGCAGCCAGCAGCAAGGAACCAGCAGCAAGCAGAAGCCCGGCTGCACCGTATGCTGAATGCAGCGGGAGCTTCAGGCGCTGGCACTAGTACCCAGCGCGGTGAAGGTTAGCATTTGAAACCTTAACCATTGTATGAGAGCATGACTAAGTGTTAAACGCTTTACCTTAGCATGAATGTGTGTTTAAGTTACCGCTTTAGATGAACAACTTACCTAGGAAACCTGTTACCTCTTAGGAGATTTCGACATCTGCTATCCCACACTTACAAGACAGAGATCACCTAGACCCGTGGAAGAAAGACGGGAGTACCCTAGTGAGTTGTGTCATGTCAGGTCAGACCGGGCATGATACTTCTCAGAGAGTTCCTAACCCTAGATGAGCAAATCACCATAGTGAATGAGTGTAGAGCTTTGGGTAAGGGCATAGGAGGCTTTTATACCCCTGTATTTAATAGTGGTTCTAGAATGAAACTGCACATGATGTGCTTAGGGAAAGATTGGGATCCACAAGCTAGGGTTTATCGAGAGGTGAGGATGGTAGGTGACATATCTATACCTAGGATACCTGAGAGTTTCCTTACCTTGGTGAGAAACGCAATGGATATTGCTCAAGACTGTGAGACTTATCCATTACCCGACATGACACCTGACGTTTGCATCATCAACTACTATGAGCAGGGAGGAAAGCTTGGAATGCACCAGGACCGTGATGAGACGACCGAGTCCATCACCAGAGGAATACCGGTTGTGTCATTCTCCATCGGCGATGATGCTGAGTTTATCTATGGAGACCAGAAGAGGATGGATCTAGCAAGCAAGATCATCCTCAAGTCTGGGGATGTGTTGGTATTTGGTGGAGAGTCGAGGCTTGTATATCATGGTATTAAGAGCATTAAGCTCAATACCGTACCACCACCCTAGTGAATGATACCCACATCCGACCTGGCCGTTTAAATTTGACCTTCAGACAGTACTGATGTAAAAGTAGTAGTTAAGTGTGTAACCTGTATAATACAGTTGGAATGAATGAAATAAGAGTTTTCTACCTTCAAGTATATGTGTTCAGTTTTGTTGATACCGATAATTCATAACTTCAGGCTATAGAAATGGAAAGGAGGGTACCATCTGCATCCTAGACATGGCGCAAGCCAAGGAGTCTGGTAATGTCATCACAGGTATGACAATTACAAACAACAGTAAATTAGTGATTTATTGGGACTCGATGCTAATACGAGAGGTGATCTCAGGTACCTTTCCTATTGATGGTGTTAGTGCTTCCGTATTGTTCGACTCAGGGGCTTCGCATTCTTTTATTTCCTCGACGTTTGCTAAGAAGCTGGGGCCACCCCCGAACAGCTTTCAGACTTTTCAGTCACCCTTCCTTCGAAGGAGAAAGTAGGTTGCACCAGACAGTATACAGGGTTAGAGATCAGCATTATGACTGAGACCTTCCCCATTGATCTGATTGAGTTCAAGAACTTGGGTTTTGACATCATAGTGGGCATGGATTGGCTACAGAAGCATAGGGGCCGCCTTCATTGTGCAGAGCATCGACTACTACTGAAGGGGCCGAGCGGCAAGACAGTGTCATACCGCAGTGTGAGGAGAGAGCCGACTGTCAAGATCGTGTCAGCATTGTCCCTGATGAAGGATGTTAGGAAGGGCCGACAAGCCTTCCTCTGTTATGTACAGGACACGAGACAGAGCGACGTGACGGACGTAGACATTCCAGTCGTGGTAGATTTTCCCGACTTATTTCCTGATGAGCTGCCAGGCATGCCGCCTGTGCGCGAGGTTGAGTTCGCCGTCGACTTGTTGCCAGGTACGGGCCCCATTGCTAAGGCACCCTACCGTATGGCACCGGCTGAGATGAGGGAGCTGAAGCTACAGCTGGAGGACCTCCTCGACAAGGGATTCATTCGACCTAGTGTTTCTCCTTGGGGTGCTCCAGTGCTGTTCGTCAAGAAAAAGGACGGCAGTATGCGACTCTGCATCGACTACCGCGAGCTTAATGCGGTTACAGTCAAGAACAAGTACCCATTACCACGGATAGATGATTTATTTGATCAGCTGAGAGGGGCCAGTGTGTTCTCGAAGATAGATCTCAGATCTGGCTACCATCAGATTAGGATTGCAGAGGGTGATATTGAGAAGACAGCTTTCAGGACACGGTATGGACACTACGAGTTCACCGTTATGCCATTCGGATTGAATGCGCCAGCCATATTCATGGACTTGATGAACCGTCTTTTTAGAGAGCATCTTGATAGTTCAGTTGTAGTCTTCATCGACGATATTCTGATCTATTCAAAGACCAAGGAAGATCCATGAGTTACATTTGAGACAGGTGTTGAATATTATGAGAGAGAACCAGCTGTATGCCAAACTCTCTAAGTGTGAGTTCTGGTTGGACAGCGTGTCATTTCTAGGACACATTATATCAGCTAGCGGCATATCTGTAGATCCTGCTAAGATTGAGGCAGTGAAGAGTTGGCCAAGGCCGAAGACAGTCACAGACGTCCGTAGCTTTCTGGGTTTGGCAGGGTATTATCGAGGTTCGTGAAGGACTTCTCCAAGGAGCCAAACCAATGACTAATCTAATGAAGAAGGAATCCCAGTTCTTATGGTCTGCAGAGTGTGAGCAGTCCTTTCAGACGCTGAAGGATCTCCTGACATCGGCGCCCGTT
The DNA here is from genome assembly GCA_023374045.1 of Limonium bicolor. Lineage (NCBI taxonomy): Eukaryota > Viridiplantae > Streptophyta > Magnoliopsida > Caryophyllales > Plumbaginaceae > Limonium > Limonium bicolor. The sequence goes on from CM041780.1 coordinate 190,799,200, forward strand.
CTTACTATCCCTGAGGGCACTGATGGGTTCGAGGTATACTGTGATGCCTCTGGAACCGGTCTAGGCTGTGTGCTTATGCAGCACGGGAAGGTAGTTGCTTACGCATCCCGACAGCTGAAAAAGCATGAGGTGAATTACCCCACACACGACCTTGAGTTAGGCGCAGTAGTCTTCGCTTTGAAGATCTGGCGACATTATTTGTATGGTGTGACAGTCACTATCTACTCTGATCACAAGAGTCTACAGCATCTCTTCTCTCAGAAGGAGCTGAACATGCGACAGAGAAGATGGGTCGAGTTCTTGAAGGACTACGACATAGACCTGAGGTACAGAGGGCAAAGCAAATGTAGTTGCCGACGCCCTGAGCCGCAGAGCTCATTCATTATTTACACTAGTAGCGAGCAGCAGTATGATTGATGAGATACGAGCTGCATCAGGAGAGTGATCAATATTTGGAGAGCATCAACCAGAAAATGTCAGAGGGTTGTTTTGAGAGACAGAAGTATGATTTCGAACTGTGTAATGATGGCATGTTACGACTGAATGGCCGATTATGTATTCCGGAGTCGTCTCCTGATCTGAAGGAGAAGATACTCCAGAGGCTCATTGCTCGTCCTTATCCGTCCACCCTGGTTCTTCGAAGATGTATAGGATTTGAAAGTTCATTTCTGGTGGAGCGGGATGAAGAAGGATGTAGCTGAGTATGTGGCTAGATGCTTGACCTGTCAGAAGGTTAAGTTTGAGCATAGGAGACCCGGAGGTTTAGTGCAGTCTATGCCTATTCCTTGTTGGAAGTTCGAGGACATCTCGATGGATTTCGTTGTCGGTCTCCCACCGACTAAGGGAGGACTGAACACGATTTGGGTCATTGTGGACCGTCTGACGAAGGTGGCAAAGTTTGTTGCTATGAAGGATACCTGGAACGTTCCGAAGTTAGCGGACTTGTTCCAGAAGGAGGTGATCCGGCACCATGGTGTGCCAAAGACTATTGTTTCTGATAGGGACCCTCGATTTTTGTCCAGATTCTGGGGACAGGTTCAGGAAGCCTTGGGTACAAAGTTGAAGCTTAGTACGGCGTTCCATCCACAGACCGACGGTCAGAGTGAGAGGACCATCCAGACACTGGAGGACATGCTGAGAGCATGTGCCTTAGATTTCAGGGGAGTTGGTTAGAGCGTCTACACTTGATAGAGTTCGCCTACAACAACAGCTACCACTCCTCGATACAGATGCCACCATTCAGGCACTTTATGGTAGACCGTGTAGGACTCCCTTATGCTGGGATGAGGCCAGCGAGACTACGCTTCTAGGACCGAGTACCTAGAGCAGATTAAGGAGGATGTCCTACAGATTCGAAAGAACATGAGGCAGCTCAGGACCGGCAGAAAGCAATGCAGACACCAAGAGGAGGGACATTGAGTTCACTACCGACGATATGGTATTCCTCAGAGTGTCACCCATGAAGGGATATTCCGGTTTGGGCAGAAGGGCAAGTTGAGCCCAAAGTATGTTGGACCTTATGCGATTAGGGAGCGAGTGGGCCCGTTAGCCTACAGACTGGACTTACCAGCAGAGCTCGGGAGGGTGCACAACGTCTTTCACGTTTCACAGTTGAAGAAGTATGTGCCCCATCCATCGCACGTTTTGCAGCCAGAGACTTTAGAGTTGGACCCCGCTCTACGATATGAGGAAGTACCACTCCGCATTCTCGATACGAAGACGAGGCAGACTAGGAACAAGACCGTTAGCATGGTCAAGGTTCTCTGGTCGAACCATGAGGTGGAGGAGGCTACATGGGAGTTAGAGGACTCCATGAGAGCGAAGTACCCAGCACTCTTCGAGTAGTAGCTGTGATACTTGTACGGGTTCGTGGTCAAACCCTTTTTAAGGGGGGTAGACACCACTTGGCTTGCGCACATGTTGTGCATTAGGTCTTGTTTTTTGTAGTGTGTTTTTTTTGGTATGCTGCGTCATACATGTTGTTTGGATGATTGTATGTATGATACATTTTATGTGTGTGCCTTAGTGCACCTGGTTGAATATATATATAGTACCGCTGAGTACTTTTGGTTGATGAGTTGGATGTGCACCTTGTTTAGTGCTGTGATGTGAATGAGTTTATACCATGAGTTTGGCTATTTAATATATGCTGTATGTATAGACTAGGTCTGAACCTAGTGGGAGTTACTCCCTAGCAATGGACTGTTTGGTTACTTAGTGGAACTTGATTCCTTAGGTGAACTGTAGAGGTTAAGGACTTCGGGACGAAGCCTTTTAAAGGGGGTAGACTGAAATACCCCTAACCTTTAAAATATAATTAAATGATCTATTAATGATCTAAGATGATTAATAAACATCTAAATATTATTGGGGAACAATCTAAAGATCTCAACAAGGCAAAACACGCCTTAAGATCGGTAAAGCCAAAAATGTGCTTTAAGACACCATAAAGATTGTATGACCTCAAATAGGATCCAAAGTGGATTCCTAAGTATTATAATGAAGTAAGGAACACAACAAAACCGTTCTCAAGGAGAACTAAGCTCAGGAACACCCTGTGACACAAAAGTGCACTAAAACACCTTAAAGCACGTTTTTGTGAGATTGCCTTCTAAATTGATTTTTAATGGGCTTAAAGATTATAATTACCCTTAAATATGATATTTTATCATATTATATCATATTAGGAATTAATTCCAGAAATTTACGAATTTTTACAAATTTAATATTAAAATATTAATAAAACCCTAAAGTGGGGCCCGCATGAGTCAAATTGACCAAGTATGGTCAATGGTCAAGTAATGACCCATTTGACCCATGGAACATCTGGAAAGAGGGAGGAGACAGCTTACAATCATTATGGGACAAATTGATACCTAATACCAATTTAGAATAGTACCTTACTTTTTCAATTATTTCAAACCTTTCCACTCATTTCTTCTTCCTTGTCCGATCCATCCTGCCGCCGAGTTCCTCCCCTTCCTAGAAGCTCTCAAGCTGGTTCTTGAGCATGGAAGGCAGATCTAACTCCTAAGCTCTTAAGGTAAGTGTTTTAAGGTCATTTTTAGCCCTTTTTCTTCATCTCTTCACTACCTACACCTAGATTTCGTGGCTCATCAATTCCTATGGCTCATTCTCAGTGTTCTAAGGTTAGAACAACAGCTAAACTCGGTTGAAGCAAGTAGAGGGACCAAGGTTGCTCAAAATTGCATTTTAAGGTAAAAACATACCTTAAGCCTCTCAATCCTTCAAGCGGTTTTCTTCCTTGAATTTTTATGAGTTTATACACTCATAATCTTCATATTTACATGTTCATTCAGTTGGTTAGCCATTTGGAGCAAGGGTGACCAAGATCCAAAGGAATACCCTCTTTTAAGGCATTTTCCAAGGTAAAACCTAATAACAAGGTAGCTTGTTGTGATCTAGCTATTTCCTATGTCAATATGGTGGATCTAACACCTTGTGGTGTGTTTGATTCAGGCCGAATCCACTAGAACTTTCCTTGCATTTTTAAGGTGATTTTTGCCTTAAATCTTACATTAATTATTCCTTATGGTTAAGCTCAAGCTTGGAGTAACCATATCTTTGTTTTGTGTATTAAACATGTCTAAATGAAGTGGTGAATTTTCCTACAAGTGACCGAGCCCATACAAGGAATAATCAAGGTATAAACACCTTAAACTTATGATTTTTATAATTTCTAAGCATATATATAATATATATATATATGGCGAGAGTGAAATTATAAATATGGGTCATATTGACCTAAAAATGGAAAAAAATGACTAAGATAAATTAAGCTAGTCATTAAGAGATTTAATTAACATAATGGTCAAATTATGACATTATGTGGAAAAATAATTAAACCAAGGTGAGGCCGAGAATATATGCTATATTTTGAGACATTTATTGTGTAATTTATTTTGCAAGTTCAAGGTTGTAATAAGGCCATGTCATTAGGCCATTTTAATTTAGTTTATAAGCTTATTTAGTTTTATTTATGCTTATAATTAAAATTGGGGCCATTTGTAATTACTAGGAAATTAGAAAGCCGTGGGCTTAATTTAGAGCAATTTAGGGTTTTTAAATGAATTTAATAAAAATTATAACATTTTATAAAGTTTTGGGTCAAAATTGTAAAAATAGAAAAGTATAGGTTTATTATTAGTGATTACCAAAAATTGGTTCCCATTTGGTATTAGAAGTCAAAGTTGACTATATAGGAGACTTTGACCAAGTTTGGAAAATTTAAGAATTTAAATACTATCTTATAATAAGATACTTATTAATTGTGAAAGATTTATAAAAATGGGGCTATAATGTTGTAAATTCCGAGACTTAGGGGTATTAAATGGAATTTAGAATAATCCTTAAGTTATTAGGAATTTTTAGAAGTTTATTTGATTAAATTTGGAGTTCATATGAATTATATAAGTATAATATATGGTATTTTATAACATTGTTACAAATGGGTAACAAAGGGGTGAAAACCGAGATTTAAAGGAAGTATAAGGTTAGGAATAATATTTATCACCTTTTGGTACAGTTTGGTAATTTTTGGATGGTATATAATGTTTTATAAAGATATATGTATAATATATAGTTTTAATGGAATTAGAAAACTATGTATTATAAATTGGGATTGAATTGTGATTTTATAGAAGTTTAGTGGTTATAGTAATAACCGAAAATATAAGGGGCTGTTTGGTGTTTATAAACAAAATATAACTATAGGTTATAATTGTTTTAATGACTTAAATGTCATAATATATGTTATATAATGTAACATTATATTAATTAAGTGGTGGATTTTGTAAATATTTAAGAACATAGGTGCTGTTCGGAAATATTAACATTTTTAAATGGAATTTATAATATGGTTTTTATGTTATAAGAGTTATAACATTTATAATATAAGAGATATTCATTAAAAAGAATGAATATAGATTATAAGACTTACCATATAATAAATAGTTCCATAATACACACATATAAATAAATATATGTAATGGTGTAGAAAATGTGATATGGTTCAATAACTATAAATTATCATAATTAAAATGGTAATAGATAAGGAGAAAAGAATTATAAACATTAGATATCGAAATTCTAATGTTAGGAGTATACATGGAATAATAAGGATTTTAAATAATTCAAAGTATTGTTTTACATATGAATTATACCACATTGAAACTTAAAAAAAAAAGAGGAGAGACAACCTTAGAAAAATAAATACTAAGGTGAGATGCATAGTGCATGACATAGAATCACACATGCAATAATGAAACAAACTATACGACATACAAGGGCATGTTAAGTCACATGCGATAACAAGTTCAACAATAAACTATACTAATACACAAACAAGACTACGCATGTAATATAACACTTTTTCCAATCTAGAGCTAAACCTAAAACCCGACAAACATTGATAGTTAATAACGGGGGGTTAACCGGGAGGTGTTAGTGACGGTACGGGGTACCGTAGAATTGTGTTGTTATACGGTATGCTAATCAGTAGCATTATGTATTGTTTAGAATGTTAGAGACCACACAAGGAGCATAGGATCTTGCTGATTCATACTCCACCGTAATACATCAGGGTGAACGGTATGTTGTTATGTGTCTCTGATTGTCTCTGAGGGCTTCCTCAGTTCAGACTTCTGTGTGATCTGTGATAAGATTGTTTGTCTGAATGTGATAATTAATATGCATGAATTGTATATTTATAGCTGCTTATTATTACTGTTGTTGAGTTAACAGTATTGGTTCGTATATATGAACCTGTATATATAAAACGAACTAGCGGCTATGGTGCTATCTTATATTAAATATAAGGATCGTCAGAAAAACGTTGTAGCACTAGGATAATAAGATATACATATTATCCGAGACTTTTATACGGAGCATTGGCCTTTCTATACGCCGCTCTCGTATCTAACACTGGATCCCGAGTTTACAGACTCCGGATTGGACTAATGACCTTAGTCTGCTGTGTTAGGAAAATTTGGTAATGCGATGCGATGGAATAATTAATTAATTAATGGAATGGAAGTAAAGCCAAGAGGATGTGGCTCTTGGTGTGCGCTGTGATCACAAAAACGATACCAGGATGTCCGCGTACGGGTCCGCAAGTATCAAGAAAATTTCCCGTGAGCTAGAATGGCTCGTTGGTCGGAGACTCTACCGTTGGAGTGGCTACTGCCGTGGGTGACCCGCCATAATATATGGGTAACTAGAGACGTGTCGTTTTAACGAGACATTGTCACTAGGTATAACTGAACAAATAATACAGTTGAGAATTATACAGTGGCGAACGATATTGGTTTCTACACCATGGACGAGAACTAGTACTTGTTTATTATTCTCGTTGTTTCGCTTGGTTGTTCATTGGTTATACTTGTGGTTATATTATATATGTTGATGGTTGTGTTATTGTATGGATATTACTGTTAATTGTCTTACAGTTTTGAATATTAAAACGGTATTGCATGTAATGAACCTCATGCTCTCGACCAAATAATTGAGGGGTCTTTGGGGGCATAACGGGGCATGTGATAACATACTCAGCAGGGGCTGATTCCATACCACAAACCATCTTTATTGCAGGAGACTAGCTGGTGGGTCGACGCTGGGCGCGACTGTGTGTTACTGTTGGTTTAGACTTGGTACGGTGTGATACTCAGGTTGTTTTGGACTCGGGTTGTTCAACCGAGGTGTATTTTGGTTAAGATGCTCACGGTCTATAATAATTGGTTAATGTTAGATTCGTTTTAAATTGTTTAAGTACTGCTATCTATCTCTTGTGGTCACTGTGGGAATACGTTTCGCAAGTTGATTATCAGGTAATTCGTTATCACCCGTATGGGCGAGTGATAATAGTGACACCAATTAGGGCGACAATTATTATTTACCGCTGCGAGATATTATTGTGCGCGACATTTATAGGATTATTAGGAGCCGAATTAGTAGGGGTGTTACAAGAAGACCTACACCAGCCTCAGCGCCACACAATAGGCAAGTATACCCAATTCACTTTCGAACAACCCGACGACAATCTAATTACCCAAGGGTATCAACCTGAAGGAGAAGACCGAATCCACACTAAATACAAAAAGGAAGGTAGAACATACCTAAGAGTATAGTAGTTATTAATTATCATAGGACGATATAAGAGGATTTGACAACAAAATACTTCACATAGGCGTGTGACGGACACCACGAGTGTACGAAAATGAAATGTGGGACGACCGCACTCTGATAGGAGCTTGCCTGACAAACCTACTTATAGGTTAGTCGGGTAAGTAGCAATGTATCAGTAGGGTACCTCACATATGTATACGAGTAGAGACAGGAACACGAGAAGTAGTCGACTCCGTACTACGGTCAGTAGTAAAATCCAGATCAGAGTAACCGATTACCGAGAATGAATGAAGTGAAAGGACTTAGTTAAGTTAGCAAGGCTAAAGGAATTAGTGAATTCGTTTCAAGAAAATGTTTAAGAGTCAGGAAATGTGAAGTGTACTGACTAGTAAGTAAAGACATCACATATGTCTCAAGAATCATGAGGGATAAACATGATAGCTGGAACAAATACCCAACCTATACATGGTAAGGCAGATGCCTAATATGGACACGTTAATGTGCAACGAACAGGATGAAATTCCCTACATCGATCTTCATTGAAGAGGATATTAAACCCAGCCAAGAACGCAAAGCGGCGTAGTTAACTAAACATACCCATAAGTACAAGCCAGATGTAATGGAATAACTTAGCAACACCCAGGAGCAATCCTTGGAGGGTGTTTGGGTCTATAAAAGTTGAATGAAATATCGTAATAGAAACACAAGAGTTGAAACAAATACTCGGTTTAAACCACCGAAGGGAACCCACTTAACAGTAGAACGCTAAGTCGCCAAAGAGGCAACCTGACATTCCTAAGGGGCCTCCCATGAAAGGAAGCGTGATGCAACAACCTTGTTAGGGAGCCCAGAATCACCTCCAAACCATGTGATGGTGTATGGAGAAGAAAAATTTATGTGAACAACCTATAATGAGCAGAGCTCAAGGCAATGAGGCTTGTAAGCCACAAACCAAATGCGTTACGTAAATTTAAATGATTACAAAACCTAAATGAAGTCATAAGGAGTTTTGCCGAAATGACACCAGTAAGGGAAAAGTTTGTGTTATACAAGTGAATAGAGCGGAGAATGAACCACTACTTTAAATGTGGGGATACCTCTCGATATTGTGAGACCGCGGGAGCGGTAATTATGTGAACAATGCTCAAGAAATATGTTGAAGTTTGACCATGTTGTTATTGCCAAGGAATAATTTGAATAAGAATAGTACGAAAAAAAGAAGCTTTGCAATTGTGGAAAACCGGAAGAGTAGTCAGTTTAGTAGCAACCACCATATGTATATAATGTGAAGTATAGAGTGAACAATGCTCAGGGAGCGTAAAGACTTAAAGAATAGCATATTCAGTAATCAGCCAAGTAAATGGTGAAACATAGCGTAATGCGGAAATACATGAGCGGAAACTAACATAATAGTGGATGCCATGTAAGTCGATGTTGCATAATGAGTAAGAACGTGGTGCGTAATAAGCGACTGTTGTACGAGTATTGTTAAACAATGATACAGAGAGCAAGTGGAATTACGAGTTAGACTTAGTGGAGACAAAAAGCAAGAGATGGTAAGAAGATTAGGCAATAAAGCCAAAATCTATACCATATGACGGAAGACCTCACGAAGAAGGCATTGTTTATCCCTATTGCAATTGCATAAGGAATGGAAGTGTACTTCTAGTAAATTAACATGATAAATGAAGTAACAAGCCTCAGGATAAGAATACCCAATTACTAAGTAACCAACCCATACTGGATACGGAAGTCGTGCAAACACACACATGGATATGACGCAAGTCGGTTAAGAGTAGACCTAGAAATAAAACCGTTAGAAATACCAACCGTCATAGTAGTTAAACCTCACCGCAACAAAGGCAGAAAGAGATTTATAAACGCTATAAGGACCGACACATAGGAAATGCAAGGTCGTACAAATGAAAGAATACTTGTACAAAACCAAATGAGGAGGCATGATTAGGAATAAGTGACTACAGTAGCACTGAATACCAAATATAGGTATAGTATATACCTCAAGTGTTGGAAACAATAGAGGGAGCACTACATATAGCTCGACCTCAACCGACAGTAAGTCGGAAAGACCAACTGAACAAACACAGAGATACACAGCAATATACACAATAAATTATCAGAACACTGGATAGAAAATCTATAACTCACCGAATTCGCAACTGTAGGAGATACCACGCGTCAGTTGAGAAACCGTATTCCCAGGAAAAGGGATAAATGGGAGATGTACAGTACATTAAGAATAACAAAAAAAGGAGAACTAAGCCCTAAAGTTATCAGGGTCACGCAGTAGAAGCTAGAGGGCCCATAACTCAAAAGTTGTATATGCATAGTGAATATGAGTAAATGGCTAATTATCAACGTCTAGAAGCCTGACAGGTCAGAACTGAAACTGATTAGGAGTTAAACAAACTCCAATGAGAATTCTTGGTTCATGGACTAAACCGCCAATATGGTTTATATCCTCTAACCAGAACGTATTGTATAACAGACCGTGTGGAAGTTAAAACACTTCATGAAAATGGAACGTCTTAAACCAATGTTAAGTGATAACACATGGTTGATTATGTGGGTGTAATCCCTTTTAAAGGGGGGTAGAGCGAAAAATCGCTTAGTGTATGTTTACGTACACGTGTACGTGAACTATGGTGTGCATATCACAAAGAAATTGTTTTAATGCTTGATATGTATTTTATATAAACATAAGTATTCATTCATGGTTTAATTATGGTAATTGCGCACAGAAGATGCAAATACCATTGTTATAAATGTACATACCTTGTTAATTTTGGTGTGAGAATACAAGTGTAAGGGAGTAGAAAAACTCCTGAGGAACTAAAACCCCGACAGTATATGTTTATTTAAGATCAAATATAGTATTGTAATGTATGAGTCAGTATGAAACCGATGAACAAAAGTTGATTTGAGGTGAATTGAAAATAGTTGATGGACAAAGTCCCATCCCTTGGAGATGTATGGCTTTATGATTGTGACTAGAATGAGTAAAAGAGTAGAAAATGGAAATAAATGAACTATTTGATGGTGTGATTATGACTAGAAGGATTAAGAAGATAGAAAATGGTAAATGTTTGAACTAGTTGCTAGTTTGAAATTGAAGTGGGAGGTGGAACTTGATTTGCATGCGATCAAGGGAAATTGAACACAAATTGGGGTGGAAGGATAGTTCAACACCGATGCTGATCACGTTAGGGTTGGATGACTCTTGAAGCTCCCTATAAGTGGTCACACATAATCACGTTAAGAATAGATGCAGTTAGCATAAATTGGACTTAGAGTTGTATTGCGTTTTCAAAAAGAATTTTCAATTGGTATTTTCAAATAAAATATTTTCTTCTACTTGACCTTGTAAAAAGGATTTTTTGCCATTTTAGTCTCACTCACGAGCCGAGGACATATGAGCCTTTTGTCTTCGGACCGGTGACATGAGGAGAATGCAACAAAACATATGTGATTGTTTTGATCTTCTAAAGGACCGTGGACCAGAAAACATAAGTGTCCATCGTGACCGGTACCTGTGAGATCACAGTGTGTATTACTCAATATGGGACTCGAAGACTGAGTTGTCTTGTAGTCTTTGGACCGAGCCCATAGAAAAAGTATAAAAGAGTATTTTTGATTGTTATACATGCAGTGACATGTTGTGTGGTATGTGTGGTATACGTTACCTAGACCTTGAGTCTGAAGATTTGTATCTGGTGTATGTTGATTATGTGAGATTTATGTTGTAAAAGTAATCCCTATATTCTAATTAAGTAATGCATGAGAATTGTGGAACTTTGAGGGCAAAGTTCTTTTAAGGGGGGTAGATTGAAATACCCCAAACCTTTGTGTTAATCAATTATGTAATTATGATATTATAAGGCTAATTAAGTCCTTAAGAACATTGGTGAAGAAAGATAAACCAAAAGAATAAGGAAAACACGTAAAACTCACAAAACGTAAAAACGCGCGCTATGTAACCATATGGGTATATAACCTCGACTAGGGTCCGAATTGGAATCCTAAGGCTTAATTATGCCTAAAATACACGTGGGAACAAATCCCGAAGGAAACGGATCCATATAGTGGGTTAAAAACGCAAATGAAGCTTTAAAGCACGTTTTTCAAGAAAACCCGAAAACGTGACTTTAAGTGGTTAAATGAACTCGTAAAAATTATAGTTGAGCATATAACTATAATAAAACATTATTGAAGGTTTAATAACCATTAAATTAAAAGAACGAGAAAAATCTGGAAAACGGGCCCGGTTGGTGAATAGTGTCAAACCGGGAAATTTAGGAGCGTTTCTTCTGAAAAGATGAAAACGCCCCTGCTTAAACTCTACAGTGGGGCCGGTTTTTATGTGTAACTCAGCTCCCCTCTCTACTAATAAACTAGCTACTTTTCTATTGGTTCAAAATAAGACAAAGCATAAAGTGAAAAGTACAAAAGTACCTTTCTTTTCTCTCTCCTCGCACTTTTCATTTCCTCCCCCTTCACTCACGTTTTTTTTCCTTTCCCATTCCTCCCAGCCGGTTCCACCTCCCTCTCTTCTTCAACCTCACGCCAGCTCAAGCTTTTCCATGGCTTCTCTCTCCTTTCTTTGTTTGCCCAAGCTTCTACCAAGCTCCAAACACAAAAATAATTACATATTCTTCTTCCCCTCATCAAGGGCTATCTTTCCCTCTTTTCCAAATCTCAAATGGTTGAATTTGACCTCCATGGAAATAGCCCATTTGAAGAGAAAATCAAATTTTAAGGAGCTAGAACATCTCCTATTTGCTTTAAGGTAAGAAAATTCAAAGAAATCCAATCTTTTCTTCATTTCTTCTTGTAGCCGATTTTGCCCCTCTTGATACCTTGTTTTCTTTCTTGGTTTAAGAATTTTGTTCAAGTCTCCAATGGAGGTTGGAACCCTCCTTTGATTCATGGTTGAGAGCCATTCTAGAACTCCAAGGTAAAACCCTAACTTAGTGCTTTAAGCACTTCCATTGAATTCTAGAGTTATTCCAAGGAGTTTAAGAGTTTAATTAGTGTTTATTGTGCTCCCTTGGGTATTGGTCTAGTGTGTTAGGCAATGGCAATGCCCCATGACCGATTTCAATCAAGAGAAAGGAGAGGATAAGATTGGAAAAAGGAAAGAGGAACTTATGAGCTTAAGGTAAGAAATTTACCTTAATGTATATCCTATATGTTTTAAAATTTTGGGATGGGAATTTAAAAGAATGAACCAAAAAAAATGAGTTGAGAATGTGGTTTGGTAGTTGAAAGAGAGAATTATGAATTGTGTTGATTTAAGGGCCTAAGTGCCATTGCAATTGAGCTTGTTGCATTATATTGTGTTGAATGAGTTTTGATGAATTATGTGTGATGTTAGAACCCTCTAAGGGTTTGGTTAGTTGATTTGTGAGTGTTTTGGGATTAGATGATGAAGACAATAAATTTGGATAAGTTAGTGTAGTAACGGAGTTATGGCGAAATTTCGGTAGAGATGGAGTGTTTTAGGTGACTTTGTAAATTGGAGAACCTAGGTGTTTATAGGGTTTAGATGAGTTGATTAATCGCCTTGAAATGGTAGTTGGAGAATGGATATTGAGTGTGCAAAATCTGTAGCAAGAATGTTGTTAAAGGTGTCTTGGGATGCAAGAATCAAACTAGGTTGTATAACCTTGGAGGAAATGGTTGGACTTTGGAATTATAAATGAATATGCCTAGGAATATTTGGAATGGTCAAATTGCTTGGTAGAAGGTTGTAACCTATCAAGAGAAGTTTGGAAAATGCACTAGCGTTAAGTGCAAAGATGAGAATTTAAATTGTAGAATTGAACAATGAGTTAAGTAATGTTTTAGAAAGGTTTAATGAATTTTTAAGGTGTTATAACATGTTTGGAAACATGAGGAAAGATTAGGAAAATATTGGGTAAGGTTTGAGGTGGGAATGACAATTGAAAAATGGTGTTTTAGCAGCTTTTTAGCAGGGTCCGGGACCTAGCCCTTGGATAAGATCCCGGACACCCTTAAAAATGAGCCGAAAATCAATTCTGGTGGTGATCTGGGTCCTTAGTCCAAGACCAAGACCTGGACCAAGTGAAAAAACGTCCAAACTACATTTCAATGTTGGTTCGGGACTTTAGGTCTGGACCAAGTCTCGGACCAGACCAAAAATTGTCCCGAATGTGTTTTAAGCCTCTAAAACAATGGGGATTGATGGGGAATGGTATTAGATGATGTTTAGGACTTGTTTGGTGACATGTAAAGGTCATTAAAAGTGTAAACAAGTGATAGATGAAATGTGAAAGTTGTGAACTTAAAACCCTATGAGTAAAATTAAGATTAACGGGACAATGGGGTATATACGGGTGTACCAATTGTTTGCATACCAAATTGTCTTGAGGTTAATAGGATCACTTGTAATGTTATCAGTGATTCGAGGATTATCCGAGGAGTGTAAGATGCCACGTTAGGGAAATCCCATGGTGAAAGGTATGGTTTTCTTGCAACCTGTGTCCTGTCGAGTTATACTCGACTTGTGTGTTTGTGTGTTTATGGATGTTCATGACTTTATAAGATAAAGCATGTAATGAGTTTATAGTAATTCCTTTACGTGCCGCATTGTTCCCGATACCTTCTAAACTCGAGTAAGTGTTAACCCTGTTAGCTAACCAAGTTAAGATCACATAAGAGAACAGTATTCAGTTGTAAACATCCCAAACCACGAGAATGTTCTAACTACGGCTATTCATGTGTAAGTTGTGGATTGTGTTATGTGAATGTGTTACCTCCCCTATGTGTGTGACTGGACTTGATTAATTATAATGTGACATGATGCAATAAATTCCATAAGGGAACTTCAAACCAATGTATAACTCGAGGGGTGAGAAATCCGGGTGTCCGGTCGCACGTGTATGTATGGGAGTAGATATCTATAGTAGATTCAACTCTCTCCCATGTATGGTTGTGTTCCTTCATGGAATTCAATCTTCCACGAGCCTCATAAATGGCTCTCCTAACTTGACTAATGTTTGAGGTTAGGGGGATATTATGTACAGTGTGATTGGGTCTATATTATGACCGACACATCTAAGTAAAGTAAGTGTGTGCGGTGTGATCGGGTCTATATTATGACCGACACATCTAAGTGAAGTAATTGTGTATGATGTGTTCGGATCTATATTATATCCGACACATCTTAAGTAATATATACGTTCTCTAAGAAGAACGGTAAGTTGTTATGTAATGAGCTCAGCATGAGAATGAAGATATTCTCTAGGCTCTAATAAGTGGGGTAACTCTTATTTCGGTCGAGTCCTCACGTGACTCGAACCTGAGTTATGTTGTGCGTATGTTAATGTGTGATGTATGTTGTTATGTTCGAGTACATTGATCATGATATGAATCAACCCATGTTATTATAAGAAATTATGTGTAACCCAATTAAACGGGTAAGTGTTGACTAATAAGAAATTAGCTCCATTAAGGTAGGAACCCTCAAGTGTTAAAGAACACAATAATGTGATCTAACAAACGTTGATGTGTTAACCTTATTGTTTGTATCCTATTGATTGGATATGTGTTAAATGTAAGCATGATATGTATTTATAGTGTTTCATGCATGAATTAAATTAAATCAACCGCATGCTCAGACGGCAATTAGTTGTGTGTGACCCGGTAGTAGTGGGTTGCACGACTACCATACCAGCAAAGGTGCTGAACCCCTTTGGGGCCATTCATTACTTTTTAGGTACATTGGAGCTAGTAGCCTTTCGAGAGTAGGACGGGGATAGCTGCTTGAAGTGGGTAGTTATTTTAAATTTGCTTATGTATTTGTAAGTGGTGTAAGACCGAATTTTGATATCGGCAGTAGAATGGATTAGACTCGGTACAGTTGGAATGTAAGTGTATTGACTCGGTTATGCGCAATGGTATTTGTAATGTACAAGTGGAGTATGAATACTTGAGGAGGTATAAGTTATATAACATGGTTGAAGGATTAAATAAATTAAGATGGAATTTAATGTAAAGTGGAGAACTACATTATATAACCTTAAACATAAAGATTTAATATCATAGTATAAAATATTATACAAATAATGGAATTATATAATTCAAGGAATTATATTATGAATTATAATAGGGTGTTGACTTGTATGTTTGACCAAGTCAACTAAACTAACCAAAGAGACCCAAGTTGACCAACTCATAACTTAAGTTAATACTTAAAGGTCAAACCACATTAAATACTATAGTAACAATGGCTATATGAATGCGTATATATATATATATATATATATATATATACTATATATATATAGATATATATATACTTATGTATAAAAGAGATAAGTAATGAGAATTAAATCCTAAGTTGTAACATGATACAATATGTTAGATACTAACATACTTAATGGAATAAATAAGCTAATCCCAAACTTGTTTAAAATGCGAATGAACAATAATCAGTCACGAGGTAAATACCGGGGGATTAGTGAAGGTACGGGATACCGACTTGGTTAATGCTATAGGGAGCTAATACTTAGCCTTGTATTCCAGAGCTAGAGATTTAGCAGACGAGCTTGGGGTCGCGCATAGCGTCTTCCAAGCGGGTGAATAGTATGTTAATGTGTGGTCCGAATGTTCCTAAGGATTTCCTGGGTTCGGACATTTGTGTGAATGCTTAATAAGAGTTATATGCATGCTTGTATATTGAAATGTTTACATGATTTTTATTGTTGACTATTCTGCGATATTAATTGTGCGCGAACATCTTTCGGACCAAGGCAATACTAAAACACGAACTCGAATCGAGTTACGGTTATTTGATAAGAAAATACTGCTCACAATGATTAACAAGATACATGACATTATCCTTAATAACTATAAGTAATTAACTTAGTTAGAGGATCAGTAACACCATTCTCACGAGCACATACGTTCGAATATGAAAATGACCTAGGTGACTACTAGGTGATATGTAAGACCAAAAAGGAAACTATATAGATAGTATATTCACTATAAACTAAGAATAGATCTTAGGTAAGATGATTAAGTGAACTTAATCACATGGTGGAAAGGAATGGTTATAAAGGGAAATCAAGGGGAACCAGTTACCTGGTTGCGCATCGTGATCACTAGAGAGGATTACCGTATCGGGTCCACTCGTTATGGAAATCCAGCGAGCCACATTTGATCGTTGGTCGGAGGGCACTACTGTTGGTGCATGGCTATGGCCGATAAGGACGCCTTCACAAAGGCAAAGAGGAAATCCAAAGATTTTCAGATCGTTGGTCAGAGGGCACTATTGTTGGTGCACGGGCCACTACCCTATTAAACAAGGAGTATAGAATATATAAACGGGATGTCTCAACACGATGCCTGTCAAGAGTTAAGGAATTAAGGATTAAATAAATGAATAAACACACACTAGTTATAAGTTAGTACAAGACGTCAATAACCTCCGTAATTATGGATAACGGATGAAAGGGGCCTTGAAGGCAGAATAAACGAGAATCGTTCGATAGAAACAATACTCGTATCGTTATCTTACGCACTTGCCATTACCTTGTGTGTATGCATGTTTATGTGTGGAACTGTGTGTGATATATATTGGATGCACTGTTGGCTGTTTACTTAATGCATTTATAATATTTATATTATATCTATAAACTGGAACAACATGTAAATGAACCACATGTTAACTTGATTAATAACTTAAGGAGTTTAAGGGTTCATGAAGATTACACTTTAGTATATTTAGCAGTTGTGCTGAGCCTTTATGACAAATATATTATAGGTGTTTGATCGTGACTGAAGCCGAAGTGTGGGGTATTTTGGGTAGTCAACGGTATACTTCGTTATCTCGCTTTCGGACCTTCTTTTGTATTATATCGCGGATGTATTATGGAATTGAATACTAGACTGCTCACTAGATACAAATACTGGTTTGTATGTATATGGCTATCTCTCGTCATCACTGCGTGTTAAGTTATTATTGGATTAGGACGCTTCACTACTCACATGGGTGAGTAGTGGCGCTAACACCATTAGTTTGAACAATTGACTTTATTTTCCGTTGTGACTCGTTATTTAATTATGCTACGACGATAATTAGTACAAGATTACAAGCAGGGGTGTTACATATTATGCTAAATTTGTTAATTCAACAATTTTAAATATATTGTGTTGTTACAATAATAAAATGGTTACAAAAATAAAAAGTGAAAATTACATCCTCACCCATGACATTTGACGAAATTACACACCCCACCCACGAGTTTCAAAAATTTCTTTCCCCACCCATGTGGTTTCCCTTTTTTACATTTGACAACTTTTCTTTTTCGTTCAACTTAAAAGATGCTTAAATATTGTCCAAAATTGATGAAACTTTACATGGATGATGCTAAAGTGTTATATTTTGGTCCAATGCTGAATTTAAAGTTTTTTAAGCTCACATGTGACATGTGGGACCCAATCAACACACGTTCACATGTCACATATTTTATTGGGTCCCACAGATCACATCATCAGCATAGGATAACATTTAAGCATCTCTTAAGTTGAACAAAAAAGAGAAAAGTTGCCGGATGTACAAAAGGGGAAACCACATGGAAGAGGAAAATAATTTTGAAACCATGTGAGTGGGGTGTGTAATTTGCCAAACCTCAGGGGTGAGGATGTAATTTTCCCTAAAGTAAAAGTATTTAGGCCAAGTTTTAATTTTTTCTTCAACATATAAATATAAAACTTGACATTTTTAATGCATGGTAGATTATACACATATTCTTATAAATTTGTTTATATAACAATTATAATAAAATTTTATTGTTACATTAAATTTAATTTTACAAAATAAATAAATAAATACACTTAGCTCAAGTTTAATATTTTAACATATAAAAAATAAATCTTAACATTGTGTAGTGGCGGACTAAGAAATTATTCTAAGGGGGGCAAAAAAAGAAAAATTAACACTAGAGTAAAAGTAATCTAATAGCTATACATAAAAATAAATTAATAGCTTTTATTTGATAATAAAAATTAAACCAATACCTATATATGTGAAAAATAATATAAAAATGTATTTTAAGATATTAACTATAATTGATGAACATGTACAATATCAGATTTCTTTACTTCCTAATATTTTTATGACCTTATTTATCTTGTCATTAGTGCATTTTTTTTACATTTTTTTATCTTAATTATTTAGTTTGTCTAACTCCATATAATGATTAATATTAATTGACTCCAAATGTTATAGAAATAAAGTTTGAATTTTGTTATTTTATATTTAACAAATATAGAACGTTGATAAATTTTTTTCAAAATTGAAAAGAATACATTCAATTATAATATCAAATTTTAAATAATTGAAAGTTACTCCTTTAATATAAATGTACTAGATTAATAATAAACTAATTATTAATTAAAGAAAATTAATTACTTTTATGAAAGAAGTATTCGAGTTGAAAAATTTATTAGTTCCTAAGAAGTGCGGCTTCACTTTATGTTCCGCTGGTAATCAAAATTTGATAACCACCCCTCCCCCGGTTATCAAATTGTGAGAATAGAAGTCATTTAATTCCCATTCCCTCTTCATAAAAAATACGAATTTTATTTACCAAGCATGGAATAGGAAAAAACTATTTTTATTCCAATAGATTTATTTCCATACCCATGTGCAAGCACCATATATGGTCAAAGTTTTTTCAAAATTTAAAAATTAAATAAAATACAAAAAAATTAAAAATCATATAAAATTTTAAATCAGTTTTAAAAAAAGAATATCATTAAAAACAAAAAATTCAGTTAATGTAAATGACTAAATGATAAAAAAAATTATTTTAAATAAAAACAAATTGTTAAAGTGCCGCGTAGTGTAGTGATGACTCAAAATTAAAAAAAGTTATAACAATAATATTAAGAATATTAAAAGTAACAATTTCATATAGTACATAGAAAAACTCATTATTTACAATTAGAAAAATAAAGTTTAAAAACCGTAAAATATGACCAATTTTCTCATGATTAATGATATCAAATAATTTACATGTTAATAAAATTTCATAATTTATAAAATTATTTAATAATTTCATATATTTATTGGAATTGTAATAACTTTTTTACAATTGTAAGTCACTATTATAATTGTTTTTAAATTATGTAACAATATATTTTTCTAAATAAAATAATTTTTATTGTTTAGTCATTTCTATTTATTTTTATAATTTATGATTTTAATTATTTTCTTTTATAATTTTTATTTATTTTTTAAAATTGAATGCAACTTTTATATGATCTTTAATTATTTTGTTTATATTATAAATTCTTAAAAATTGACCATAAACCTCTGAAATTATACATGGTCTCATTACAAACTTCATTTATAACATAAAATGACATAAAATATTTCTAATAACATTATAGTTCATGGCCTTTTACTATTATACCCAGAAACTTTTGTAATTTGCATTTTCTTCCTTTTAACTTATATTCATGACATTATAAGTCATCACACACCTAGATAACTTAGCCAAATGTGTTGCCATAATTTTTAGGTGCATTTTTAGGTTAAATTAACCCATGATACCCACCATGTTCTCAGCTGTAATTACTTGAACAAGATAAAATTATCTTAAAGCTTAAAAAGGTGTTTTAAGCAAACTTACAAGCTTTGGATGCACCAAATACCACTTATTCACAAGTCCTCCACGGTTCTAAGGCTAATAATAGAGTTTAGGTCAGTTTATGCACAAATCAAAAGCTTAAACCATGTTTAAGGAGTTTTAAAGCTTGATTTAATTACTTCCCCTCCAAAGGTTAGTTTTTCAACCTTGTCTCCTCACCTCTATGGTTCCCAGGACCATTCGGTCCAGATTATGACCAGAATAAAAGATCAAGTTAGGGTCTTTTAATGAGCTTGACAAAATAAGGAGTTTTAAGGCACGCTACAAAAAAAGAGCCATTTACAGACTAATGAATCAGCACTTCTATAATCATAACAACAATATACGAGATGAAGAGGAGACTGATGAATTGAAACAGGAAATACGGTGAAGATCGTAAACCCTAATCTAGAAATTGAAGGAAAGTCGAGAATCATTACCTGTTTCAATCCATGCCTATTCTTTCCAGGATTCAAGGCCTTCAAATTCATTCAATCCCTTGCTCTTGCTCGCTCGCTGGTGTAGAAGAAACTGAAGGGTTCTGCACTATCGATATCGTCAATGAGAAGGGGAGAAGAGAGATATTGGTGCTAATTAGTTCAGTGTGTATACCGCCTTTTTTTTTCTTTTAATGGGTTTAGTGATTGATTAAGAGTCACCGATAATGATAACTTGCGTATTATACTAACTTTAAATTTTATAAGTTAGTAAAATAATTATCTTATGTCAGTAAAAATATGGTGTGTATTGACACATTTATAAATGAGTCAGTAAAAATTATTTAACTTGTAAAATATACTTATAGAGACACCAAACTATGAGTTAGTAAATGGCATTTTTTGTAGTGGCACTTACATGAGCTTAAGAGGACTAGGTTTTACCTTTGTGTTCTAAGAGTGGTTACACTCTCAAATTCTCGGCTATTAGAAGAGGAATGAGAGAAGATTCAGCTCTCTTGAAGATCTAGGAATAAAAGGTGATTTAAGCACAAAAAGAGGTCATTTTCAAGCCTTTACTTTAGATTGTTTTCCTCTTGATTTTTGGACCTTCTTGAAGGTGTATGAAAATAAAAGTTTGAGCATGAATGAGTGAAGAAAAATGGGTTAGAAGAGCTGGGATTTTCAAACATGTATAGGTCAAAAGGAAAAATGTAAGTTTATAGCACCTTTTTTTCACATTAAGCTTGTAAAACACTAGCTAGGCTTCATCCTTGCTTGACTACTGATTTTGACTTGATAATGAGTTTATTTTTGGCCCTAGATGAGAAGGATTATGAGTTGGAGCTGTTTGATGAAGAAATGAGAGGATTTAAGGCTTAAAAACATTTCTTTGCCTTTGTTTGGATGACTTGGCTAGCCTTCTTTCCTTGGTGTTATCCATGGTTTTTAGGTCCCCATTCCACTTATTTTTGACTAAAAAATGAAGGGGAAAGTTGGTGGTGTTTTGATGAAGAAAGGCGATGATTTGAAGCAAAAATAAGTGTTTAAGAGCAAGAACACTTATGTTCTTCAATGGAGCTCAAAGGAAGAAGATGAAGGATGAAAGAGAGGCTTACCATCAGATGAGAGAGAAGGGGAAGATGCTGCATTTTGTGGGTATGGGTAAAGAGAATGGAAAGAGTGTGAAAGAGAGTAAATAATTAAGTGTGTTGTAGTTCCCGACAATGTTTTCAGGATTGTGATCCTACCGTAGGATCGTAATGGACCCCTAGGATCGGATCGTGGGATCGAATCGTAGGATCGAACGATCCTACAAATTTTGATAAATATAATTCCACAGTTCATGTAATTTTGCATATTATGAAACTTCAATGAGAAAAAGCATGAGCCAACCTAATAAGCATATAAAATTTTACAGCAAATAAACCATGAGCAAAGATAACATATAGTTTCATCATTTTAAGCAATCTATAAGTAACATAATACTCTTACAAAATCAAAAGATTAGCATGTGAAATTACAAATCCCATCATTTAGTTCTTAAACAAAAATGTTAGATTTGATAAATATCAATCAGTTGGGACTGTCAAACATGCTTCAACATCCATGTTGGTGCAAACAAGATGATGTTATAGCGTATAAATACCCCATACAAACAATGTTCCAATACATGTACATGCACTTTAATTTTTCAGTAGCACGATCAACCTCAATACCTTGTTCTCATCCTGAATCTGATCTATTACTAAGAACAATTTTCCTTCTACCTACAACACAACCTCTAGGTCCAGCTCCAACCAAAATTTGACATTGCTGCTTGCCAGCTTTAAAACTTAAAAGTCCACAAGATGCTCTATACTAGAAGATAATTAAAACTAATTAAGTAATTATTATCTAACCACTAGCTTTATGAGATTTCAAATAAGCATTTCAATCCAGTATTTTGCCACTACGATTGACAGACACTGTTGTAACGCTAGTGTCTTTGCATCATGATAGTCAAAAGAAAAAACTAAACCATTAAACTGTAGCAGTAACACTAAATTATAATGAGATAGTAGCTAAATTGATTTTGGTCAATTATGCCACTGTAATATGCTAGATATTGATTAACATTTAGTTTGATAAAAAACAGTTGTTAAAAGAAACCAATCGTTCGCTGTTGTGCTGTTGTTGCTCGCTGCTGCTTTCTGGTTGAATGAAGAGGAAGATTGAAGCTGATGTGCTGCTGTTTGATTTTGGATTAAAGTTGTGTTGTTATTCTCTTTGCTAGTTGAACGAAGATGATTGAAGCTGATGTGCTGGTAAAATGAAGAGGATTGAAGTTGATGTTCACTTTGGTGGTTGAATGAAGAGGATTAAAGCTGCCGTGGTTGAATGAAGATGAAGATTGAAGAAGTTAGGGTTATAATTTAGGAAATACGAGTTAAGTCATTAGGTGAGGATGTGAGGTGATATTAGTGAATAAGATAAAGCTCATTTTATGTTTTTTTATATATTTGTATGTTGTAAAATGTAAGATGGTGGGATCGGTGTAGGATCGTGATTCTGAACGATCCTACTGATCCCACCGATCCTACCATGATCCTACCAATTCCGAGTCTAGCACCGATCCGGATCGTAATTATAAGGTGGGATCATAGGATTGTACGATCCTACGATCCGGATCGCGATTCTATGAACATTGGTTCCCAAGGTGAGTAGACTTTTGTGTGTTAGGAAGCTTCTCACACAAGAGTAAAAAACACTTTTGGAGTGTCCTTTCCTCTTCTAAAATTGGCTACCTTTATTTTTTGGGGGAATTTGAATTTTATGTGCTGTTTT
The DNA here is from genome assembly GCA_023374045.1 of Limonium bicolor. Classification (NCBI taxonomy): domain Eukaryota; kingdom Viridiplantae; phylum Streptophyta; class Magnoliopsida; order Caryophyllales; family Plumbaginaceae; genus Limonium; species Limonium bicolor. Next base: position 190,822,283 of record CM041780.1, read on the forward strand.
GTATAGGGATACCTACCACTGTACTAGGGAGCTACATGCTCTCTTAGTGAATTTAGCTACCTACGACACTAAGGTGAGCTACCTGCACTTTTGTGCTGTAGCTACCTGCTTCTTTTCTCTTGGACAGGTTGACCAAACCTTGTCCGTGTGTGACTATAGTTGAGCGTTAGGCATCTTTAGTCACAATTCTGCAGTCTGTAGTCATGATTATGCAGTCTATAGTCATTCCGCCTTCGAACTACATATATTTATCCAAGTATATATATATTAGAGGTTATATATTTCCTGTATTTATTTTAATGGTTAATCATTGATTTTAAGTCTCTTAATTAGATTTATTCCTCTTTAATTAAGGTGATTAGTGTTTGGGGTATTTCATAGATTGAGGTCCCATTGCTAGAGAGAAAAAAAGGCAACCATTAATCAGCCAGGGTCCTCTAACTAAGATAGCTTGCATGGTGGAATCTGAGTCGAGCTCAACAATATAAATCCGTAGAGACTGTACGGAAATAGAAACTGCCAATTGAGTCCAAAGATGACGAAGGGTAATGCTTATGCACCCGTGAGATGTTGGAAGATGCGAGAAATATTTCCCCACAAGGCAACATATTCAAGAATAAGAGGAACCCCTGTGGTGCCCACAGATTGCATTTTGAATTGTAGAAAAGAGATTAGAATCCAGAATAAAAACATGAATCCAAAAGCTAAGAGAAACAAGAGAAGAAGAGAGTAGAAACTAAGCAACCTGAGAGTGGGAAACAACATTTTCTACCTGAACAAATAGATTGACGATAGGAAGGAGAGAGACGCTAAGATAACACACTTGAGAGGGTATAGGAGTAGGACTAGAAGCTTGTAGGGAAAAGGGAAGATATGAAAGATTTGTCATGCGTGGAGGAAGAGAGGGAGCAGGGCAACGACCGTGGGCAAAATCGACACTAATGATGACCCAAATTATTTACATGACACATTTAAAGAAAACCTATACTCATCGGGCTGCGGGGATGGGGGGGGGGGGACATGCATGTGTGAGAATGACTTGATCTATTCCGATGAGGGAGGCTAGAAGCCAGAAGACGAAGAGGTATACAACATCCCCTTAAGTTGAAGTGTAGCTGCATTTCTCCTCTGGTCTTTCATAACCTCTTTAAAAGCAATATGGTGTAGGGTAGACCAACTGGATCAATTCGGAAGGACCATGGTAGCAAGATTAATTATATTATGGGTTTTAAAAACTCTTTCGCTCTACATGAATAGTTTGTAAGGGCAATAGAAAGAGAGATGGATCTTACTAGAGAGGTTCCCTACTACGATTGAGATGACAAGAACTAGGCAAGGGTGTTAAAATATGATATGCTTACGCAAGTCATAGCTTTTGCGGTCTTAATTTCTTCACAATTGTGGATTATTTGACCTCGTGTCTCGATTATAAAGAAAAAACAATGTCATATATACCGAACACAAATTCGAATACACGACGGGGTTGCACCTTCCATCGTGCAGTCTATCTATCTGGGCAGTCCAGTCAGCTAGTGACTGGACTATTTTGTTGACTGGGTTGTCTTTTTACTATATTAACTTTAAATTGTTGTAATTTTTAATATATAAGTCCAAAATGAAAAAAAATTATATCACTATTCATCTAAATTCAAGCTCTTCAAAACAAGACCAGTAATGAATATGTTTTTACAACTTTGAAAAAAAATTCTATTTTACATGTGTATGATAATACACTAAAATTATAATATGATTTATTAATTTTTGATATTATGATTCATTAAAATTGATATTATCATTTATTAACTAATAAGTGCTGAATTAGATTACAAATATCAGAACCGATAAAAATCATTATTGTTTTGTAGTGTATTATTATTGTTGTGTGATGTATTTTAAACCTTATATGGTGAATCATGTATTTTTCAAACATACAAAATATTGTTTTGTGTTATATTATTGTTTAATTTTTTTTTATTTTTATATGTTTACGTTGATACGCTCAAATGATGATATGATTCATTAAATTTGATATTATGATTCATTAAAATTGATATTATGATTCATTAATTAATAAGTGGTGAATTAAATAACAAACTTCGAAACCAATAAAATCATAATTATTTTGTAGTGTATTATTATTGTTGTATGGTGTATTTTAAACTTTCTACGGTGAATCATGTATTTTTCATACATACCAAATATTGTTTTGTGTTGTATTATTGTTTAAATTATTTTTATTTTTGTATGTTTATGTTGATACACTAAAATGAAAATATGATTCATTAATTTGATATTATGATTCATCAAAATAGATATTATGATACACTTAAATGATGTTATGTGTTTACAATGATACACTAAATTGATGTTATGAATTATAAGTATCATTAATATATATTGATATATACATGTAATTAATATAAAATTTTAAACTATTCAAAACAGATTCATGTCTGGTCTTGTTTTGAAGAGCTTAAATTTAGATGAATAATGGTATAATTTTTTTAATTTAGACTTATATTTTAAAAGATACAATAATTTAAAGTTAATACAATAAAAAATAACTCAGTCAGAACTGATTTAGACTGCTGACTGGAATACCAACTAGGTTGCCCGCACATATTATGCGATCGCGCTGCACCGTCTCCCAACTGTATACCGAAATTGACCATTATAAGCATTTGTTTGGATGAAAACTGAAATTACAACTCCAAATCAAAACTAGAGAAATGAATGGTCGAAGAACATCATTAACAATCAGATTACAAAAAAAGAGCAGTCATAAGCAATGATTGTGCAATGTATTCTTTACCTCAACTACAAAATGACAAGCTAGTTGCCAATCATTTGTGTAGGGAACTCTGTCAGATGATACTGAGAAATATATTAAAAACTATAGTCTACATCAATTTTTTGATACATATTGAAGAAAGAAAACCAAAAAAAATGGGTGTAGATATATGGGATCAGGAGAGGAGAACATCTCAAATCCTCTCTAAGCTCCTTGATCCCTAACTACGAAAATTCTCTCAATCAAATCTAGAAAAATTAAAGTACAGCAAGAAGTAAAAAGAGAATCTGTGGTATAGTTGTACATTGCTTCTCAAGTGATACTTCCATGTCTGAAAAAAAGATAAGATAGAATTTGAAGATGAATGGATTGTTAATAATCAGATAGGACAGAATAGCGAGGAAAGAGGAGGAAGATCCCATAGTGCATCTGTGGTGTTAGCTGGTGAATCATTAATAAGAAGACCATTGTAGTAGCTATCTTGATCTGCTACTCCATTATTAGTTGATGTCGTCGATGATCCGTAAAGCGACAACATTTGTTGATCCATCCTTTGGAGGTCAGGAAATCCCATTTGATGATGATGATGATGATCATTAGGAATAGATTGATCAGAGAAGATGAGGCTAGTCTTTGGGACATCAAATAACGACGAAGTTGTCTCCTGGGGAGGTGGGGTGATAACTTGATGAAGATGATCATGATCGAAATTACAAGTGGTTGATGATCCTTGTTGATGATTGGTGTTATGATTCTGATTATCATAGCACCATGAGAGGTAATTGGATTGATGGTTTGAGAGTCATGATTATTATGATCCACATAAGGCATGTTGGGTGGATCAAGTAACGACATCTGGGTTTGGAGTTGGAGTTTCTGATGATCGACTCGGACTCCCATTGGTAGAGATGAAGAACTGAATGCATTTACGCTATAATTATCATTTGTAGGGCTTATACTGTCAAAGCTAATGGTGCTGCCGTAATCAAATGGGTCATTGAGGAGGGTTTGGTTAGGTTTAGGGTAGTAGTTGTTTGGTTTTAGTAGAGGAAGCTGGGGAGGTTTTCTTTTTACTATCAAGAAGGTTTCTGATCCGAGAAGCGAGAGGGGAGTTAGGGGAAACATGGGTGATTAAGAAATTGGTTCGAGTATTGGTGCCACGAAGGAGACAAGCTGCTTCATCATAGGCACGGGCGGCTTCTTCCGCAGTCTCGAAAGTGCCAAGCCACATTCTTATCTTTTGAGTAGTGTCTTTAATCTCAGCTACCCATCTACCTGATGGTCTTTGTCTCACACCCACAAACTTGTTTTGGCCGTTGTTTGTGGTTTTAGAGACGCCTCGCTTGAATTTGCTGGTGGGTGGTTGAGGGTTTGCTTGTTGGAGTGGTGGTAGGGCTCCCGCTTGGAGTACTAGAAGGGCTCTGAGGGTGGCTGTGGCGAAGCTGTAGTAGAGGCGGTGGTTGTTGAAAGTGGATTTCCATTGGAAGTTAATTTGAGAGGAGGAATTGAATGGTGGAGTAAGGTAGTAGAGAAAGGAAGGGAAATGGCGGTTGGTATTTGAAGAGGAAATGGTGTAGAAGAAGAAGAATCTTACTTAGTGGGGGAGTTGTCCTATTGATTGCATACGTATATATAGGTTGAATTAGGTGGATTTTTAATTTGACGGTTTGTTGTTAGGGACATGATTAAGCCAATATACGTGTAAGCAGATATATTTTAGCGACATTTTTGGGGTTTTATATATATATTAATTATCATTTTCCTATATTCTATATTAAATGCGCTAAATACGTACATGGTGGCTCCCCATATCATTTGCGAGGAAGAAGAGGGTTCTACGCACGTCTTATTTGCCACCAACCCAAGGAATTCTACACTACATAGGTTTGTTTAATTTTAACGTCGATTTTTACTCGTCAAAATATAAAGAAAAGATAGAAAACAAGAAAATTATACTACTTTATAAATAAAAGAGTAAACAAATTTCTAGAAGATAAGATAACATGGTCTGGAGAAAGACTCTCATGGCGGCACCATTCCAAACACCTCCGCTTGACCATCCCAACTGCATCTGACCATGAGAGGAGGGTATCTTCAAAGAGAAAGCTTGTTACGCTTATTCCAAATACCCAAGTCCTCCATGCCTCTTGTTCCGAGGGAGTCATTACCACGTTTTCGATCACTACCCCGAAAAACTTCATTAAAATCGCCTGCCAATGGAACTGGGCTATTGAAATTGTGACTCAATAATTCTATGTATATTTGTCTTCGAGCCTTGGGTTGGGTTGGTGCGTATACAAAAACTACACAGCCCACAAAGGAATTAGTAGGCCATGATACTTCGATCGCTATCCATCGTTCTTTCTGGCAAGAATTTTGGATGTTTACAACACTAGGATTCCATATGACTACTAGGCCTCCAGATTGACCGGATGCGGGGACTTCTATCGTGTTTGCATTATTTCCTTGTCCCCAAATATAGTGCCACCTATCTAGTGGCTGCAACCGGTGGGTTTCTAGAACCGCCATTATGCTTGACCCGACCTCCTTTACTTCTCGTCGTAGCATTGCCACTTCTCTTTTTTGTTGATGCCTCTGATGTTTTGAAATGATATTAGATTTGCCATTTGGTTGACTGTTGATCTTGTCCTCAACCTCTTGCTTCGTCTCAAAATATGGACAAAATTTTGAATGGACGTTTCTAGACTAGGATAATGACAATTAAGAGATTTACCAAAGTCCAAACACTTTTTGGCTTCATCTAGGGTTGGGCTTGAAGAGGCTGGAAAGGAGTGGCAGGGTTGGAAGGGGTGGTAATGAGTTATGGAGCTAGAATTAGTGAGGCTTGGAGAGAAAAGCTTCCAAATTTATTGGGGAAGAGGAGACTGAGAGAGAATTATGAGAAGTTTGAGATTGGTTTAGAAAGAATTTGAGGTTCATGACAACTGGAAAAACGACCTCTGCTGGTAGGGGTTTAAAAGTTTCTGGGATAAATGTGTCTTGAATGTCGGTCAAACGAGAGTCAAGAAGGACTGAATGACAGTTCCAATTCAGGCTGAGCGGAAAGAATATTGGCTGGACTGGGTTGGTCAGCCGCCGCATTCACTGGTGAATATATATAGTCAGAGGTAGAATTTTTTAAATTTGAAATAATGGAGGAGGGACAAGGCGCTGAAAGAGTATTAACAGTTGGTACTTTTTCTCCAAATTGGATGTATACAGAAAGGGAGAACGGATGTGGTCCGAAGAAGAATTTGGTTCACGGCTTTTGAGGTCATAAATGCAGGTATTATATTCAAAAAAGTTGAGGGATCTTAACTGCCTCGGGATTAAAATATGGACTGAAATGTGGTGTAACGGAAATCCGTTCCCCATAATATAAATGCCATTATCACAATTTCCCGTTACATATTCCAAAAAATCTAGGAAGTTTCCTTTTTCCTTTACTCCATTAATGTGGTTATCAAAAAACGACAAGGCACATAGAATTTGTGCCGTTTGAACTTGCCTGTGTAACGGCTCTTGAACTTTCAAAATTTCACCGTCCGACCTGGTCGTATCTGCCACCGTCTGACTTGACGGTTCCAAATCCTCCTCCTGCCGGAGTAATTCGATCTCCTCCGACCAAAATTCGATGATACCCACTGAACAAGAAATTCCTTCAATGTCAACGGCAACTTCTTCATTGATTATTGCCATTTTGTGAGTCTCTCGATGTATGTATACTTCTGGGTGTCTAGGCATCTTTTTCATATCATTCTCTATCGAGACTACTGACCCCAGATGTCTGGTAATGCACTGGATTGTGGCCTCTGACCATGCTAGAAGGGGAATGCCTCTTATGGCAACTCTAGTGCTCCTTATTATCTTTTGATCACTGGGATGCCAAGCCTTCTTTATCCACCCTAAATGTACTCCGGATTGGACTAACGACCTTAGTCTGCTGTGTTAGGAAAAAAAATAGTAAAACGATGCGATGGTATAGATAAGTTTATCAAGAGGATGTGGCTCTTGCTGTGGACTGTGATCCATTAACGATACTAGGATACCGTGTGGTAACCGTAAGTATCTGGATAAACTTCCAACGAACTACAGATGGTTCGTAGGTCGGAGACTCTACCGCTGGAGTGGCTACTGCCGTGGGTGACCCGCCATAGGAGATGGGTAACTTAGAGACACGTCGTTTTAACGAGACGTTGTCATTAGGCATGACTGAACAATTACAAACGACTATATTAGCTCGTACATTAGGCGAACATTATTTGGGCTTGTATGCCAAAGACGGAAATTATACTTGTTTATAATTCTCGTTGTTTCGCCTTGTTGCTCAGTGGTTATGCTTTGTAATTATGTGTGGTATGTTGGTGGATTTGTTTGAACGAGCCATTGTGCTCATATTGTGTGTTGTGAACTGATTGAGTCGAGTCGTAGTACTCATGTGTAGATTATGGTGGATTGTCTGGTCGGGTGAGTCGCCGTACTCAATTATGAACTATAAAGTGTTTGCTGGAATGGAGTCTCTGTACTCTTATAAGCGTTGTAACGCTTTCAGTGGTTTATTTCGATGCGGTGTGAAGCCGGGGGCTTGTTTGTTATTTGAGTTTATTGCAATATATATTGTTGCTTTACAGTTTTAACATTAACTACTTGCATGAAAACGAATTGCATGCTCTCGACCAATTAACTGAGGGTCCGTGGGGGCATGACAGTCATGTAGTAACATACTCAGCAGGGGCTGATTCCATACCACAAACAACCATTTTTGCAGGTACGCAACTTCCGGTGTCGACAAAGAGAGGGACACGCTGGGTAGTTTATTACAGTTGTTTCAATATGCATTGTTGCATTTTGATACGAACTTAGAAACGTGTATAGGATTGGGATACTTAGAATGCTCACTGTAAATGTATTTTATATTGGTTTGGGAAGGTTAGATCTATCTCTTGTTGTCACTGTGGGAAATTGTTTTGTATTTATGAATATATCAGTAAGCACGTTATTACTCGTATGGGCGAGTGAAAATGGTGACACCAGTAGTTCAATTGTTGAGATTACCGCTGCGATTACAGTGTTAAGTAAGATGATTAGGAGCCGATTAGAGTAGGGGTGTTACAAAAGTGGTATCAGAGCGGAGTACCGCTCTGATGACAAGAGATAGTAGGATTTATACAGTGAGCATAGGTTTTGGGAATACGGGAAACGTTGTGAGGATACGTGACCTTGCGGGGTTGATGCAATGCTCAAGGCTTGCACACCATAGCCGTAGAGGCACTTCAATATTAAACGATCGAGACTACGATATTAGACCGAGTAAAGGTATAACCCGTCCCCTTGACATATGTCAGGGAAAGGTCTGGGTGACAGTACTAAGGAAGAACACGGAGCAGCGGGAGGTGGTGAGGGTCCAGCAACCCCAAGTAACGCGAAGACTGTATGAAACACTCACACTTGATGGGAGAGCATCCCGGGAAACTTGCAATGGTACCCCACCCCCGCCGCAGCCCGTACCTCAAGTACTATCTAGTGAGACAATGAAATGGGAAACACCACGGAGATAACTCTCCTGATCAGGAAGACCCGATGTGGATGCTAAGAGGATTATGTTAAAAGTAGAAATATGACTTTGTTTTTGATGTAATGTTTAGGACCGGGGGTCCTGGTAATGACATAATGTCTACCATACAAGGATGAGATAAAAAATAGACGGAGTTTGAGGAGAAAATTCCGGTAGGACTAATGGGGCTAGCTTGCTATAAGCAAGGTGACCCTGTCTTACATCCAGGAAAGCACCGATGGTGCGCTTGGGGAAAAAAAGGTAGAAACGGCGAGTAATGATTAGTTTATGAGATATGTAACAGACGGAAGGAATTACCTTTAGAAGTCTCACCCGAAGCGAGTAACTCTAAAACCATGCAACACTGAAGGTTCAAGATGGCCCGACGTGCATGAGGAGAGATCATGAGAGCTGTAGAAACAAGAACTCGCTAAGTCGCTATCATGCAACGCCTCATGAGGAAAGTAAGACCTTACTACCGGGTAAACTTGTGGGAACGAGTGCGGGAGTGAGACTGTACTAATTTGAATAAGAACTTTTGGCTAGAACAGGAACCCGATTAGGGAATAGCACTGCACTGACACACCGTACCAGTGGCTCAGTCTGCATGGCGCACTTGCCACTGCAAGTGCCACATTAACCAAAGTATTAAATTTCAACCTGCCTTGCGCACTTGCTACAGCAAGTGCAGCAACGGTAAACTAACCCTAAAAGCCCGAGTAGTCCAGGCTGTTACCAATAAGCACTAAACTTTTATATGAGTCCATAATGTAATGAAGTGGGACATAGCCTTCTTATAGGCAGGGTACGAAACCCTTGGGTTGGAGGTCGATAAAACCTCGGGAAGACCTAACCGGTCTGACCATTAAACCTGAAAATAATACACCATTTAGTAGAGTATAAAAGGGGAGAAAATGCGAATAACGGTAATTAGTGCCTACAAGCCTAACCCCAGTGCCGGTATGGACATTAAACGTCAATCATCACGGGTGGGGAGTGTCGAGTCTTCAGGACCAGCATAACCATACTTAGGGAGTGCGCGACACTTGTGGTTAAACCACTACCATTGAACATTGCCAGAGGGCAAGAAGTGAGCTATATGAGCCAAGACTCTAAATAAAACCTATCCGATTGAGTGGATGAAAATAATAGACAAGTATCGTTATGGCAAATTATTTTGGAGGTTAAAAAAAAATTAGGAAGATGCTAACGTGCAATAAAGGGGCTGATGTTATGCCCGCACCACACACCCGGATGTGTTGTGTATCCATAGTGCTGCTAGACTCCCGTACGGAGGGCAGTAACAATGAATTTATCGAGGGAGGGGGATACCCTTACCTCGAAGAGGATGGAGGGGATACAAGTTGAATAATGGTAAGGACTACATAGTGAAGAGCAATGATAAGAGGAACCCACTAAGTTGTAGGTATCCAACTGTAACCTGGGGAGAAAGTAATAGAACCAATTGGGATTAAATTAAATAGAAAGACCAACAATCATTTAACTATCAGAATAAGCACTGTACCTGAATATCGTATGACATAGGCCTACGGAAGGATACCCTTAGTACCACCAAAATGACCCAAAACTAGGAGAACAAAGGTGATGAATCACGAATACTGATTAATATCAGGCTAAAAAGGGACTACCATAGGGCAGGAGAAACACGATGTGTCAACCCTTGTCATGGAGTCCATATTACAACTGAGAGTGTAACCCAATGGATTGGGGTGGAGTTTTAAAACTGTAAACTCATATCTGAAGGCGTTAACAACCTAGGAGTGAACGGAAGAGATAATAAGTAGTTACTAATCCCCACTCACAAATTCCAGGTGACGAGCATATGGAAACCAGTATTAGGGCGATAAGTCGCGAACACCTATCTTAGAGAAGGTAAGGAAAATATACATATTAATAAAAGGAACCCATAGAACCCAGAGAACCCTCTAGGGCCATTCTGACACTAAAAGTTAAGAATTGGCAGTCTAGTTACTCCAACATGAATTACCAGGACTAAGAGCATGATAATCACCGGGTACGAACACTACAAGTGCACTAAGCGAGACATGGGACGTCCACACTCCTAGGAGATTGTGGGCCTGACAAAACTTACATTAAGTTAGTTGGGTAAGTAGTAATGTATCAGTATGATACCCCATGTATGTAAACGAGTGGTGTGAGGACCCAGGAGGTAATCAACTCTGTGTCTAAGTCAGTGAACGGAATCCTGGCTAGGTAAACCATGAATCGATGAGAGAGATCTCAGTCAAACTAGGAAAAATCAAGGATAGCTTGATAATAAAACGATATAAGGTCACAACTCCATAGTGGATGAGTTAGAATACAAGTTTTGAGGATTTTAGTAAACGAGGAAGGCCAAGCTAAAACCCACAGTCGTATTGTAAATTTACAACAAACGAAGGGCAAAAGCGAGCATTACAAGAGATACTCTAAGCTGGAGATTAGATACTCCATGCAGACCGCAATAGCGGATAACCGTCCAATCGACTGGGACATGGTGCGCAACAAAGCGACCATTATAATAACTGTTAACCGAATTATGTTGCTGAGAAGCAAAAAGTGGAAGATCAGAAAGGCAAATAGATTCCCCTAATTGAGAAGAGGGATGAACCATATGTGTGGGTACTAAAATACCAACACACGAGGGATACAAGTTCACACTAGCAAAAGAGGACCTACAAGGTACCTAAGGAACGAACTCATCCCAGAAAGAAATAACTTGGAGTCATGAGGCGCCAGTTAGTTGCGCATATCAGACCCGTCTTGAGATTTTAGACACGACTACTACGAGCACTAGGTGCTAGAGCATAGCTCGACAACCCTTACACCGAAGGTTAGTTCGGTAGGGTGGCATGAACTCTTGGGAATATACCATGAGCATGTATAGAATTCAGGAAGACTGAATAGAATAACTAGTTGAAATAATGAGCGTGTGTAATGATGATACCACACAGCGATATAGTTTCCTCATGACTATATGACCATAATGGAAGAGCGTGTAGAAAACACCGTCACGTGGAGTAGAAACCGGCATGAAACTGCTACTTAAAAGGGTAACTCAACCCTAAAGTAGTTGGGCATACTGCTTGCAGAGCGAGTGGGCCCATAGCGCATAGGTTAGACATACCTAACAGATTTGGGAAAACAAACGATGTGTTTACATCTCCCGATCAAACCATACATGAACATACATACACCTAACCGACATAGGTAGTATAGCCAAAGTGGCTAGAGCCCGACCCGAGAGGAAAAAGGGTAATGTATACGTAGCACATTAGTGCACGAATATTCCATATGAGTGAAACATCTTGTACTTATTACTTCAAGATGACATATTCGTAGATTACGTGGGCGTAATCCTTTTTAAGGGGGGTAGAGCGATTTCGCACGGTTAAAATATATCGTACGTAGGAGTACGTAGCGCATGGTACACATGCTGCAAACTATTATTGTACGTAGAGTACCAGTATTATGACTGTGTTATATTACTTGAGGTAATATTATGATGCATTATGTGTATGAATATATATATATATATATATAGTTCGCATTAGTTGTGGCGAATAGGAAAGGGAGAACAGATAGAGTGTTCTTATCCTATTTTCGATTATTTATGCTAACATTGCGAACATTAAACACATAAACGCCTAACTTGTTAGCTCCGGTTGAGAGTTCAAGTAGGATTATCTGGTAGCTCCAATGGGAGATTTCAAATAGAAGGAGTAGAAAGCTCCGTACTAAATGATTTGTGATTCGGCATGAGACCGATGTGTAACCTAGTGGAGGTGAAACCTCTAGGAGTTGTATGAATAATTATAAGTCGAGGGAACTTGGTACATGGTTAGGATACATGATCCTATATGCCAATGACTAGATTAATTACACTAGTTGACTTGTGTAACTATGGAACACAAGGTGGTAAATATCAAGAGGAAACAAGATTAGAAATGAATAAAACAATTGATTGATTAAAATTGACGTGGGAAGTTGAACTTGATCCTGTCCGATCAAGCGAAACCGAACACAAATTGAGGTGGGAGATAGTTCAACACTGACGCTGACCACGTCGGGGTTGAATGACCCTCGAAACTTCCTACAAGTGGACACAGATATGAATAGAAATTGGAATTTAGGGAGTCACTCGAAGAGCCGTGGAGTCCTTCGTCATTTGACCGGTGTGTCTACGAGTGACATCACCCAAAGAGCCGTGGACCGCAGAGCCCTTTGTCATTAGACCGGTGTGTCCACGGGTGATTAAGGAAATAAGGTGATACTGTCCGAGGAGCCGTGGACCGCAGTGTCCTTCATTATTAAACCGGTGTGTCCACGGGTGGTTGACGTTGGTTAGCATGGGGTTGGGGATCGTCAAGTCCTGGTCTTTATGACTGCTTCCCTGTGATTTTCCATCATTAAATATATGCACACACATACACGCGGAGTGATGTAGAGGTATCCTCGCGAGATACTGGCATATGAATAGGGGTGCGTGGAGTACCCCTTGTGAGACACCTTTGAGTACTTCTTGTTGGTTTTGCACCTTGTCTAGTGCTGTGTATGATTGAGTTTTGCACCTTGTCTAGTGTTGTGTATGATTGAGTTTTGCACCATGTCTAGTGCTGTGTATGAATGAGCTTTGCACCTTGTTTAGTGCTGTTTATGAATGAATGTGTCATGATTATTGACTATATGGAATGAGATTATTGTTGTATCAAATGTGATACATATAGACTAGGTCTGAACGTAGTGGAATGTACTCCCTAGTGATGATCTGTCTGTGATTACTTAGTGGAACTTGATTCCTTAGGTGAACTGTAGATGGGTAAGGACTTCGGGACGAAGTCATTTTAAGGGGGGTAGACTGAAATACCCCAAACTAATAAAATATGGATTAAATATTTAATCACATTGATTAAGGCCTAAGCATGCCTTAAAAGTCAACTGAGAACAACAGTGGTCAACACAAAGCAAGATGTTGCACCCTTTGACTGTTTAGGGTAAATAAATACCCAAATGAACTTATTAGGACCTAAAACTTTGTCCTAAGCATATTAATACATTACTAAACATATTACAATTGTTGGACAACACTCCAACTGAAACACCCCAAACCTTGGTATGTTGGTTAAACATTAAAACATGATTAATTAAGACAAAAAAAAAGAGTCTTAGAAACATTAGTAAACAAATTTAAACAAAAGAAAACACAAAATGTGCTTTAAAGGCAATAAGAGCTAAAATGTGCTCTAAGCTTGGAATAAGCTTGGGTAAGACCTAATGAACTTACCAAGACCTTATATATATTAATGAACATATTAAATCAATTACCAAAGAAAACCAAGCTTGAAAACAAGTTAAAACACAAAATGTGCTTTAAGAAGCCTTAAAGCACATTTTGAAAAATTGTCTTGTAAATGAGTTTTGAGTGGCTAAATGTCCATCATTACTCTTAAATATATATGTGTACTATATAGTATCACATTTGGGTGGCTATATTAATGGGAAATCAAAAATTTCACTTCTAAGTGCCTTGTTTTGGTGAATAGTGCTTTTTATAAGCTAATTTATAACATATGTTGTATTAAGTAATTAAATTGACAAACAAAGACTAAAGTACCCTCATATTAATAAAGGGGGCCGGTTTCTTAAGTGTGGTGACTCACCACTCACTTGTATTTTGTTAAACAAATAAAGATGACTAATATAACTACTTTTACTTTATAAGAACAAATATCTTCTTAAAAGCAAATTCTGTCTCATTCTCATTTCTTTCCTTCATTTCCCACGGTCCCAACCTTCTTCTTCCTTCCTTCTTGGCTGTTCTCTCACGGTAATACCACTACCACTACCACCATAAAAACTCCATCTTTGACCTCTTGCTAAATCAAGCTCACTTGTCCAAATCAAATTCTAAGACCACCAATCTCTTCCTCTCATCAAGCTCTTCATTTCCATCTTCTCAAAGCTTCAAGAGCCCCATTTCGGTGCCAAGGTGTTCCACCATTGAAGGAGCTTGAGCTTGTATTTTGACATATTATTACTCTCCTTTGCTTCTAGGTAAGGAATCTCAAAGAAAAATCATGTTTCCTTCATGTTTTTACCTTGACCGAAAATACACATTGATATAGCTCTTTGTGTGACTTTGTTCTAGCTTCATTTCAACTCTTCATGGACTAGGTGGAGTCCTCTCTTGTTATATATTCAAACTCTCTTCAAAGATCAAGGTAAAACAACTACATTAATGTTTTTGAAACAATGTAAAATTAGGGTTTACAATGAGATGAAGCTTATAGCTTGAATACTCATTATAATGTTTGTATGTTTAGAACTTGACAAGGAATCAAATACCCTACCGGTCTTGTAGTGAAACAAGAAAGTAGTTGTTTGGAAAAGAGGTAAATCTACTAACCTAATGTGGTCTAATGCCTTAGGAGAAATGAGCTTATAAATGCTTGTTAAAACTACCTAAAGAGCAAATGGTGAATGACCTAGTAAATGTTCTCAAGGAGACTAGTAAAATAACATATGTCTTGTTGTATGTAATCGCGGGTTAAAGGCATATATATTGTGGAAATTCAGTGTTTATGATTTAAGCACTTTAAGGGCCTAAGAGCCATGCATTTTAAGGGCCTAAGTGCCATGCAATTTAAATTATGCACTATATCGTGATGTAGTGTGAATTTGGTGAAGTTGTGTAAGAGAGTGTTCTTGGTGTTCTTAGTGTTCTTGTGTGTTTAATGGTGAGAACAATGTGCTTTGGTGTAACAAAATGCTAGGAGAACCTATGTCGAAAATTTAGGGATTGAATAAGGAGTTCATGATGTTTTAAAGGAATTTTGATGAACTAGGAAGTACTCTAGAGTGTAACAAGGACTTAGGCATGATCTTGAGGTTTTAGTAAGTACCAAAGTCACTTTGGGACTTAGGTGAATACTTAGGCAAACTTTGGTAAATAAGGAGAAAGTGTGAACTTGGTAAAGAATTTTCAAGAAGGATATAAGGAGTTAGTTGTGAGAGATGATGCTTGGGAGATGATGTTAAAATAAGGAGAAAACTTTTGGGATAGTAGTTATCATAGGCATGAAACATCACTTGAAAAACTAGGAGAAAACATTGTAAGTGTTAGGAATTTTGTGAAGATATAAGTAAAGGTTTAAGGAATTAGAAAATGAGTTTGATGAGTGTTTAAGGATGTCTTAGGTGTGTTTAAGATGCCCAAATGAGGTTAGGGGGTATTAGGTTATATAGGGTGAAGTTTTGAGTTGAATGTAAAAAGGAAAAACAAAGGTCTGGGGCAGACCGAACTTGCGACCGAACTTGCAAGTTCGGTCGAGCCCAGTTTACCCTGCGAGAATTGGCTTCTGGAATGGACCGACCTTGGGGACCGGACTTGCAAGGTCGGTCGGGCTTGTAATTTGTGTACGGATTGAGCTACTGGAAACGACCGAACATAGGACCGGACTTGGCAAGTTCGGTCGGGCTAAATTTCCAAAGGGAAGAAACTCTCGGGAAAAGACCGAACATGCGACCGAACTTACAAGGTCGGTCGGAGTAGAAAATTTTGACGGAAATGTGTTCTGGAATCGACCGAACTTGGGTAAGTTCGGTCGGTAAGGTCGGTCGGACCTAAACTTGTAAAAAAAAAAAACAGAAAAGAATGTGACTTATGTAGTTAACCCTAGGGTGTATAGTGAAGGTAACCTAGGGTAGAATAGACATTAAAACATGTCATACAATCATGTTAAATACTTAGTAAGTTTGAAGTTAAATAAATAATTAACCGACGTTACTAATGTGTTTAGGATTCTCTCAAGGTGGAAACCAATCGAGGCAAGGACCAAGGTATGGTTTTCTTGCAGTCTGTTGCCTACCGGTTTACACCGGCTTGGATGTTGTTTGCTTTTCTGTGTGTTACGACCTTATAAGATTAAGGCATGAAAAGAGTTTACAGTTGTTATACATTAAGATGTTGTAAGGTTGTGACTCCTTTCCCTTGGTTGTCTAACAAGACCTAAATATTTGCTTGTATGTGACTTAACAAAATATTGGGTGATCACTAACAAGTGCTAATCGGGGGAGTGAGGAGTCCGGTTGTTCCGGCCACGCGTGTGATGGACGGGAGTCGATATCATATCCGGTTCGGCTCTCTTGGTGTATGTATAGGTGGTATTCCAATTTGGTTTCTACTACCTTCCTTAGCTTATCCAAAGCTAGTTACTGACTCACGTCGGGCCACAGGGGCATACGAATGTTGTTTTCGGTGTGCTTGGGATTACTATATCCGACACACCTTGGGTATAAGTTAACCGTTCTATATAACTGGACGGTAACGAGGTTGGTAACGAGCTTAACATGGGATTGGCAAAAATCTCTAGGCTCACATTGTATACTAACTATGGTGGAAGGTTCCTTGTGAGAACCGATCTTATGGTGTTATGTATTGTTATGATGCTATGCAATTTCCCTTGCTATGCTATGGTATATATATATAATATATATGTTGGATGTTTTAAAATGAATGCCATGTTATCATGACAATTGGTTGCGCGTATCCCGGTAGCCGATGGGCTGCGCGTTAGCCATACCAGCAAAGGTTGCTGACCCCCTCGGGGGCTCCATATTTTATTGCAGGATGAGGATCGAAGAAGCGGAGTGGCTCTAGATCCTAGGTCGATGATGTACTTTTGGTTGTTTTGGAGGTTGAGCCCGGGATGCGCCTGTGCTCCCGTGGCGTTATATTTTGGTACCATTCGTTAAACAGTGGTGGAGGTTTACAGTTGGTAGTGGTGATGTAAATTAAATACTCGGTATGGTTGGTTATGTTTATATATGGATGTTAGATTCTATGCTCGGGAGTCTGATCATCAGACCGATACACTTGTATTTATTCTGCCTAGTTAACCACGTGGGTGGTTAACGGCGTTGTAACACCAAAGCGTTTAGTTATTGATTGGTTGGCTATTTCCGCTGCGATTTCGGTAGTTGATAGGGGCGTTGTAGGGGTGTTACAAAAAGTGGTATCAGAGCGAAGTATCGCTCTGATGACTAGAATACCGAGCTTAGGGATATACCGAGTTAGGAAACCTAACTACAGATACCTAAGTGAACAGATTTGGAAAGGTTAACCACTAACTGAGTGTGGAATTACCTGGTTGTCGGAAAGATGCTATAACCATTGGACCGATAAGTGTGCAAGCATAATGCTAATGAGATGTTCATATGAATACAGATGGCAGGTAGACCACGAGGTAGAGGCCGCGGGCGCGGTACTGGAGGTATGGGTGACCAGGGCGATGATACTACGGCACAGACTATGGCTGAGGCAGTAGCAGCCGCCGTAGCCCAGATGGTACCCCCCAGATGGTTGCTGCATTACAGCAAGGGCAACAGCCCGGAGTTCAGCCACCACCACCATCGCCACGAGAGACCAATTGGGTCAAGGCGTTGGCTGATCTGAGACCGCCATCATTCAATGGGGACTGATCCTCGAAGCTGGAGGCGTACATCTCCGAACTGGAGACCGCCTACGAGACCTTGGCAGTACCTGCTGAAGCTAAGGTCCGTCTTGCCGCATACTACTTGAAGGGTACGGCACAGAGTTGGTGGAAGTTGGTGAAAGAGGACAGGATGGCTGATCCTGAGTTTGGTTGGAGGGAGTACACGGCTCTACTGCGAGCCAAGTATTACCCTGTTCATGTGCAGGAGGCCAAGCGCCTCGAGCTGGACAGTCTGAGGCAGGGGGATAAGATGTCGGTTGATGACTACTACACCGCATTCACCGGCCTTATCCACCTGTTACCAGACCTTGGGTATTCGAACCGAGTGTTGGTGAACCGGTTCTACAATGGTCTTAGCCACCGTCTCCGCTATGGGATGGGACCAGCTGAGTATACTACCTTGCAGGTAATTAGAGTACCATGTTGTGAATCAATTTATACCATGACTGAATGTTAATGTGAGTTGGTAAGTTGTTTTTGGCGGGGCATGACTGACATCCTAAAATTCAGGAGTGCTATCATGCCGCTGCTAAGGTTGAAATTACCGTCCGTCTGAGGGACGAGGAGAATGCGCACAAGCGCAAGGCCACGAACGAGGGCCAGAGTCAGCAAGGGTATGGGGGAGGAAAGAAAAAGAAACCCTACCCTCAGCCCCAGAAGGGTCAGTACCAGGGTGACAAGGGCCAAGCCCAGACCACCACAGCTGATGAGCCACTGAAGCTCACGTATGCGTATGCGGCGAAGCCTCTACGCTCCTACCCGCCTAAGGGTAATTACTTAATCATGTGTATCTAGTTGAGGTGTATGTTGTTAAGATGGAAAGTGAGTATTGATTGTGTGTTGTTGTAGCAGCTAGCGCGGGTTCTGGACCGGAGCGCCACTTTTACTGTAAGTGGTGTAACGGAGACCACCCCGGCAAAGACTGCAAGGGGAATGATGTGAGGTGTCGTCACTGCCAGAAGATGGGGCACCGCGAATTTGAGTGTTGGACGAACCCCAACAGCAGGAACTATAAGCCAAAGGGGCAGTGGAAGGGTAATACTACCACGACCACTGAAGGCCCGAAGGCGATCATTCAGCAGACTTCTGAAAAGAAGTACACTGAATCCCAG
This sequence comes from Limonium bicolor, assembly GCA_023374045.1. Lineage (NCBI taxonomy): Eukaryota > Viridiplantae > Streptophyta > Magnoliopsida > Caryophyllales > Plumbaginaceae > Limonium > Limonium bicolor. The sequence continues at coordinate 190,841,255 of CM041780.1, forward strand.
AAGGGGAAGGGTACGGGGTCCGGCAAGGCCGCCGAATGTGGTGGACCGGTCTGAGGCACCAGGATCCTCTTCGAGACCAGGTACCGTCTAAACTGTTAAATGAAAAAGTGATTGCTTACCGCATTCATGCATGAGTGTTGTATTAGTGAGTCTAATGTACGACCACCTAAGTAATGAGTTAAATAATGATGTGAGAGACACCTAAATTAGACAATGTGGAAAACTTGGAACCTTCAATATCTGTTATCCAATCCCGCCCACACCAACCCTGAAGAAGACCACCATCAGTGAAATATACCCCTAACCTTTAAAATATAATTAAATGACCTATTAATGACTAAGATGATTATTAAACATCTAATATTATTGGGAACTAAATATTATTGGTGGAAAATCTAAAGATCTCAAACAAGGCAAACAAAACACAAATACGCGCCTTAAGATCGGTAAAGCCGAAAATGTGCCTTAAGACACCATAAAGATTGTGTGACCTCAAATAGGATCCAAAGTGGATTCCTAAGTATTATAATGAAGTAAGGAACACAACAAAACCGTTCTCAAGGAGAACTAAGCTCAGGAACACCCTGTGACACAAAAATGTGCACTAAAACACCTAAAGCACGTTTTTGTGAGATTGCCTTTTAAATTGATTTTTTATGGGCTTAAAAATTTAATTACCTTTAAATATGATATTTTATCATATTATATCATATTAGGAATTTAATTCCAGAAATTTACGAATTTTTACAAATTTAATATTAAAATATTAATAAAACCCTAAAGTGGGGGCCCGTTCGAGTCAATATTGACCAAGTATGGTCAATTAATTGACCCAATTGACCAAGGATTTCGACAGGCAGGAGGAGAGAGTCAGCATAATCATTGTTAGACAAATTAGCTACCTAATACCAAATTTGCAATAGTAAAAGTTACTTTTATTACTTTTCCAATTCAATTAAGCCTTTCCAATCATTCTTCTTCACTCACCTTGCTTCCCAGCCGATTCCAGCAGCCCCTCACCTCTCTTTGCTTCTCCATTTTCGTGGTTACACAGCCAAACTCAGAGGAGAACAGCAATCACCATTGGTAAGCTTAAAGCTCTTAAATGTTCATTTTCTTCACAATTTCTTCCTCTTTCCATGGAGCAAAGCATCAACCACTTCCATCAATGTTCTTAGGTTGTTATGGAGGTTAAATGGAGGGTGTATCTCGGCATTAACAAGGGAAGAAGGGTGAGAAAGCTAATCTTGTTCTTAAGGTATAAAATGTGCTCTAAGCACATATCTTTTGATTCCCTTCAAATTCGGCTGTGAAACTTTGTTTCTAAGCTTATAATCTTCATCTTAACATACTTATCCAGTTGGTACATCAAGAGCTTCGAAGTATAACCAGATCCAAGCCAAAAACACCATTTTAGGCATTTTAAAAAAGGTAAAGATTAGCTATCTTCTAATCTGAGTTATACCAGTTTAAAGCTTGTTTTAGTAGCTCTTTTAACACTCTTTGCCTACTGTAAATACAGGCCCGAGATTAACCTTGTATACCTTGGTGTTCTAAGGTAAATTTTACCTTGAAAATTGACATTAAACACTTCTTATGGTTAGATCTTGTCTTGCTTGGAGACTATCATGTCTTAATTGCTGTTTTAAAACATGTAAACTAAGCTGTGGAAAATAGATCTCCATACAGCCGTGGCCAACAAGGCATATACAAGGATAAATCAAGGTATAAACACCTTAAACTTATGATTTTTATAAATTTTAAGCATATATATATATATGGCCGAGAGTGAAGTTACATATATAGGTCATATTGACCTAAAAATGGAAAAAAATGGCTAAGATAAATTAAGCTAGTCATTTAAGAGGTTTAATTAACATAATGGTCAAATTATGGCATTATGTGGAAAAATAATTAACTAAGGTGAGGCCGAATATATATGCTATATTTTGAGACATTATTGTGTAATTTGTTTTGCAAGTTCAAGGTTGTAATAAGGCCATGTCATTAGGCCATTTAATTTAAGTTTATAAGCTTATTTAGTTTTATTTATGCTTATAATTAAAATTGGGGCAATTCGTAATTACTAGGAATTTAAGAAGGCCGTGGGCTTAATTTAGAGCAATTTAGGGTTTTTAAATGAATTTAATAAAAAATATAACATTTTATAAAGTTTTGGGGTCAAAATTGTAAAAATAGAAAAGTATAGGTTATTATTAGTAATTACCGAAAATTGGTTCCCATTTGGTATTAGGAGTCAAAGTTGACTATATAGGAGACTTTGACCAAGTTTAGAAAACTTAAGAAATTAAAATACTACCTTATAATAAGATACTTATTAAATTGTAAAAGATTTATAAGACTTGGGGTAGTAATGTAATTACCGAGACTTAAGGGTACTAATGGAATTTAGTAAAGTCCTTAGTGATTAGAAATTTTTAGAAGTTATTTATTTGGTTAAATTTGGAGTTCATATGAATTAATATAATTATAATATATGGTATTGTTAAACAGTTGTTTCAAATGGGTAATAAATGTATAAGAACCGAGATGTTAGAGGAAAATAAGGTTAAGAATAATGTTTATAACCTTTTGGTATAGTTTTGGTAAATTTTGGAGTTATATATAAGGTTTTATTAAGAATGTGTATAATATATAGTTTTAATGGAATTAGAAAACTATGTATTAGAAATTGAGAGTGAATTGTGGTTTTATAGAAGTTTAGTGGTTATAAGTAAAGCCAAAAATATTAAGGGCCACTTGGTATTTTATAAACAAAATATGACTTAGGTTATAATTGTTTTAAATGACTTAAATGTCATAAGATATGTTATGTAACAATAATGTAACATTATATTAATTAAGTGGTGGATTTTGTAAATATTTAAGAACATAGGTGCTGTTCGGAAATATTAACATTTTAAATGGAATTTGTAATATGGTTTTTAATGTTATAAGAGTTATAACATTTATAATATAAGAGATATTCATTAAAAAGAATGGATATAGATTATAAGACTTACCATATAATAAATAAGTTCCATAACACACATATATAAATAAATATATGTAATGGTGTTGAAAATGTGATTTGGTTCAATAATTATAAATTATCGTAATTAAAATGATAATAGATAAGGAGAAAAGAATTATAAACATTAGATATCGAAATTCTGATGTTAGAAGTATGCATGGAATAATAAGGATTTTAAATAGTCAAAAGTATAGTTACAAATGAATTATACCACATTGAATAAAAAAAAAGAGAGAAAAGAAAAGAGACAAACCTTAGAAAAATAAATACTAAGGTGAGATGTATAGTGCATGACAAAGAACCATACATGCAATAAAGAAACAAACTATACGATCTACAAATATACATTAGTTTTATGCGATAACAAAGTCCAACAATAAGTCTATTAATATACAAGATAAGACTACGCATGTAATGTAACACTTTTCCAATCTCGAGTTAAGCCAAAAACCCGACAAACGTTGATAGTTAATGACGGGGGATTAACCGGAGGTATTAGTGACGGTACGGAGTACCGTAGAGTTATGATTGTTATACGGGATGCTAATCAGTAGCGTTATGTATTGTCTAGACTGTTAGAGACGACACACGGAGCATAGGATCTTGCTGATTCATACTCCACCGTAATACAATCCGGTGAACGGTATGTTATTTATGTGGCTTGATTGTCTCTGAGGATTTCCTCAGTTCAGACATTGTGTGAAAATCTGTGTTAAGATTGAATGTCTGCTTGTGTGAATTAATATGCCTGAGTTGTATATTAATGCTGCTTATAATTATTACTGTTGCACGATAACAGTACTGTTCGTATATATGAACATATTATAAAACGGACTAGCGGCAATGATGCTATCTTATATGTGTAATATAAGGAACGTAAGAAAAACGTTGTAGCATTAAGACAATAAGATACACATATTATATGAGACTTATATACGGAGCATTGACCTCTTTAACGCCGCTCTCGTATCTAACACTGGATCCTGAGTCGACATACTCAGGATTGGACTAACGACCTTAGTCTGTTGTGTTAGGAAAAATAATAACGCGATGCGATGGTATAGATAAGTTATCAAGAGGATGTGGCTCTTGCTGTGAAATGTGATCCATTAACGATACTAGGATACCGTGTGGTAACCGTAAGTATCAGGATAAATTTCCAACGAACTACAGATTGTTCGTAGGACGGAGACTCTACCGCTGGAGTGGCTACTGCCGTGGGTGACCCGCCAAAGAGATGGGTAACTTAGAGACACGTCGTTCTAATGAGACGTTGTCATTAGACATGACTGAACAATTACGAACGATTATATTAACTCGTACATTAGGCGAACATTATTTGGGCGTGCATGCCAAAGACGAGAGTTCATACTCGTTTATAATTCTCGTTGTTTCGCCTTGTTGTTCATTGGTTATGCTGTGTGGTTATGTGTGGTATGTTGGTGGTGTTGATTGAATAAGTCGTTGTACTCATAAGTGTGTTGTGAATTGGATTAATTAAATAAACTGTACTTATATCTGTGTTGTGAACTGGATGAGTCGAGTCACTGTGCTCGTGTGTGGATTTTGTGGACTATTCGTCGAACGAGTCGACGTACTCAACTATGAACTTTCAGGTGTTGTTGGAGTGGAATCTCTGTATTCATATAAGCGCGGTAACGCTCTCAGTGATTTATTACGATGCGATGTGTGAAGCCGGGGGCTTGCTTGTTGTTTGAGTTACTGCAATATATATTGTTGCTTTACAGTTTTAACATTAAACTATTTACATGAAAATGAAATGCATGCTCTCGACCAAATAACTGAATGGTCCGAGGGTGCACGACAGTCAGGTAATAACATACTCAGCAGGGGCTGATTCCATACCACAAACTACCATTTTTGCAGGTATGCATCTTCCGGTGTCGGCAAAGAGAGTGACGCGCTGGGTAGTTTGGTTACAGTTATTTGAACATGCACTGTTGCACTTTGATACGAACCTAGAAACATGTATAGGTTTTGGATACTTAGAAAGCTCACTGAGAATGTATTATATTTTGGTTTGGGAAGTTTAGATCTATCTCTTGTTGTCACTGCGAGAAATTGTTTCGTATTTAAGAGTATATCAGGAAGCACGTTATTACTCGTATGGGCGAGTGAGAACGGTGACACCAGTAGTCCAATTGTTGAAATTACCGCTGCGATTATATTGTTAAGTAAGATGATTAGGATCCGATTAGAGTAGGGGTGTTACACTGGACGACCAATTACATGAGCGATACTGAGGCGATTTGCCTTTCTCGCATAAGAACGAGATACAAGAACAATTAAAAACATAAGACCAGAAATTACAGGGAGTGGGGGACTAGAAGAGAAAAGAGGTTGTTGGCAGCCGCTAATTGATGCTGGGTGAAATGAATAGCTGGCGACTTCTTGCTCCATTCCAGAGATAATCTTTTGACCCTGTCCGTAGCAGCGCTCCAGTCCGGAGGGAGGAGATCAAAAACTTCCCGATTTCACAGGTGCCAGATTACCCAAACAGCATGGAAAAAAGTGGACATCCAGCAGGCCTTGATTTTTGGATGGGCGTAGCTCTGCCACAACATGTAGAGGTCCAACGGTGAATGGGGGAATGTAATGGGCACTCCCCACCAAAGCAGGAGAGCAGACCACAGGGCTCTTACTTGCTGGCAGTGCAGGAACAAGTGGTTGACTGATTCTGTTGTGTTGCAGCTGAAAGGGCAGAAAAGTTATGCTAATGGGATCAGGTCTTTGGAGAAGAGCCGGTCTTTGGTGAGTATGCGATCATGAAACAGAAACCACGCCAGTAGTTCAATGCGGGGAGGAGCAAAATTACGCCAGAAGGCTTGATACCATGTATGTTCAATGCGTTGTGTAGCTGACCGGGTAGCTGCCACTGCATTATAAAAATCTTTTGATGTATATGAGTCACAGCCACCATTGGCCCATGACAAGTCCGGATCCTCCTCGTCAGGGGTGGAGCGTGGGAATCAAGAGTCGTGAGGAGCTGTTCTACTTGACAGACCTCATATACAAAAAGCTGTCTACGCCAAATGAAATTCCACAGCTAGTCTGCACCATTCCACCAGCCCATTTGTGCTACAGAGGCAAATTTTTTATCGTTAACAGAGAAGAGGCGAGGGAACTGTAGCTTCAGCGGCCTGTCACCAATTCAGTGATCGATCCAGAATCTAATACGCCTTCCGTTTGATAAGGACCACCGGACATTAGCTTGTAGGACGTGGTCATGGGTAGGGTGCCATGATGCAATAGACAAGATGGCGCTCCATACCCCACGTCTGCGAATGGTTTGCCAGTTTGGATCTGTGATAGGGAGAGCAATGCTCCTATTATGAACTGAGCAAATCACATTTTTCCACAGTTTACCGTCATCCCGGTCGAATTTCCACCACCATTTGAGTAAAAGAGCGGCATTTTTTGTTTCGATATCAGTAATGCCCAAGCCACCTTTGTCCTTTGGTAGTGATAATCGCGTCCATGACATGAGTGGAAGACCTCTTCGGTTTGGACCTTGCCATAGGAAGTTACGTTGAAGGCGTCTGATTTGGATGGCGACAGATTTTGGGATACGAAATAAGCTGAGATAGTAGACGGGCAGGCTGTACAAGACAGATTTGATCAAGATTAGGCGACCGGCTTTGGACAGGGCGCTGGATTTCCACCCAGCCAATCTCTTTTCTATTTTATCAATTACTGGACGCCAGATGGAGACTCACTTTGCGCTTGCACCAATACACAGACCCAAATATGTGAAGGGAAGTTTGGAGATTGAGTAGCCGAGAATCTGTTTGATTTCCTCAATCTGGTGCCCAGTTAGGTTGATCAGAATGGCTACAGATTTATCCCAATTTACCGCCAATCCTGACATTTCTGAAAAGACGTCAATACAAAGTTTCACTGTTTATAGCTCTTGTCTATTGGCTTTGCAAAAAATCAATGTGTCATCAGCGAATTGCAAGTGTGAGAGCTGAATTTGATTCGAGCCAACCCGCAAGCCTTCTCGATCTCCCATAAAAATTGCCTCTTCAAGTATCCAACTTAGACCTTCAACACTTAGAGTAAACAGGAGGGGAGATAAGGGGTCTCCTTGTCGGACCCCCTAGATGGTTTAATTGGCGGAGAGGGGACTCCATTAATGAGCACCGACACCACTATTGTAGATATACATTCATTTATCCATGATCTCCATTTGCGGTTAAAGCCGAGGTAGTTGAGCATAATGTCGATGAAACTCCAGGATAAGTAATCAAATGCTTTACTGAAATCAATCTTGAGAAGTATACCTGGTTGCTTTCTTGATTTCAGCCAGGATACTGCCTCGTTGGTGATCAGCGGCCCCTCAGTAATGTGACGACCTTTGATAAATGTTGTTTGGCTGCCTGAAATTAGCTTTCCTATCACACTTCCCATCCTTGTTGCAAGTATTTTGGCAATAGTTTTGTAAATCGCTCCTACTACACTGATGGGGCGAAAATCTTGCACTCGAACAGCTCCAGGAATCTTAGGGACCAGAGTTAACCAAGTCATATTACTGCCTTTGGGCAAGGTTCCAGTTTCAAAAAAGCTGAGGACAGTGGCTGTGAATTCGCTGCCTATGATACTCCACACTCCTCTGATCATATGGAAGTTAAAGCCAACATAGCCAGGGGCTTTGCTTCCGTCAATAGCCCACATTGTTTGTCGTATCTCATCATCAGTAGGCATGCTAGTTAGAAGCTCTGCTTCAGATTCTGAAAGATATGGTCTACCAGAGAGTGGTGGGCTGGACCCTGATTCATTGTCGGCACTAAACAGGTGCATATAGAAGCTCCGAATTTCATGGCGAATTTGTGATGGGTCGCTGGTAAGTACGCCTCTGATGGATAGGGACGAGATAAGGTTTCTCTTCCTGTTAATCGATGCCCTTCGGTGGAAGTATGAGGTGTTTCGGTCGCCTTCTTTGATGTATTTGTCGCGGGAGAGCTACTTCTAGTATCTTTCCTTGTCCCTTACTGCTTTCTAGATTTGATTAAGTACCTGGCTGCGGTTTTCCTTATGTGATGCATCAGTATCGTTGTTCTCAGCAAATTGGTCGATTTGCTCCAGCTCCTTCATTGCTTCATCCAACCTTTTATCAATTGTACCAAAGATTTCTCTATTCCACTTACGTAATGGCTGTTTTATCTCCTTAATTTTAGCCGTGATGGGCGTTGGCCCCAGCTTCTTCCATTCCGAGCTGAAGAATGGTATAAAATCCTTGTGGTCTAGCCATCCATTTAGCGATCGAAAGGGTTTGGGGCCCCAGTTTGTTTCCTCCAACGTAATTACCATAAGGCGGTGGTCAGAAAGGCTCCAAGGATAGCCTGTCAAGGTGATGTTTGGGAAGGCGGTGAGCCAGTCTGATTGGGCGAAGGCCCTGTCTATTCTGCTCATGGATCGCTTATTCCTCCAGGTGTATTTTATTCTTTGTAGGCTGATTTCAATCAGGCTGAGAGAATTGAGCCAGTTGCGAAGATCATCCATGCCTCTGGTCTGCGAGAGGGGGTTGCCTCTCTTTCTTTCGCTACCAGTTAGGACCTCGTTCATGTCCCCTAGCAGAAGGATAGGTTTGGAAAAATTGAACTGGAGGATTTCATTATAGGTTTCACGTCTGTTTTCAGGCTGTGTAGGGGCATATAAATATAATGAGGCCTGAGAAGGGGGTGGATGGCCATTGGACTTCAGTAGCTATCCAGCGGGAGCTTTTGTATGAATTAACGACAGTAACATCTTCTGGATTCCAAAAACTATCAGACCGCCAGATTGACCCTCTGCTAGGACTTCTATGTACTTATAGTTCTGTTCGGGTCCCCAGAGGCTGTAGCGGTCTTCAATTGGACGAGATCGATGAGTCTCGAAGACTCCGACTAGGCTTGCTCCTGATTTGAGAACTTCCCTCTTGAGTACCACCCATTTTTCACGTCTGTTGATGCCTCGGATGTTCAGAAACATATGCGGTTTGTCATGGGCCCTGCTTTCTATTCGTTTGCTGCGTCTAACCATTTGAGAGAAGGTGTGAAGCGCAGCGTCAGGGTCTGGGTAGTGGCATTTGAGTCGCCTGCCATAGTCCAAGCGCTTCTGTGCTTCAGTTAGATCAGTTTGGGCCTGCGGACTTGATAAGTGGTGAAATAATGCTATTTTGAGAGCTTTATTTACTTCTACTCTATTGCATGCATAACTTGTTTCACCACTTAATAGAGTGTTTTAGTGATTAATAGTTAACTAATAGAGTTTAATCTCTTGATAGGTAAAAGCTCATTTTGAGCATACTTTTGAGCTTCCTTTGAGTTAGTAGCATGCATCAACGGATCCCTCATCCTTCAAGCTTTCCAATGCCGCAAACGGGGAGCAATTCCGAGCCACGATGAAGATTCTAGGCCCAGAGGAAGTTAGAGCCAAATTCTGGTGGCCGTCCGACCCACTCGTCCGACCCACTCTGGGTCGGACACCTGTTCTCCTGGACGCCTAAGCTACTGGAATCATCCGACCCATAAGCCTGGGTCGGATATGGGTCGGACATACTTAAACTTTCCCACGTGCTGTCTTCTTCAGAGGCCGTCCGACCCACGCGTCCGACCCCGCACCCACTGTGGGTCGGACGGGCTGAAAATCTGCCCAGATCTGCGTTTTTAAAAGCTAATTCTGGGGACTCCTTTCTCATTATCAAATTCACCCCGACTTCAACCCTAAACAGACGAGAAAGAGGCGAAAATAGAAGAGAAAAGAAGAGGAGAAGAGAAGAGAAGAAAGGAGGAAGAAGGAAGTGAAGATCTCTACCTCCATTGAAGCTTGGAAGCTCCTCCAATGGCTAATTCTTCCTTTTCTTTGCTCTTTCCTCTAGCTATGTCTGAGTAGTTCCATTTGTATCCTAGGATGAGGGTTTGAACCCATTTTGCTCATTGAATGCTAGAAACCTAACTCATTAATTACTCTTGTTTTATTCTCTTCAATATCAATTAATGCACTAAACTGATCTCTTATTGCATTTATGGTGGTTCCATTCAATATTTGAGCTTGAGTTTGGAACTAGACCAAGAAGGGAGTAAACCCTAACCTTTGCTTTCTTGATTTGGAAGTAATTGCTTGGGGCTATTATTTAAGAGTGCTTGCTTAATGCTATTTGATGACTTGAACCTCCTTTAATTAAGGGGTTTGATTATTTAGGTAAGAATTGGATTTCCCATGATTTGGGGATTCATGAGCTAAACTCTAATAGGCACTGAGATGATGAGTTATGGTTTTAAAGTTCTTTGAGTAAATTGGGTGATTCCCACTATCCTAGGGTACTCTCCCATCCATACCATTCACAAACATTTTACTGCTTTTATTGCATTTTAGTTAACAAAACAAACAACCAAGCTTGCCTCTGGCTAAACCCCCATTTTACTGTTATTTTGCACTTAACTATTATACCGAAGCTTGGGATTTAGAAACCAATTTCCTTGTGGATACGACACTTGTTTTACTGCAACGAATTGGGTGCACTTGCCCATTTTAGCTAGGTTTAATTACTATGTATGTAATTTTCCCAACAAGTTTATGGCGCCGTTGCCGGGGAAATTGATTATTCAATTTCCCTTGGTTCGGTACTATAGTTTTTGTGCATTTAGTACTTTTATCTATTTTATTTCATTTGTGGTATTTATGTTTTTAGTTGTTGTTTATATTTCTACATATCCATCTACTTAAGAGCGTTGGTGTTGGTGCATTTAGGTACCTTCTGTTTTCTCGTTGTATGCCAAACACTCGAGCCAAAGGATCTCCACTTGTTAGTCCGAGACCCGAGCTCGAGCGTTCATTGTTGAGGGCCATCCGAACTGTGAAAAATTCAATCATGAATGACCCACCGGTGGTTGAAAACAACGGGAACCAACAACAAATGGCTCTCAAAGACTACAACCAGCCGGACACCGAAGGGAGGCCTTCAGCCATAGTCCTACCTACCGGAATTGACGCCTCAAGAGACCGGACAATGGGTATTCAAGACCCATTACATCACTGCTGTCCGGGATTTAGGAAAATTCAGTGGAGCAAATCCCGATGAGGCTCCCAATCACCTAAGTCAATTCCTCGATTTTTGCAACTCATTTGGCAAAACTGGAAATGTTGACCAGAGGATACGCCTGCAGCTTTTCCCTCACTCACTGTCCGACTCTGCATCAAGATGGTATAGGAGCTTACCGTCAAAATCAATCCATACTTGGGCACAAATGGCTCAACAATTTCTTGCCAAGTATTACCCCACTAGTAGAACAAGGCAATTAATTGGAGAGATCAATACCTTTTGCCAAGAACCGGGAGAGACGTTATACGATGCATGGGATAGATTCAAAAACATGTTGATGAATTGTTCCCACCACGGTTTGGACGACCAATCACTATGTCTATCATTTTTCAACGGTCTCGATGACCAGAATAGACTACTTGTGAACTCCTCATCTGGAGGAAGCTTTATGACTAAGTCACCTCAAGAGGGGATGGCACTCCTAGAGGAGATGACTAGTAACATAAGGCAATGGTCTAGGCAAAAGGGGAGAGCACCAAGAGCAGCTGGTCTCTTACATGTTGAACCCACCGACCACCACCTTTCCGCTCAACTATCTTCACTCACCAAGATGGTGGAGAAGCTAGCTATAGCTCAAAAAGAAACAACAAAGTCTATAGCTTCTTCATCATCACCCTCTCCATCTACTTCTACTCCAATCCAAGAGGGGTGTGCAATTTGTGCGGGTCCTCACGAGACCCACTTTTGCGAAGGCAAGGTTTATGCCGATCCACGTGAGGATGTAAACTTTGTAGGCAACCGCCCCGGATACAACTACAATCAACAAAATGCCCCATGGAGGAACCATCCAAACTTCTCATGGAGAAGTAATGACCAACCCAAGGGGGAGCTAGCAATGCTTCCAACAATCCCACGGGCTACCGGTCACAAGGGTCGACTCAAATGTCCAACCCACAAATGGGTTACCGACCACAAGGAGCACCTCCGGGCTTTCAACAACAACAACAACATCATCCTCCACCCACGGATGCCAATGCCGAGCTAAGAGACATGATGAAAAATCTTGTCTCGGTTGTGCACTCTAAAGCGGCTGACTTGGATGCTTTTAAAGCAAGTCAAGAAGCCACCAACAAAAGGGTTGAGTCCCAACTTGAAAGCATCTCTCAACAACTTGCTCAAAGACAACCGGGTGTTTTTCCAAGTCAAACGCAGCCCAATCCAAGAGAGCAAGCAAAAGCGGTAACACTAAGGAGTGGGAGACTCCTTGATCCGTCATGCTCACATGAAGACATGAGGTCCCAAGAAGATGAAGCTCAAGAAGAAGAGCAAGAGATTGTTGAGGAACCACCACCTCCACCTAAGGAAGTTTCCAAGGAGAAGGAGTCTCTTGAACCTTCTACTACTACTACCCTTGCAAAACATCTTCCCCCTCTTCCTTTTCCCAATAGACTCAAAAAGAAAAATTTGGATGAACAATTTGGGAAGTTTCTAAGCATTTTCAAGAAATTAACAATTAATATTCCTTTTTCTGATGCTTTGAAACAGATGCCGATCTACGCTAAGTTCATGAAGGACATTATAGCGAACAAAAGATCGCTGGAGGAAACAGAAACCGTTCACCTCACAGAGGAAGTGTCGGCGGTTCTACAAAGAAGCCTACCTCCAAAGCTTGGAGATCCCGGTTTACCTATTGTCCCTTGCTTTATTGGTGAAATTGACTGTGGTAGTGGGTTATGTGATCTAGGTGCTAGTATAAATCTTATGCCTCTCTCAACTTTTAATAAGCTTGGAATTGGTAAATGCACTCCCACTCCCATTCAATTGCAACTAGCGGATAGATCTTTGGTTGTTCCTAAAGGGAAGGTAGAAGACTTGGTAGTGACTGTTGGTCATTTGTTTTCCCAGCTGATTTCATTGTAATAGACATGGAAGAAGACCAGAGAGTGCCACTAATTTTGGGCAGACCTTTCATGAGAACTGCTAGGGCCCTCATAGATGTGGAGAAAGGCAAAATAATTCTGCGACTTCATGATGATAAATTAGAATTTGACATGTCTAAAGTAGTGAAGAGACCCTCACAGGCTGAGGCTGTTTTTGCTATAGATGTCGTAGATTCAATTGTGCAGGATCACTCTCTCTCTCTCTCTTTGTTAAATTGATGCTCTTGAATTAGCTTTGTTTGAGGCTTGTGTTGAACAGGAATTTCACCCAGATATGATTGAAACGGTGGCTGAGTTGAACAGCAGATTTTCTGGCTATAGACCACGCTATCCACCACCTGAACCATTGGAACGAGCTGCTCAGAAGCCGTTGCCGTCGGTTGAAAAGCCTCCCACTGTGGAGATGAAACTTCTACCTTCTCATTTAAAATATGTTTATCTGACTGAACCTTGTGATCTACCTGTCATTATCTCCTCCTCCCTCACAGGTGAACAAGAGGACAGTTTGTTAAAGGTGCTTCGAAACCACAAGGGGCAATTGGTTGGTCAATCTCCGATATAAAGGGTATCAATCCCCATTTCTGTACTCATCGAATCTTCATGGAGGACAACTACAAGCCACTCGTTCAACCTCAAAGGCGGCTCAACCCGAATATGAAAGAGGTAGTTAAAAAAGAGGTCCTGAAGCTACTCGACTCCGGGATCATCTACCCCATATCCGACAGTAAATGGGTGAGTCCAACCCAAGTGGTACCAAAGAAAGGTGGAATCACGGTGGTGCCAAATAAAGAGGGTGAGCTGATCCCCCAAAGAACAACAACCGGTTGGAGAGTATGCATCGACTACCGGAAGTTGAATACGGCTACAAGAAAAGATCACTTCCCCTTGCCCTTCATCGACCAAATGCTAGAGAGGTTAGCCGGGCAAGACTTTTATTGCTTTCTTGATGGCTATTCGGGGTACTTCCAAATCCCCATAGCCCCTGAAGATCAAGAGAAGACCACCTTCACATGCCCTTATGGAACGTTCGCATATAGAAGAATGCCCTTCGGGTTATGCAATGCTCCCGCAACGTTCCAAAGGTGTATGATGGCAATCTTCTCCAACTTTATCGAAAAAAGCATGGAAGTTTTCATGGATGATTTCTCGGTCTTTGGGCTCAACTTCGACTCTTGCCTAGAGAATCTAGATGCCATTCTCTCCCGATGTGAGGAAACCAATCTAGTACTCAATTGGGAGAAATGCCATTTCATGGTGAGAGAAGGGATCGTCCTCGGGCACCAGATCTCCTCCAAAGGGATTGAAGTTGACGGGGCAAGGTCGAAGTCATCGAGAAGCTACCACCACCCACTTCAGTTAGAGACATTAGAAGCTTTCTTGGCCATGCCGGGTTCTACAGAAGGTTCATCAAGGACTTTTCCAAAATCTCCAAACCTCTGTGTGACCTTTTAGCCAAAGAGGCAAAATTTGACTTCAATGAAGACTGTCTGAAATCTTTCAACACTCTCAAGGAGTGCCTCATCTCACCCCCGATAGTTGTGTCACCAGATTGGAGCCTTCCATTTGAAATAATGTGTGATGCAAGCGACTATGCAGTGGGGGCAGCCCTATGTCAAAAAAGGGAGAAAATTCTAAGAACTATCTACTATGCGAGCAAAACACTCAACGATGCTCAGAAAAACTATGCCACAACCGAGAAGGAGCTCCTAGCGGTTGTCTTTGCATTAGATAAGTTCCGTTCTTACCTCTTGGGCAGTAAGGTGATTGTGCATACGGACCACTCCGCCTTAAAATATTTGTTTGCTAAGGAGGACGCCAAGCCGAGGTTGTTGAGATGGATTTTGTTGCTGCAAGAGTTTGAGATCGAAATCCGAGATAAACCGGGTGTGCAGAATGTGGTGGCCGACCACCTCTCTCGCATGGAAGTGCCCGATGAAGGTGTACCTATAAACGACTTCTTTCCGGATGAGACTATTTTTGTGATCAAAGAGGCTGATGACCCTTGGTATGCGGACTTCGCAAATTATTTGGCAAGGGGAGTGGTCCCACCGGAGATGACCTACCAACAAAGAAAGAAATTCTTTTTTGACGTCAAGAGGTATTTCTGGGAGGATCCTTTTCTTTTCAAGGTTTGTGCTGATGGGGTGATCCGGAGATGTGTGCCCATGAGCGAAGTGCAGGAGATTCTGATTCACTGTCACTCGGGTGAAGCCGGAGGACACCACGGTCCGGCACGAACAGCAGCCAAGATTCTTCAAGCCGGGTTTTTCTGGAAAACCCTTCATAAGGACTGCCATACGTTCGTTGCCTCCTGTGACCAATGTCAGAGGCTTGGAAACACTTCTCGAAAGCATGAGATGCCGCTCAACATAATGATAGAGGTTGAGCCGTTTGATTTGTGGGGTATCGATTTCATGGGCCCCTTCCCATCTTCTTGTTCCAACCTGTTTATTCTAGTGGCGGTCGACTATGTGACCAAATGGGTTGAAGCAATTGCAACCCCAACTAATGACGCCAAGGTTGTGATCAAATTTCTGAAGAAAAACATTTTCACCCGGTTCGGGGTACCAAGAGCCATATTGAGTGATGGCGGGTCTCATTTTTGCAACAAACAATTTGAAGCGCTAATGAGTAAGTATGGAGTGAGACACAAGGTTGCCCTTCCTTATCACCCTCAATGTAATGGCCAAGCTGAGGTCACCAACAGAGAGCTTAAATGGATCCTCCAAAAGACTATCAACTCCTCAAGGAAGGATTGGTCCATGAAGCTTGATGATGCATTGTGGGCATATAGGACCGCCTACAAAACTCCAATCGGTATGTCCCCGTTCCGGCTTGTCTATGGGAAGGCTTGTCACTTGCCGGTTGAACTAGCGCATAAGTCATATTGGGCGGTGAAGGCCCTCAACTATGATCTCAAGAGCGCCGGTGACAAGAGGCGGTTCCAATTGACCGAGTTAGAAGAGATTCGGGAGGAAGCCTACGACAACAATCTCATCTATAAAGAGAAGGCCAAGAAATGGCATGATAAGATGATTATGAAACGGGAGTTTCACGAAGGTGACCGGGTTCTCCTCTACAACTCAAGACTGAAGTTATTCCCTGGGAAATTGAAGTCTCATTGGGCTGGCCCTTTTACTGTCACGAAGGCCACCCCCTATGGAGCTTATGAGCTGAAGAACGTCAAGGGGGACACTTTCATGGTCAACGGTTCTCGGCTAAAGCACTATCAAGGAGGAGACATTCAAAAGGTTGAAGCTCGGGCTCTTTACTTAAGAGACCCTCCAGGTTCTATCTAACCTTACTACGGTCTAGCCAAAGACCTTAAAAAGACGGGCAGCTTTTCGGGAGGCAACCCGGACTCCTTTCCATCTCTTTAAGCAATTTTATTGTATTAATGTTTGTAGTTCATTTTGTGTGTGTGGTTGTTTATTTTAGTTGTTTTAGATTGTTTTTCTGGGTTATATGGGCTTGTGATTGCTGCTAATGTTTTGTGGAGCAAAACAAAAGAATTTGGAAAATTTTGGTCCGTCCGACCCACACGTCCGACCCACTGTGGGTCGGACATGCTTGATTTTTCGAAGCCCACCTTTCTGGAATGGTCCGACCCATAGCTCTGGGTCGGATCTGGGTCGGACGTGCTTGAAGTTTTGAAACCCGACCTTCTGGAATGGTCCGACCCACAGCTCTGGGTCGGAACTGGGTCGGACCAGCGAAAAAATTTTGAAAAACGCTTTCTGGAATCGTCCGACCCACAGCTCTGGGTCGGAGCTGGGTCGGACAGGCGAAATTTTGAAAAAAAAAAAAACGCCGCGTTTTGAGGGTGTTGTAAAAACTCCCCTCCTTCCTCAGTTCTCGCCCCACCCTCTCTCTCTCTCTTCCCCTCCTCGCAGCCCCCCTTCTCTTCTCCCTCTCTTGCGGCATCGCCAGCAACCACCACCCTGCCACCGCCCCTGCCTCCGCGCCTCACGCGCCGCCCCAGCACCACCCCGCGCCTGCCCCGCCTTGCTCACGTCCGCACCCAGCACCAACACCGCCCTCACTCCCCCACAGCCCAGCCCTGCAAAAAACCAAATCCCTAAAATCGCCCCCCCCCCCAACCGATTTTAATTTCGGTTTCAGCCCCCCATTTCTCAATTTGTTACCCTAATTTCACCCATCTACACACTTGGTATGTGACTCTGCCTCTATTTTTATCATTTTACAAATTTATTTTGAGCACTTGCATTTAGGGTTACATTACTTGCAAACCAAACGGGACCTTAGGTGATAAATTGTGAATTTGGGCAATTGTGGATTTTGGATTGTGTGAATGCCTAATTAGGAAATATGTGTGGGTTTGGAAATTCACAAAGTGCAATTGGGCACAACATTTTCGCAATTTGTTGGTTCTAGTATCATTTTGTGATTTTGATATACATTTGCCTTAAGCCATGTTTTAGTGTTATTCAACTCTGCTTAAATGTGGGTTACTGACTTGTGGACTCGCTAGGTGACTTAGTGCTTTATATTGATAAATGGGCTAGGCTAGTGCACTTGATCATTGTGCGTGGGAGTAACTCACATCGTGTTTTAAAATGGATCACTTATCATAATTGCTTGGTGCACTTTGACCTCGTTGATGGGATTGTGCTGTTTGGCTGTTTGTATACTTGAATGATAGCCTTCGGGCTAAATTGTGGAGGTTCTTAGAACCGGGAAAAGTGTAGAAAATGGGGGAGACTCTGCCCAAATTTTCAATTTCCATTGCACTTTTCTTTTTATAATTCTCTGATTTTTAACCTTTCATCTAACTCTTCTCTTTTGTTTGTTATTTCTTTTTTGTTGTGTGTTCTGTTGTTTGTTTTGGCTGTTTCAGAACAATGAGTGGACGACCCCGACGCACCCAGAAGCGCAAGAATGGCGCAAGTTCCTCTCAGGCGATCGAGCTCGCCCCTGTGCCTACCGGTCCACCAGAGAGCCTTCTTGATGGGCGCTTCGTCAGTGAGGAGGCGCGAAGCTGGTACAACGACCCGCGCGCACGGGAATTCGAACGAGAGCGCACGGTCCACTCCGAGCTGATTTCTGACCTTAGCCTCCAGGAGGTGATGGAGCGCACCGGCTGGGGGTGTGTCTTGAGCATGGGGCGGCCAGTACTGCCCTCGGCTGGTCAAAGAGTTCTACGCAAATGCGACCAGCGAGATGGAGTACGGGACATCTACAGTTGTCTCTCATGTCGCGGGCCGCCGCATTCGGATCACCAAGGAGACATTCCTCCGCTTCTTCCGGCTGCCGATTGAGGATCTCCAGTACACTACCTGCATCTCAGTCGGCAATCTCACCGCTCACCGGAGACACTACCTCAACACCCTCCCTGTCCAGCGCCGAAAAAAGAAGGCTGGGACAGAGGTTCGCCTCATCATGACCTTGAACATGGTCACTGACCCCGTGCGGAGGGTCATGCTCGCACTCCTTCGCCACAACATCCTCCCACGGGACAGCAAGGACCTGAACCAGATGGACTGCTACATGATGGATTACATGGTCCAGCCGGACCCAGACCATCCTCTCTCTCTCTCCGGCCTGATGTTCCGCCACCTGCAGCATATCGTGAAGCAGCGGAACACTCACCACCTGGGCTTCCCACACTTCCTTGCACAGCCAGATTGTCCACCAGGGCGTCTCGGCTGCGAGAGAGCCAGTGTCCGACCCGATGGACTACATTCATGGCTATGCCATGCAGCGGATGGGGTTCTCTTGGGACGGGACGACCTGGGTGAAGGACCATGTCGACGACGAGCAGCCGAGTGCCGGTTCCTCCTCCTCCGGGGCAGCAGCCACTAGCGCCCCACTCCTTGCTCTGCCCCCCGCCACCGCCAGACTCCATTTCTAGGCAGGAGTTCGAGGAGCGCATGGCCGCTTATCAGCGCCAGATGCAGGCCGAGATGGAGGCCCGGATGCAGCGCATGAGAGATGAGTTCCGCTCGGGTGCCCCCCCTCCTCAGTAGCCGGTTGTTGGTGTTTTCCCCCCTCCCCGAGACTTGTATTTTGAGATACTGTGGTGCTGCATGTGGAGTATTGTTCGGTTTATGTGGTTGACACTTCTTTTGCACTTTCACTCTCTCGTACTTTCTGTTTCATTAAACTGTTATGATGTATGCACTATTTCCGGATTTTATGCTAGTGGACTCATCGATGAGTCCCCTCTTTCTATCTAACCATGGGCTATTAGTGTATTCTTCCGGAATCCTGTTGCACATAGTTTTTTTTGTCTATGATTGTAGATACATACACCCCGTATGCAAGCATTTTCAACGCAGCATACGACCCTTGCAAGAGGAAATCTTGCACAATTTTCCACGGACTCCGGCCACTCTCAAGTGTGGGGGAAACCTTTACCCACTCCACGTCTAATCAGGGGAGTACTAGTTCGATATATATTTAGCAGATGCTTTACAATTTTTGTACAATATTTTCAGGAATCGAAAAGGTCCTCTGTTTATTCCTATTGGGTTTCGCATTGACAAATGAGGACATTGTCCTACTCAAGTGTGGGGGAAGTGACCTTTTCTTTTTGATGCATTTCGCAAGCTCCCCATACATACTTATTGCTGCCATAAAGTAGTTCCATTTATAGTAAGCAAGTCTTTCCATGAATGCTTCGAACTTTCCACCTAATTTTTTTTCAAAAAAAACACTCTCTTGAGGAGCAATTAATTGCGGTGCTTCCATAAATCCCTTTCTTGGTGAATTTTATTGCTTAGGGGTCCTTTCTAATCTTCTCATCTAAGGATTGCTAAGGGGTGTTTCCTCGTGGAAATTTTTACAAGGACTTGAGAGGCACCATCGGTAACCAACAAATGAGAGTTGAGTGCTCTGTAAAGCAAGGCAAAATGCCACAATTATTTCTTCTCATCTCTTGTTGCAAAAGAAAATCAAATGCAAATCTCTATTTTTCCTTTTGTTTTTCCTCAATGCCCATTCTTGAGAGAAGTTGGCCATGGTAAAAGTTCTCCAAGTCCAAAGATCTTTAAGCACTTGGAAACACTCTAGATCATACCCCGAAGCTCTATATTTTTATTTACCCTAAGCACACCCATGTCACCATGAGAAGGTTGGTTGCACTCCTCTTGAGATTTTTTCCACAATTTTGCTCACCAAAGTTCAAGAATTCATTTAAATACTTGTTTGCTGTAAATGTTCCTTCTTGCTATGGGCTCCTATCAAATTTTGCTTGAGGACAAGCAATTAGATAAGTGTGGGGGAGTTGATAAGTGGTGAAATAATGCTATTTTGAGAGCTTCATTTACTTCTACTCTATTGGCATAACTTGTTTCACCACTTAATAGAGTGTTTTAGTGATTAATAGTTAACTAATAGAGTTTAATCTCTCGATAGGTAAAAGCTCATTTTGAGCATACTTTTGAGCTTCCTTTGAGTTAGTAGCATGCATCAACGGATCCCTCATCCTTCAAGCTTTCCAATGCCGCAAACGGGGAGCAATTCCGAGCCACGATGAAGATTCTAGGCCCAGAGGAAGTTAGAGCCAAATTCTGGTGGCCGTCCGACCCACTCGTCCGACCCACTCTGGGTCGGACACCCGGTTCTCCTGGACGCCCAAGCTACTGGAATCGTCCGACCCATAAGCCTGGGTCGGATATGGGTCGGACATACTTAAACTTTCCCACGTGCTGTCTTCTTCAGAGGCCGTCCGACCCACGCGTCCGACCCATTGTGGGTCGGACGGGCTGAAAATCTGCCCAGATCTGCGTTTTTAAAAGCTAATTCTGGGGACTCCTTTCTCATTATCAAATTCACCCGACTCCAACCCTAAACAGACGAGAAAGAGGCGAAAATAGAAGAGAAAAGAAGAGGAGAAGAGAAGAGAAGAAAGGAGGAAGAAGGAAGTGAAGATCTCTACCTCCATTGAAGCTTGGAAGCTCCTCCAATGGCTAATTCTTCCTTTTCTTTGCTCTTTCATCTAGCTATGTCTGAGTAGTTCCATTTGTATCCTAGGATGAGGGTTTGAACCCATTTTGCTCATTGAATGCTAGAAACCTAACTCATTAATTACTCTTGTTTTATTCTCTTCAATATCAATTAATGCACTAAACTGATCTCTTATTGCATTTATGGTGGTTCCATTCAATATTTGAGCTTAAGTTTGGAACTAGACCAAGAAGGGAGTAAACCCTAACCTTTGCTTTCTTGATTTGGAAGTAATTGCTTGGGGCTATTATTTAAGAGTGCTTGTTTAATGCTATTTGATGACTTGAACCTCCTTTAATTAAGGGGTTTGATTATTTAGGTAAGAATTGGATTTCCCATGATTTGGGGATTCATGAGCTAAACTCTAATAGGCACTGAGATGATGAGTTATGGTTTTAAAGTTCTTTGAGTAAATTGGGTGATTCCCACTATCCTAGGGTACTCTCTCCATCCATACCATTCACAAACATTTTACTGCTTTTATTGCATTTTAGTTAACAAAACAAACCACCAAGCTTGCCTCTGGCTAAACCCCCATTTTACTGTTATTTTGCACTTAACTATTATACCGAAGCTTGGGATTTAGAAACCAATTTCCTTGTGGATACGACACTTGTTTTACTGCAACGAATTGGGTGCACTTGCCCATTTTAGCTAGGTTTAATTACTATGTATGTAATTTTCCCAACAGGACTGGAGGAGGTGCGTGAGCATGCATATGGAGAAAGGTCAACGATTAGGTGAACTCCAGGGATTGAGGAGCTGGGTGTGGACGGTGACTGGGGGGTTGAGAGACAGTAGGAGAAGGCTGCATGATATCTTGTGGTGTCGGGGATGATGGTTATGGAGTTAAGCTGGTGTTGGTGGGAGTATCCTGGGGGGCAATGGGCGGCTGGTAATGGGGTTGTGTAGTATTTGAGAGCTATCATTAGCCAAGTAGTTATTGAGGGGAGGGAGGGAATGGGCTGTGGGTGATCATTCGATAGTTGGCTGAGTGGAGGTAGAGGCGTAACAGCTGCTTTGTCTTGGAGATGGGATGTGGCGGCTGGAGTGGGAGGAGGTAGTTAAAGAGCCAGTAGATCAGGGCGTGAGTAGGGATAACAGAGGGGTTAGCATTGGGATTGTGGAGAGTGATAGGACACGTCCATGCGGGAAGTTTATTTCCCCATGCAGAGTAAATGTGGCTCCTATTCTGTCATCATTTAGAATGCTAAACGTCTTTGGGGAGCAGTTTTCCGACACTAGTTGGTTGCATTAATTGCTGACACTTCGTCTTTTAGGCCTACGGCGGTCACCGGTGGCATATTTCCTGGTTTTTCCTATTGCCGGTGCTGGGTGATTTCCTCCGACCAATATTCCACTACGCCCACAGAGAATATCATGCCTTCAGTCTCAACTGAGATTTCTTCATTAATGATACGCATGATCGGTGTTTGAAGTTGTACATGGGCCTCTAAGTAGTTTGGTATCACAACCATGTCTGTTTCAATTGAATGTATAGTCCCTATGTGCTTTGTGATTGCACGGATGGAGGATTCACTCCAGGCTTGCACTGGAATACCTTGGATTACGATTGAGGTTGTCCGTTGGTCTACTTGTGTGGATTTGTTCCATGAGCTGAGGCTCCAGTTCCATGAATTTGTTGCCATCTCCAGCAGGAAATCACTAGCTTTAATATCATCAAGAAAGACTATGATAAACTTACCAGTGGATAGGCAGATAACATCCTCAATGCTTCTGTTCCATGCAGTGAGTGCTTGTTTGAAAGCTTGCAGTTCGCACGGGGTTGGAGAGGAGACAGTGACGCTCCTTGCTAGCCTTTCAGCCATTGTTGGAGAAGTATCAAGGCTGATATGGCCTTTCTTTTGCTCACTTCTGATTTCCACCAGGCTATTAGAGGATGACGGCTGAGCTTGGGCTTGCGTCTTAGTTGTAGGAGGTGGCTGTCTTGTAGGTTGAACGCCAGACCAGTGTAAGTTTGGTGCTCTGGCATGACCAGCTTGATAGGAGAGGTTGGTTCCTTGCTGTCCTGCCATTTTGTGTACGGCTGTCTGCGTTTGAATGGTATTCCCATCAATTACTGAGCCATTGGAGACTTGTATTGCCTGTTCTGCATCCTCTTTAGCCTTGTACTCTATGAAACCATATCTGGTTTTTGTGCGAATTCTGGGGGTTTTAGGCAGTCGGATGCTAACAATCTGCCCAAATTTGTTGAAAGTTCTCCACAGAGTGCCTAATGTCGATTCAGGGTTGATGTTGTCGACAAAAACGGTGGAGCCAGGACTGATTTCATTTTTAGATCGTGCTGGGGGACAGGAGAGGGGATTAGCGTGTGTTCTTTGGGGGCTGTTTGGAGAGGGGTAGGCGTTAGGGGTGGCGGAGCAGAGGTTGCGGGGGTGGTTTAGGGGTGGGAGAGGTGTGGGAAGCATGACGGAGGTTGGGTGAGACAGGAGTGCGGGGTTGGGGTTAGGAGAGAGGAGGGAGGGTGAGCCATTCTCACATAGACCAATCGATATGAACATGGAATTCAAACAATGTAGAGCTATATCTATACCTTACCAAGGACACTTTTAAATGTAGTTAATGTAGTGTAGTTAATAAATTACATTTAAATACGTACAAATTTTATATTACATATACATACATTTTTTATAACCCTCTCCAAAGAACTTGAAAATGAGCTAGTTGAATCAGAAGAATCGTTGCAATATTATAAAGTGACATATAACAAGTCATTTGTTTTTATATCTCGGGATTCAAATCAAAAGATAGCATCGTCATTTTGCTTTATATCATCAATACTTATATTACAAGGAAGTAGATTAAAGATCTTCGCTTACTGTCTTCTCCCTTCGGTGTTGATTTCAGCTAGCTCGAACCAGAGAAAAAGATGAAGAAATTCATAAACTGCCTTTATTGTTCATTAAGTGTAAATGATGTTGAGATTCATCTCTAACTAACAAAAGAGAAGGCCTTTATATATAGGCTTCTCAAATAGTTACACGAGATATTTAAGATAGGAGAGTGACAACTAGCAAGTGAATAAAATATCAATATGTAAAAATTCTAACACCCCCCCCCCCCCCAAACATATGAGTCGTAGATCCAGATGATTGGAACTGAGCAAAAGAGACAAGAAAGCGGCTGAAGTCAGGATGAACTTGGCTATATTGCTTTCCCGTCAACACTTTCGTGAGAGGATCAGCTAACTGAAAAGAGACAAGGATGTGGTCAATATAGATGAGGCCTTCCTAGAGTTTGTCCTAACATAATGACACACAATGTCAATATGCTTAGTGTGCTCGTGAAACACAAGATTCTTGACGATATGAACTGCAACTTTGTTGTCACAATGAACAGGAATAGTATCAATAGTGTCAACTCCCACCTCATGAAGGAGATGGGTAAGCCAAGCAATTTTAGAAGTAACACTAGTACAAAAAAGCCTATTTCGACACCCCTATTTCGGCGGTTATACTCACAACCGCCGAAATAAAGCCCCAAAAATTCTCTGTGTAAAAAAAGACACCTATTTCGGCGGTTCCTAACTAAGAACCGCTGAATAGATGAAATTTTTTAAAAATCGCGCCTGTCTCCGCCTTTTTTTCTCATGTTTCCTCTCTCTCTCTTTATTTTCTTCATGTCTGCGCCTCCGCTCCCCCTCTATTCTCTTCTTGTGTCTGCTCCTCTGCCTCCCCCCTTCATTCTCTTCTTGTTCTGCTCCTTCGCCTCCCCTTCATTCTCTTCTTGTGCTACATCTCGCTCAACAGATTGATGACGGGGCTGTTATTCATCCCGAACCGGTAATATACTCGAACTTAACTTATTAATGCATACATGCTCTATGCGTTTTCATTTTCTTGTTTATGTCTGTGAATATATTCATTCTCTTCACTATAGGTAATTTTGCAACTGGAGAACAAGGAAACATGCTCTACGCCTCATGGTTATTCTGCAAGCTGAACTGGCGAAAAAGGAACATGCTCTGCGCCTACAATCTCTTTACTCATGGTAATTTTGCAACTGGAGAACAAGGAACATGCTATGCGCGCCTCTCTTCTCCGTGCCTCTGTAATTTTACAACCGAAACTGGCGAAAGGAACATCTTTGCGCCTCTGAAAATTTGCAACCCTAACTAGCGAGGTTGAAGATGAGGCTACAGTAACAATTTTTTTTTAAAATTACACCTATTTCGGTGGTTGTTAGCTAGGAACCGCCGAAATAGATGTGTTTTTTTTTTTGTTCTCAAAACAGGCCTATTTCGGCGGTTGTTAGCTAGGAACCGCCGAAATAGGTTCGCACACCTATTTCGGCGGCCTCCATTTCGGCGGTTCAGAACCGACGAAATAGGCCCTAAACAACCGCCGAAATAGGCCTATTTTCTACTAGTGTAATACGCCTTAAAGATCTATACTCTACCTCAGCAGAGGATAAAGAGACAGTGTGCTGCTTTTTAGACTTTTAGGATATGAGAGAGCTGCCAAGGTTAATAAAGAAGCCACTGATAGTTACAGGTAACGGGCCAAGAAGCCCGATCCACATCACAATATCCAAGGAGATCAAAATATGGAGCATTGTTAAGTAACATACCATAATGAGTGGTGCCTTTGACATAACGAAGGGTGTGATGAGCTGCTTGGAGATGAGAGTCAGTGGGATTTGTCGTGAACTGGCTGAGGAATTGAACAAAAAAATGAGGTATGGACGTGTATGGGTCATGTAGCTGAGTTTGGCAACAATATGTCTGTATAAAGTAGGATCAAACAAGGGAATACCATGATCATGCTAGAGTTTCATATTAAACTCCAAGGGGGCAATTGTAATAGAAGATTCAGATGGGCAATACTCCTTCAAAGTTTCAGTCATAAACTTGTGTTGATTGAGAACAAGACCTTGAGGAGTGGAGAGAAACTCCATCCCTAAGAAATAATTAAGAAGACCAAAATCTTGATATGAAATTCCTCATTAAGAGCTTGCTTAAAACTTGTATTTTAGTAAGATCATTGCCAGTCATTAAGATGTCATTAACATAGATAATCACGTAGGTGCAGCTAACAGGAGTGGCCTTATGAAACAGACAATAATCATTCAACAACTAAGAAAAACCAAGGCATTTGAGAAAGTTAGAGAGCTTGGCATTCCACTGTCAGGAGGCTTGCTTTAACCCATACAAGCTCTTGGTTAATTTGCAAACATGAGTGTCTCCTGGAGGTAAATACCCATGAGGAGGCATCATATAGACTTTCTCATTAAGCTGGCCATGAAGAAAAACGTTATTGATATCAATTTGGTTGACAATCCACCCATATTTGACAACAATAATGAGAAAAGCACGAACTGTTGTCATTTTGCCTACAAGAGAGAAAGTTTTGTGGTAATTAAGTCCAGCTTATTGAGTGAAACTCTTAGCAACAAAGCGCGCTTTGAAACACTTCACATTGCCATCAACTTTAACCTTCACTTTGTACATCCATTTACTGCCAAATGGGTTTCTTGTGAGACGGAGGGGGAACATGTAACATCCCTTTCTCATATACCCGATTAATACCTAAACATCGTCTGATAAGTATACAACTATCCAAGTAGTTACAGCGGAAGTATATTATACATACGCTTAGCCAAGAAGAGATGATATCGCCGCCACGTGCCAATGTTGAGTGTCTAAATGACCATGTTTTAGGGGTGTATTTAGTATATTTTATCAATACTTTTCATGCTCATTTCTCCACTCTAGCTAGTTTTCCTCTAGTTTTGTGTTGAAACAGGAGAAATAACATAGCTAAAAATAAAGTAGACGAACGCGTGGACGCAAACGCACTGGTGCGGCGCGAGTCAAAAGAGACGGTTCAAACTGTCTAAAAACGACGGTTTTGAACCGTCTCTTATACCGTCGTAGTTTATTCTGTATTATCTTAAACGACGGTTTAGAACCGTCGTTTAAGAGCATAACAGGCGCGCGAGGTTGGGCACTTTAAATGACGGTTCTATATAAACCGTCGTTTATGAACATCACCAGACGCGCGCGAAATTTTATAAATGACGGTTTTGACACAAAACCGTCTTTTATTGTCTTAGTATAAAAGACGGTTCTATGTCAAACCGTCGTTTATAAACAGATTGCGGTCGCGCCAATTTCATTATATGAGACGGTTTCTTGTGAACCGTCTTTTATAGTATATTTTTTTAAAAAAATTTTCTGTATTTTTCATTTACATCCACAAAACCTGCATAATAGCAGCATTATACAACAATCATATTTTACCAAATATGTGTTGTGTGGCACACTTTTTCATTCACCAAACCTGTAAATGGCAGCACTGTACAACAATCATATTCACACCAAAATATGTAATTAATGTGTGGCATACTTCACACACAGATTGCCATTGCAATTTTAAAAGCTACAACACAACAATGACAGCAGCTGGCCCAACAGTTTAATCGATACTTTTTACACAAATTAAACCAAAAAGTGTGAAGAAAAAACACACAAGACAACAGCTAGACAATCTTGTAGTCACCCTCTTTTTTGACCTCCCAGTCCTAACCATGAATCATTTCCTCCTTTAAGCTTCCTCTGTCATTGCTGCCACCGTTGACGAGGATCTACAAAGATGCAGAAGGAAATACATGTAGACTTAGAGAGTCAATTATCTCATGATCCCAACTGTTTCATCAATATCAAATACTTACACAAGAATTATAAGAAGTCATAGATACGTACTCTATTTCTTGAAACACTTGATGATGAACAAACACATCTGCTCTCTAACAAATTGCAGATCTTTGACCGCGTAAGTTTTGCCCGAGTTCTTGAAATGTTCTCGAACCTGTAGAGAACAAGATAACAAATATGTATGTAAAGACACATATGTATTCGTTTTAAACAAAAATGATAGACAGATTTAGAAAATGTATATGTAATGGAAAGTATATTAATATACCTCATCATCTTTTGTGAGCTTCTCTATGTTTAAGACAATTTCCAACATGTATCGCATTACATAGTAACCACAACTCTTAGAGTCCTTTTGCCTTGGACACTGACAAGTATATAGAAAACAAAAAAAACAATCAAAAATAGCAAATTACGACTAACACAATAGTGATTAATAACTGTACCTCAAGATGAACAATTGAAAGGTTGTCAAACTGTTGAAGAACCGTCTTCATATAAGCACTGTTAAGTTCAAAAATTAATCATTAATTCCGGTTCATCATATTATACAGAGAAACAATAAGTTGCATTAATTAACTAACACTTACGCTTTGAACAAGTCGTCGATTTGCAAGTCACGATACATTCGTAATGGGTCAAGCACAAGTAATTGTGATGTTGCGATGGAGAACAGAAGGAGTACCCAATGGTTGCTACGATTGTAATTTTGAAAAGAGTTATCATATAATAATAGAAAAAGTCACAAACTTAACAAAACGAATTAAATGCAAGAGGGAGAGTATTACGCACGTCTGATGGAAAGGTAGCATCACGTATCTACTACTGTTTTGAACAGCCTTCGTTATACCATGAGACACATAGTTCTTGTATCCTACCGGGTCTCTGTTTGCAGCATCTAGCGATGTTGTTTCAGGGCATAAGAATGTCACAACATCTCCCATTTTTTGATGACGCAATCTAGCTTTCAGATACCTTCAACAAAAAATAATAATAATTAAAGGTGGAATAGCAAAACAAAAAATAACAAGGAAGTCGTTAATTATAAGTTATTTTATTCAAATGTATTTTCGAATGTAAGAAACTAAAAGTAACACTTACAGGGAATATGCTTGGATGATAGATATATTCAACAAATCTCTGCACAACATCTCTTTGATGTCCTCAAAACTTATTATTGTTCTTTGATCCGCTTCGTAATGGAAAAGCCACTCGGGTAACAACACTGACATGTGAGTCATATGCATACCCTTTTGCAATATCATTTCATACAGCATCTTCTCATACTTCGCGAAATGGTTGATCACAAAGGAGGGACACTCAAACTTCTTTCGCTGAGCTTCAGTAGTTACCTCTGTCTGCATAGGTTCTTTCCCCTTGGATTGCTGGTTGGCCTCAGCCAACTGTGTGTTGTCTCGATCAACATCCATTGATTGGTTGATCTCTTCATCACGGTTTCCCAATCTTCTCGTTTGATCAGGGATCTACCCAATCATATATAATACAAAGAACAAACAAGTTAAAACAATGTATACATTAAAGGGAAAACAATTCATAAAAGATTTAGACATACCTCATCAGTGATGACAATAAAACCGATGATTATTATCACTGTAGAGGAGCGGTCAAAATTAGAGAATTAATGAAACCCACTCCCCAGTTCTCCAGCAACAGAGGTATGATTCATATCGTGTTAACAATTCATTCGGTTTCTTTCTTTTAGATTTGAATCCTTAATTGGTCTCTAAAACAGTCAAAAAAACATAAACGGTTTCCAAAGCTTGGTTAGCAACCTTTCATCAATTTTGACTCATTTATTCACCATAATTATTTGCTCTTTTGATTTACTTCTTTAAAACTGAACCGCGCGCCGAAAAAATTAAAATTTAAGACGGTTTTGTGTAGAACCGTCTCTTATAAGCAGTTTAAATCACGTTCTACTTGACTGAGGAACGGTCATTTGGGTATAGTATACAGGCAATTGGAATAATTGCTCAAACCCTGAAAAGAAAGTTACCAGTGGTGCTTCAAGGTAGATCAGGGAGATGCAGTTTCAGACAAACCAAATAGATCAAGGAGAGTGTTCGACATCCTTGGTGACGCCCGAAAGAAGTATATCTACACATATTGATACACATATTTGATCATCAAACTCTACCTCAAGTAGAAAAATCAAAATAACATGAAATTCGACTGATTAAAAACTGGTTTGTGTGCTTGAAGGAAGAATCAACCACTGTTAAAACAAATAAAGTGAATGGGTTTTCTTTCGGAGTTCGCACGTTTTGAGACAGAAAAGAATCATGTATTGTATTCTTAACTGAAGCTGAAAAGGACAGAAAAAATTACCACTGGTTGCTACGAACACATATCTGATCGCTCACGTACTTCACTGGTTAATCGTACCTGAATGCTGCATTACCATCATGTATCATCAACTTGTAGACTAATAAGCACCAATCATTAATTAGCTGTATAATTAGAAACTGGACTTATCATACACATTAACACTAGACTTATCACAAGCAGCAACTACAAGTTTGTTTTAGTTTGTGATAAACCGTATAAAAGTCACAAACCCTTGCAACATCTTAGTTTGATTGAAGTAAAAACATAAAGAGTTCTGTTTACTGCTTGCTAAGAAAACGTGATCACACTAAGTTTGATTTGAGACATCTTAAGGAGTAGTAATTTTATTTAAAATTTGGAATAAAGAGAATGATATAGAAGGTTTATAAATTCTGCTCTATAATAAAAATAGAAGCAACAATGTAGTTTGAAATTGATAAGGTTAAGGTTAGTTAATTAGCCCGATTCAGACCTCGTAGAATGACTCAAATTAATTAGATTGTCTAGGCATAATTAATTTCAGAGGGTTCACCGTTCAGGCATCGTCACATAACTTTCTAAGATCAAACTACCTTTCCGTTGAATACCAAATTCCTTATTGCCAGTCATCTAATCTTTTTTTTAACCACAAATTTATGCACCTAATTACATAAACTAACAGTACAATTGTACACAAGTGATCAATAGCAAAAACGACTCAAGTAAACCCATGCAATTGTCCCCACTTGTTTTTTCTACCAATCAATCTCTACATCTAATTTATAACAGATATCGAACTTGTTCAAATGCACTGCATAATGCATATCAATAACAAAACTAGCACAATGGATTTTCGGCATTCTCAATATGTACAATACTAAGCTTGTATTATTATACAGAAATTAAAACTGTAATCGATTAGCAAAAACCTTACCATGAGTATATTATCGGTTCTGATCCATCACTAGGTCTGGATGGACAAGGAGCTCGAGCTAGCCAAACAGAGGAGCGCAACAACAAGGGCATCAGATAGGGAACGATGGTGGTGGTGTTTAGGCTTTATTGCAACAATCGACGACGGTGGTGGTGTTGGGCGTGGTGTGCGGTCGACGACATCGGTGTTGGTGCCGCGATTGTGAGTGTCGACAGTGTTGGGCGCCACGGTTGTGATTGTTGACGGTGTTGGTGCTACTGGCGATGGTGGTTCCTGGTTGGGGCGAAAGAGCAGAAGGCGCGACAGCACTCGACGGCGACATATAGAGGGGCGGTGAACGCAAGGAAGACGGTGTTGAGAGAGGAAGGGAACTGTACGCGATCGAGAGGTAGGGGAAAGAGAGTTAGAAAATGAGGTGGTATGTTATTTAGTAAGGGTTTTAAGAGACGGTTTCCTTAAAACCGTCGTTTATGTTGCTTTTAAAAGATGGTTCTTTCAAAACCGTCATTTATATTACATGGGGGCGTGATACATTCTGCCGTAAAAACGATGGTCATAATAAAACCGTCGTTTATGCTTCTTTTAAAGGATGCTTGTTTCGAAACCGTCTTTTAATGTACAACGAAGCGCGACAATTAGATAGCAAATAAATGATGGTTCTACTTTAATCGTCGTTTAAGAGAAGTTAATGCGGTAAAATCAGCACTTAAACGACGGTTTTGTAAAACTGTCATAAAAAATTTCCGCGCGCCGCCCAAGGAGTATTTAAGACGGGTATATTTAAAACCGCCTCTTATAACCCGTATTTTTTAATATATTTTCTACTAGTGCCGGTAATGGGTTTTGAACTCTAGACCGAATGCTACCATGCTACACATGCTCACCAATTGAGCTACCAGCTTATCTCAACATGAATATGTGGGAAATAATAGACAACATGTATCTTAGTCTGAGTAAGTTCCTCAAAACGCTAACACTTTTATACAAAAGTATGAGGTAAAACCTGAAGATGTCTTGTATGCAAAAATGAGATGATTTCCTTAAAATAAGACATGAAATAACAAAATGAAGATCAGGAGCATAAAATTATAATAAAGATAAGGGCAAAATAATAATATCAACGAAATGATATAAAATACACACGTAATAAAATGGCATAGAATAAGACCAATATAAAACAATAATACAAGTACATAAGCAAATACGAATATAATGAAATAAAATGGTAACATAAATAACGAAAGGGACGAGTTTGAAAACGAATGCTTTGAAAATTGATATAAAAACCTTGTAATAAAATGACAGTTTCATTTTGGTATGCACATGAATAAGTTTTGAAAAGGAAGGCGACGATCTTATTTTATTTATTTTTGTGAACTTGTTTTACTTTATGGGGTGAGAATTTTTGGTGTCTACAATATATATATACACTATATGTTAAATTGTTACTTATTATTAATTTTCCTTCACTCATGATTTTTGTAACCCTAACTAGTGAACATGGAACATTCATGCTCTGGGTGACTGCGCCATTCTTTATTCCACCA
This sequence comes from Limonium bicolor, assembly GCA_023374045.1. Taxonomy (NCBI): domain Eukaryota; kingdom Viridiplantae; phylum Streptophyta; class Magnoliopsida; order Caryophyllales; family Plumbaginaceae; genus Limonium; species Limonium bicolor. Next base: position 190,873,726 of record CM041780.1, read on the forward strand.
CTCTCGGTAATTTTACAGCCCTAGCATACTTGTTATATGTAGTTTTTAATTCTCTTCACTGAAGGTAATTGCAACCCTAACTGGCAAACATGGAACAAAGATGCTCTGTCCCTTTTTTTCTTTCTTCACTCTCGGTAATTTTGAAACCCTAACTGAAAAACAAATAACTTTCATGCTTTACGAAATTTTTCATTCTCTTCACTGAAGGTAATTTCACAATCCTAACAGGCGAACATTGAGCATACATGCTTTGCGTCTCTGTTTTCTCTCTTCACTCATGGTAATTTTGCAACCATAATTGGCGAACATGGAATGTACATGCTCTGTGCAATATTTCATTATTTTATCTGAAGTAAATTTTGCAATCCTAACCGATGAACATAGAACATACATGCTCTGTGTCTCTATTTTCTCTCCACTCACAGTAATTTGCAAACCTAACTAGCGAACAAGGAAAAAGAAAAATAAACGGGTAAACGGGTTCACCCGCTTCACCCCATGGTGACGGGTGAAACTGGTGGGTGATACATAACGGGTGACGGGTCGGGTACGGGTGGAGCGGGTGAAGTCGGGTGACGGGTGTAGGTGATGGTCCACCCGACCCAAACCCGACCCATTGCCATCCCTAGGAGGAGTAACTTACCATCTCTTTTAGATGGCAACACAAGACGGGATTACCGTAATTTGTTCCTTGTTCGCCAGCGAATAACAATAAGAGAAGGAAGATGATTATCCTGTATTAGGGAATAGAAGAAGAATGAGAAAAGAGGCGCAGATTCGTTCTCCAGTTTATGGTTATCTACTGAAGAAAATTTGAGAGAGAAGAGGAAATGACGAAGAAGAGAGGGCGGCGTTCAAGTGAGAGAAAAGACTAGGGTTTGCAAAACTCTAAAGTGAAAAGAAAAATAAATTGAAGAATGAATGAAGAGAGAATTGCGAGCATGTATGTTCCCTATCGGCCAGATAGGGTTCTAGAATAGAAAAGAGAATAAGTAAAATGATGTGGTCTTTGTTTGATTCATTAAGGATGCCGGCCCAGCTCCTTTTGGGCTCCGAATTTTGTTCACATTTTGGACCTACCAATTCCTGAATTGTAACTTAATAATTAGCCTGGCTCATACAATTTTTTTTAATTGGTTTATTTGCTCATAAGACTTCATAAATCGAGGTTATATTGTAACACCCCGACCGCTAATCCTATGCTTACCGTCTAATCGTCCTATTAATCCTACGAGTTCGCAGCGGAATTATTACATACTTACTACGGGGGTGAAACACATGCCGCTAACCGCCCATACGGCTAGCTAGGCTACTAATACTTACAGTCACGGTCTGATGAACATAAGGTACCGAGCTACTAAATTAATTGCCAAATACCATACACCAAATACTTACATCAATGGATCACCGAGTATTAAAGTATATTCGATTACATCAGATCTAAGCTCCAAAAGAATGAGTTTACCAACTACTCATCTATACCAATCCTCTTCTATCCCAAAATCCAAAAAGGTGTACCCCATGGTACACCGGCTATTCAAAAAACTACAGCCATGTACTACTCAGTACACCAATCATAAATTCACTGTTTACATTCCAAAAAGAAGATAAAAGAAATGGAAATAGATCTTCACATCTTCAACACTCCCGAGTACCTGCTGGTGTAGTAAAAATGGTGCCCCAAGGGGCTCAGCAAACGCTCAAACGCTGCATATGGAATCCGCATATACCGCGTGCTAGCTAGGGCACGCCGACTATTTGACGTCCACTAAACATGCCATTTATTTAGTTCATACATACATGTTTTTCATACGAATTACATGCTCATACAATTCATTACATAATCCAAGGCAACAATGTAGTAGCACACAACTTACTTACCTTCACAAGGTTAGCCAAATTATGCATCCGGGTTAATCGGAATGCTTTACTCTTTTACTCATTACTTACTCTTCTTACTTACAAATACTTACTTTCATTTACTTTACTTACTCATTCTTACTTACTTTCTTATACTCAAGTTAAGTCGTCGGGACCTCCGGCTTTGGGGACTACACCGTCCCACCTCCGGGATTTACTTGACTCACCAATCCGGGATGCTACCCACTTAAGGGATTTGGGCCGCGGACCAGTTTAAGAGTCAGGAATTGGAGCCAACCTCTTGTGACTCCGCATCCTCACGCGTGGCCGAAACTATATCGGACTTCTACTCATTCCAATTTAATTACCATTTTAAGTTAGCATGGTTAGCTTGTTAGGAATAAGTTAGAAGTCCAAACGCATCACAATCGGTCACAATATAGTACATCATACATACACACATTCATATTCATCCAAACATTTCATGAATTATACAAACTAAAATTTAAGAAAATATTCACAACGTACAACACTACATATTCAGCAGTATGCATATTAACTCCGATTCGTGCATTTATCTTATTGGGTGATCAATTAGCACACAACACACAAATCAGAGTAACCAAGATAGCATACGGGGCATGAGGAATCCATACCGTTCACCGTTGTACTTGTATCCGACGTTCCTCCGGTGTCCACAAATCAAATCCTATGATATACATACAACTGAATAATTAATCTAACTATCATTAACCAAACTCGATTACTCTTTCCTTCCCTAACTCATACTTACTATACCTTTACACTTCTTATACTTACATATGGTTTACTTCATCTTTATTATTTTTAAAACTTGTTTATACTCTTAATGACCTTTAAACATCCTTAATTATGTCCTAATTATCTTATACTATCATTACCATTCACTTCCGTACCTTATTACACATTTAAAACACTTATTTCTACACTTTTAGATTGGTCCGGGACCTTGTCCAGGTCTTAAGTCCCGGACCAATTCGTAACTCAACTCTCGGATGATTTTCATATACTGGTCCGGGTCCTTATACAGGGAGCAAGTCCCGGACCACATGGCTAGTCGACTCTCGAATTGTTTTTGTATACTGGTCCGGGACCTTGTACAGGGGGTAACTCCCGGACCAAGGGGGTATGTGAGTCTCGAACTAAATTTTGACACGGTCCGGGACTTGCTACACAGGGTAGGTCCCGGACCCTGCTACGAAATTGACAGTTTTCCAGTTTTCCTTTCTCTGTTTCAACCCCAAACTTTGCCTAATTAATTCCCCATTGTTCCTACACTTAATCCCACATATTTTAGCACCTAATTAGTCACCTAAACATGTTTAAATCCACTACTAATCTGTTACCCCCTTTTTATACTAATTCACTCACTCATTTTCTTAAGTTTTCATTTCAGCACTCACTATGTTCTTCTAAGTTGCATTTTGCTACAGATTTAAACTCTCATCTTCTACATCTTTAGCTCCCTCTTATAATGTCATCTCTAAGACTCACAATACACTAGTTATCTCTCCAAACCTTCCAACCCAACAGTTCTAACAAAAATCTGTTTACAAGATATTTTCCACCTAGTTTTTAATTCACTAAGTATTCTAATCCTAGGCAAATTTTGCCATAGTCTCCCCTATATTTTTATACTCTCACCACATTGTTTATACACACATTAACATCATCATCTCATCTGTTCATAGCAGCAACAATATATCAACTCTCATATACCCAAAACGACACTAAATCACTCTTAAAAATTCCTGCACATAACATTAATTCCCAAACTAGTTGCAACAGTTTTTAAGTGTCTTTTAAGGCTTCAATATAATCCCATTCTTCTTCCACATTACATTATTGTTCATTACAATTTTTATAATGCAATTTCTACTCTTTTAAAATCGGTTACACATATATATACAAGCTACACAAGAGAGCTCCCTTACCTTGTTTTTCTTCTAGTTTTTCTTTCTCCTTCTTTCTCCTCCTTCCTCTCTTTCTCCACCAGTTATAATACTTCACAAATCTAGTATAATAACCCATACGTACACACACATTCAATACTAAAAATTAACCCTAACATTATTTAGATTTTAATGTAGAGATTTAGGGTTTAGAATTTCCTTTACCTTCCACGGGTGCAAATAAAGCTTGGAGTGGTTCAAGAACAAGATTCCAACTCCACCAATGAGCTCAAAATCGGCTAGAACACAAGGAGTAAACAAGAGTTTTTACCTCAGATTTCGTTTTTCCTTTGAGGCTAAAAAAAGTTGGAGTTTTTGAGAATGTTTTTACCTTAGAAGAACAAGGAGAAGGAGGGCCTTCTAATGGTAGTCTTGAAGCTCCCAATGGGGTATACCCATAAAAACGAAAGTGCTCTTTTCTGGATTTTGAAAAGAGGGAATTGTTGCTCTTGAAGAGAGGATTACGATGGTATAATTTTTGTAATTTTTGGAAGAGTTTTGAGGAGGGAGTTACAAAGAGAGAAGGTGAGCTTTTGTGTGAGTTTTCTTATTCTTCCATGGCTCGGTGGTGGTTTGGAGAAGAAGGAAGAAAATCAGAGAGAGTGAGGGGTGAGGGCTGCTGTTACGTGAGGGAGAATGAGAATGGGGAGAGAGAGAGTGAGAGTGGGGTAGTATAGGTTTACTTTTTGATTTATAATTGTTTTTGTCTTTTGTGAGTAAAAGGAGAAATGAAGAGAGGTGTGAGGGGGACCACCAAATCGGAAGCCTACAGAACCCACATGGGTTTTTAAATTCTTTTTGCAATATTGGACACATAAGTTTGTGTTATTTATGTTTCTACCCCACAACTTCCCGTTTTTGACAGTTTTTACTAATCTCTCGTTTTATTGATTTTTATTGGTCCTAAAGTTCCCTAATATTTATTAATAATATTTAGTTCACCAAAATTGTTACGAGTCTCTTTGACCCGCTTAAAGTCGCGTTTTCCCGGTTACCTCGAAAAACGCACTTTAATGTTCGTTAGTGTTTTTAATCCATTTTAAGGATCCGTTTTCTTCAGGATTTGTTCCCTAATATTTATTTAGACTTAATTAAGCTTCTAAAATTATTATTAGCCTAATTAATCACTGTTTCTAATTACGGGGTATTTCATATATGTTAGTAAATCTTTCACACTTCAACATATTAATTTCAGGTAATATTGTATATTACATATTAAATTTACTTAATCAAGTGATATCTCTTTATAAATATACCTTTAAAACTCAAGGTATATTGTAGCATAATTGAATCAATTAGTTCCTTATTTACTTATTTTTATTTATTTATTATTATTATTATTTCATCTATGATGATTCCCCAGCCATATAATTTAGGCTTAATAAACTCTTTTAACACATACTATTATTTGAGTAAATATGACTAAGTTTTTATATTTCCTTAAATCATATATAGGTTCCTAAAATTTCTTTCTCTATATATTACTTATATACATATATAAGTAATTAAATTATAATTACCATTTTTATTTCTTAGGGATATTTCACTCTCCCTCTTTCTCCATAGCCTGACAGGGGCTGCCAGCAAATGGTACCATAGTCTGACCCCGAGTACCATTACCACATGGGATGACATGGCAACCAAATTTTATAACAAATTCCTACCACCAAGTCGCACCCTGGAGATGATCGCCGAGATCTACTATTTCAAACAACCTGGTTCGGAGAACATCTGTGAGACTTGGGACAAATTCAAAGGGTTGCTCCGGACATGTCCTCACCACGACCTCACCAAGGAACAACTTTCTCAGTTGTTCTACAAGGTATTGGTAAGCCAATGTAAAACTGTGATACTATCCTCCCTTGGTGCTGACATCCTGAAGCAGCAAAGAGAACAATAATCTGAGTGGGATTGAGTCCCTATGTGAAGAAATCAGAGATTGGGCCACCGGTGGATCAAGGGGCGGTACCCCCGGTTTATATCATGTGGGTGAGAGCGACAATAAATTTGATACATCAGTGAAGATTCATGAGCAATTGTTGGAGAGCAATGCTTAAACATCGACGAAGGTGAGTGCCCTGCAAAAGGTTGTGGAGCAGATGGCAATGAATTCCCTTCCTCGGTAGGTGAATGTGGTTAGTGCACGACCACACGCCTAGGGCCTGAATTGCAAGACCTTAATGCACCTGAGGAAGCGAACTATGTAGGCAACAACCAAGGGTTTAGGCAGCCTCGACAGCATGGGGGTCAACCCCCTCAGAATTTCTAACACCATGCCGGCTATCAGGGAGGTCAAAGGCAATTCATGTAAACTCCTTACGTTAGAGTCCCAAACTGACCCCCCCCAACCCGCATCAAATTCTGAGGCTGAAATGGCAGAGCTACGTGACATGATGACGACATTAATGAACCAATCCCGAGATGCTCACGAAGAGATCTCGACCATTCGCTAAGAGCACAAGTCATTGTAGTCACAAATGCAGCAACTTCTTGCTCAACCTAGACCACCTGGCCAACTCCCGTCCCAAACTCAACTTAATCCGAGGGAGCATGCGAACTCGGTCACAATTTCTTCAAAGATCTTTGATCATCCCGCCAAGTAGCCATAGGCCAAGTGTAGGGCCCCCTTCCCTATCCGGTCCTCTTTATCTCAGGGGAGTATTTTTGTTCCTTTGTATTTTTCTTTCTTTTCTTTGTCAATTGCATTCTTCTTGTCTTGCACACTGAGGACAGTGTTCCTCTCAAGGGTAGGGCAAGGGAACCTTTAAATCGGTTAGTTTTTTAATTATTTAATTTTTTATTCAAAAAAACATTTTATAATAATGGTAATAGTTTATTTAATATAATAAGTTGAAGTTTAATGATTTTCTACTAAGCTTTTTGCATGTCCTTGGTAGAGTAAGATTAGGGAAGGATGAATGCTTGTTCTCTCAAGAGGTATGCTTTCTAATGACTTTTAGATTTCTATTTTAACTTCATGACTCTATTTATTAATTAGCACATGAGTATATGACCTTACTCTTATTTCTTATCTCTGATTCTGGGTAATATTTTCGTTTCTTTTTTGAAATAGTGGAAATCCTTTTTGATGAAAATCTTAAATAGGGATTGTATATATAAAAAATCTACAAAAGAAAAAAAAGAAAAGAAGATAGAAAGAAAAAAAGAAAAGAAAAAATGAAGCATTATTCTATGAGGTTGCAAAAATTGCCTCAGAATAAGAAACACTTGAGAGTTTTTCCTTTTGTTTATTCCTAAATTCCCCATTCTTGAAATAAAAATTCATGGTCAGGTTCAGAAACCCTTGAAAAATGGGGCTGAATCTTGGAAACCATTTATAAGGGTCTTGGCCATATTCAGAAACCCTTGAAAAATAGGGCTGTATATGGAAACGGGAAAAAGGAGAGACTACAAATCCCTTGTATAAAATAGCCCAAGAGTTTTTGATCGGTTTTTGAAATTGAATGTCTTATTTCATACCCATTAGTATGTTTTTGATGGATTAAGGAAGATTAAGTGATGCTTGTGAATTAGAGTCGGGTAGTTGGAAGTGATATCGAGTTGTCATTATTAAGGTTATTGTTTGTTGTGCATAAGCAGTTATTCTTTTCTGATTAAGTTTTGTCGGAGACTAGCAAAAGGTAAGTGTAGGGCCTTGATAAGCCTCAAACTTATCATATTTTAGTAGTTAGAATTATAACATTATTTATGAAAATAAGGATAGAATAGCTAGTATTTATATTAGTTTATATATAAAGTCTATTATATATGTTCAGACTTATGTTTTCTATGTTTTTCATGCAAGGAATACATTTCTAAGCAAAGGATAAAGTTTCACCGGACACAACGCCGGATGTCCAGTTCACGGCATGAGTTTAGAGGAAAACAGAAAGTGTGTCGGATGTACTACCAGGTGTCTGCTACCTGGCACATACTGAAAAGTCACCCCGGTTCACCAGAAGTTAGCAATTGATGACTGTTAACAATCTAGCTGATGCCGGGTGTAGTGTCAGGCATCCCATGTCTGGCACAAGCATTGTTTTTCTTGGATTTGGCGATTTAATTAACCATTAGAAGAAAACGAGTTGCACGTGGTGCCAGATACTCCTCACCCGGCATGACTCCTAGCACACATGAGAAACTGAAGTCTATAAATAGGCCGAGGCTCTTAGACTTCAACACATCCCTACACTCCACTTACACTCAAATTCTGCATCCATCCTAAGTGTTGGTGTCCAAGGAAGTTCTGCGCATCCTTCCACGTGAAGAGAAGAAGATCCTTGTCAGGTTAAGGCTATAACCAATTCCCTTATCCTCCTTGTATTTCTTCTTTTATTCATGTGGATGGTGAAGTAGAGTTCCTTGTTGTTCTTGGTTAGAGATGAATTTCTCTTTGTAAACAATATGATTATCTCAATATAATTTCAAGTGTTCATTAAGATTTGCTTCTTCTTATAAGTGAATATAGTTGGCCATTTGTTCTCTTTGTGCAAATTTTACTTGAGGAAGAAAAGCCCAAGATTAGAATAAGTTAGACAATCTTAATGGTCTTTAATGTTTTCATCAATGATTTAAAGTTAGCATATAAGATTGAGAATTAACCCATCTTTCCCCATTATCTTGTTCGTTTCGTGGCATGACATGCTCGATTTGATAATAAGTGGTGAGTTTCCTGTTATCAGACCCAAAACTAGAAATAAAATTGACAAATTGGCCCTACCGGGTGGAGCGTCGGGTGGCTGGCGACTGGCACATATAACGTCTTTGAATGTGACATGCGTTTCGCATCCAGCATTGCATCTGGCGCGTTCAAAGGTTGGTTAAATTCGAGTCTTGTAATTACATTTTGTGATCATATTGATACTTAGGTTGATTGTAATTCCGAATCTAGGACAAATCATTGTAATAATCCACTTAGATAGATTTTTAGTTAGTTATTTTATGTTGAAAGCAATGTTCATTTTCCCCTTTTTTTATTAGAATAGGTAATTACTAGGATTTGGACTAATTTTATACTAAGTCCCTAGGGTTCGATACTCTTGGTCGTAATTTACTTACGTTTTATTCCGACGGAAATTTTTGCTACCCGTAGTAGAGTTGTAGGATTCTTTTATTATTTTATTCTTTTTGTACATAGTTTTCCCCTACAAAAATCTTGCTAGAAAAGTGGCGCCGTTGCCAGGGATCGAATAACTGATCCGAGACTCTTTGGGATCGAATAAATCTTTCAAAGCTAAAATGTAGAATATTGACCATCTCATACAGGGCCAAGCAATAAAATTGAGCAAAAGCTGAATTTAACTGGGACACAAACGCATAGAATGACTACCTCAGCTGACCAGGAAAATCCTGATAAATCCGATGGGTACTCAAATTGATGCACGATACCCATTGTAAAACCCCTAATCTTAGCGGTAAACTTCAACAGGATCCAACCAGAAATGAACAGCATTGAACCTATCAGAATCTCACCAGCTCAAACCTCAACTAATGGTCGAGGATACATGTCCTTAATATCACAAATCAATGAGAGTTTCACACTACTGATAACATATAAAGATACAGTTCAAAAATGCACGACAGAACGAGAGTAAACATAACTTAGCAAGGTCTGGTTTACGTACGCTTCATTGCTTATCACCAGATGGAAATCTTACTGTAAACCTGGTGTGTATTGAGAGAAAATAAACATTGAAGGTGGAAGAAGGGTCAAAGTGTTGAGTGCTAAAGAGAACTTAAAGGTCGGATGGAAAATGACAGCGGCGAAGAGTGGCGGCTAGGGACTGGCGTAGATGATTGAGTTCCAAGTAAGGAACAACGATCAGTCGAAGCCATGAATTCGAAATGAGACAACACCGATTTGTTTTAGGATGAAGAATGGAAATTCGTTTGGTAGCAGGAGAAGGAAGAATCACGAGGAACAACAGTGCTAGGTTTGGGAAGATTGATTTCTAGGGAGAGAGTGATGGGAATCGAAGATGGAAAACAGGTTATGGTGGAGAGAATTTCTCTGGCTTTACCGATGGAAATCAGAAGGAAGAGAAGAGTTCGATGCCGGAAAACCGATAGTGAGAGGTGATTGATGAAGAAAGACGGTGGTTGTCAGTCTCAAAAGCTTGAAAATGGAGGGAGGAAGGAGGATGCAGCTAATTTTGATGAAGAGAGGCGGTAGTTAACCAGAGGAAAATGGAGAGCATAGGGTTTTCTTGATGTGGTGAAGAAGATGATCGAGTCGTCGTGGAGATCGGGGGCCGCAGGTGATTGTTGTTGTTATATAAGGTAGGGAATGTGGGTATAGGGTTTAGAAAATGAAAAAGGCTTTTTAAAAAATATGTTGTTATACAAACTCGAACTTGGGACCTCCCACCCTTGCACACAACACCTTAATGTAACACCCCTCTCAATAATGACGTAATAATCACTCACGAGAACAGAAAATAAACGCGTCTCACAGGGGAAGAAATGAATATGTAATAAAACTCACATGGGTGTTACTTGCCATCCCTCGCCCATATGAGTGATGTAGCATACAACAACTTAACAAACGAAAAATAATAATACAATCCGCGGTGACAAACGAGATACCGCCTACACGTCGATCTAATTCTCAAAAGCGCAATTACTGTGAGCGTCTAGACATACTCCAAATCTTACAACCAAATTCATTGAAACAACTTAATACATAATGAGGTACGAACGGTAGATCAAAAACACAACACCCTAACAACCCGGCCCCGCACTCCGGCTTCGTCCGTGATCATCAACCTGCATAAAGCCATAAAGGCTCAGCGATAAACGCTGAGTATGCCGAGTCTGGACCCTAATGGTCAATTAGGTCGTATTAATTGTCTTTTATTAGGTTCGTTACATGCAACAACAGTTTACAGAGTATAGCAAGAAACTGTAAAACATAATTAAGCATGTAACAATCATCACAGGTATACACAGAACAGCAGCACATCATACAATACAATAGCATTGATAAGTCACACGTTATTCTTAGTTTCACATCATCACGTATTACAACACTCGGCCCCCGGGCCTTCACATATCGTTTGATTGGTTAGCACTGTCGGGTGTCAGTTAGGACAACCCGAATGTATTCACTTGGACAGTAGTCCCACGTACACACAAGGTGCTCACTGGCCTGATCATCCGAAGACTCTGGGCTATTTCACTTTGCCTTTGTAAAGGCGTCCATTTAGGTGGCCAAGGGCCTGGTGCCAACGGTAGCACACTCCGCCTGACGATCTATCTAGGTTCGATCAGGATTAACTAGGGAAAACCCGACACAGGTTAACCCAAGAGATCTCTACGCGCGACCAGCAGCCAATGACTGTCTGGATTAAGGTTCACATCACTTCCATTCACACTCCACTGTTAGCTTCGTTAGTTAGTAATTCAGATACAATTTTAAACATGGAGAACATCACTTACTTGTGGCTGCCCTATGGGTCTTACGCATGCCTAGAATGATTCTAGGTAGTATTTATGTTTAAGTCAAAGCTCTAGGGACCGACAAGGTCGTGTCCCGTCCCTAAGTGTTTTACTTAGGTTATAACTACATACTTGTAATACTTAATGTATTAGGTCACGCAACGGTAATCACAGTCACACAACTCGTATATGTAGTTTTATATAAGCCGATCTATAGTCGACATAGTATTAGTTCGTGCATAAATAAGTAATGCAGTAAACACATATCCATCACACATAGTCATACATGTTATCAAACAAATCCGAGCCCGAGGAATTCCTCAGGACAACTCGGATCAAACTCCTTTACATACCGTACACCGTGTCTAGGTTCACACAGTGCAGACCACTAGAGCTTTCGAGCGCGTACGTCAGAAGTGCGATCTAGAAATACAAGGAACGCTAAGCGTCAATCCACATGACAGTACAATTCGGTATTTCCGAATAACGTTTAAAATCCCAGTACCATGTCCCCGGACTTAACAATTGTTACTAGTTAAAGTACCGCTATTCTAAAAACCCCTTACTCGTCGTGTGGGGTTAATATTCGGTTTACAGTAGAGTATGAAACCTTACGTTACACACTTGCAGTACTTCATTCAGGATTTATTTATCATACAAAGTCATATACTAACCTTAGTATTTTATGTCATTGTAACTATAGTGTATTTCTTAATATATATTTTTTGATATTTTTTTTATATATGTATGCATTCAGCATAACAGTTTGGATAACCATATTCTTGACCACTTAATATCATTTGTGTTACATTTATTTCATGATGTTATATAGTGCAATGTTTTATATATCTTTAGACTTATAACATATGGTTTCGGTAGTTTATGTATACCGAAGATAGTATACACATATGTTACACATGAATCCATTTACTGTATAATTCTCGCTAACCACATTGTGTGACCCCATAACTTATAATATATTGTAGGTTTTTATTTATAACACCAAAACCTTGTGGTGAAATATAACCCAAGGTTGTTCACACTTGCTTAGCCATCGGTTACATACACATATATACATCTGATTCCCTTCCTTCCACATCCCATTTTCTCTCAACATCACCATTTTACCACATTTATCATAACTAAAGAGCTTAGAGCTGTATCACAACTTAACCTCCCCACTGAAATTCAATTATACAGAAGAACATGATATCAGAATTCTGGGATCATGCCGATGCAGTTTTTTTTGTTTCTGTTTTGTTTGGTCATTAAGTTGATTTCCAGAATTCCCAATGAATGTATCAGTCTAATCCATTCTCCTAGGTTTATTTTGAGTTCATTATTAACTCTCTCCAAAACTTTTAAAACAATCTGTCTTACTCATATACAGAGACAACTAAGTTCCTGAAAACTGAAACATCGTTTATTTATTCCTTCTTCAAGTCTTTATTTAGGTTGCTGATTGGTTTCCAAACTTCTCAAGCTATTACACCACTCGATGATTGGATTGGAAAACGGTTGAGCTTAAAGACAAATCAAAACAATGTTGTTATTCATCTCTACACCTTATTTTACTAGAAACTAAAAACCGTAAAACTGTAAACATGACCTGATATTCCTCTTGCATTTATAGTTTGCTCACGGTTCTGGTTTGAGTTTTCCCTAGGTTGCTTAGCTATCTAAGTAAGTATCTTGGTACAGTTATGACCTTCAAAACAGATTCACCCAAATGTTTAAACTCATGAAGGTTGATATACAGAAAGATCAGAATGGCAGAACTGAATTCAAAACTGATATGTGCTACTATCTGTTTTCCTTCTATTTTATTCATAGTTGGTTTACCGGTCTGTTTTTCTTCTTATCGATGTGCTTACATACTTGGTTAAGTGGTTTAACTAGGTTTTAAGTTCTTGAACCCCCAAAGTCATCCCTTTATGCTCTCTGTAACTTTGTTATCAGAAACTGAAGTTTTCTAGAACTACAACCAAAAACAAAACTGATGTGTGTCCTTGTTTTCTTCCCTGTCTGTTTTCTAACTGGCCTACACTTCTCCTAACTCCTTACCCACTTAGCTAATGGTTCATCGAGATTTTAGACTCAAGAATAACTCAAAGCAATCTTACTGATGCTACTGTAATTATGTTACTGAATTGAATTGCAGAACAGAAAACTGCAACAGATGAATTTTCTCTTCCTTTTCTTTTCTCTCTGTTTGCTTACGTTTTTGATCCTCAATTCTTCCCAAATGATTTACCCAGTTACTTAAGTATTCCATCAAGATTTTAAACCCAAACAAAACCCAAACAGCTCTGTTACAGATACAGAAATTGCCAGACACTTATCTGATAAGAAAACTGAAATTGAAACAGAAACTGAAATCAAAACTGGTGTTTCATTATCCTTCTGTTTGTCTTTCTATGTTCACTCACTTAGCCTCCTTCCTTCTCACGAATTGTTTATCCAATTGGCTAACTGTCTACTCTGGTTTTAAATCTCACAACAGATCTGCAATCACCTAGGACATTTCTCTGAAATTTAGTTATACAGAAAACACGAAAATTTAGACCTAAGGCTAATCCAAAACTGATGAAACTGAGATGTGGTCTGGTTCTATTTGTCTGTCTTTTCAGTTCCCTACTTGAGTTTTTATTTCTCACTATTTAGCCCCTAGTTAAGTGTTAAGTTCCTAGAACAGATTCCAGGTGAGAAGGGCTACATTCCTGAAAGAGAAATATGTTACATATTTCTTTTCCTCTTCTA